>JAHTLZ010003547.1:21015843-21026058 GCA_023846285.1 Phrynocephalus versicolor
GTGCAAGCTTGCTATGCACCGAGCCCACCCAGAAGGCTGCTAACCTCAATCCGCAGCCCCCTCCTTAGGTCCTCAACAAAGATGTCCAGCCCTTCACTGTTAAGGTGCACTCCGTCCTGCCGAAACAATGCCGCGTCTTTTACGCCAATGCCCGGGTGCCCAATCACCGCTCCACCACACTGCTCCAGGTAGTGGGACACCTCCCGGTTCACACTCCGCCTGGCCCGACTCAAGCCCATGCATGCACCTCCGGGGGCCCAGATTAACCTTGGAACAATCGTTGACCATACGATCTTCGTGGCAGGGAAGGCGCCTCTTAGTTGCTCGAGATCTCTGACGATCTCCAAAACCAGTGACTTGCCCGTTTGTTTCCCAATGTCGTTTCCCCCTGCGTGAATCACCAATATGTCGGGTGGTTTCCTTTCCGACAGCCTGTAAGCTTCGGGTACTATCTCCGCCCACCGCATCCCCCGCCTTCCGTGCCATTCAATCTGTGCCGTTGCGCCCAAGCCAAGGTTGCTTCCCAAAGGTGACCTGTTTGCATGCCTCGCCGCCCAAAATATGAAACTGTGGCCGAGGATCATCACTCTCAACCTTCCCCCACCTTTCACACCGCCTGCAACGATAATCAAGCATTCAGGTTAGGGCACACAGGTAACTTGCGTATGTACGTCCTGAACCGTTCCGATTTCCACCGTCCAATCTTCTTAATACCTTCAGGGGGGTATCCGAGGGCCGCCGCCGTAGATGCGGCACCGATGCGGAAGGAGTGAGTAGCAAACCTGACGCCCTTCCCCCCTGCCCCCTCCAGGGCGCTGGACGTTACCTTCCAAAACTGGTACTTGGTTAGGGGGGTTCCGTCCCTGTGGCAGAACAAATACCCCTCCCCCTTGCCCCTGCAATTAAGGAATTGCTCCATCAGCGCTACCGGGCATACGCTCTTCTGACCGTAGGGCCCCAGGACGACCTCTGCCCCTTTTCCTGTCTGGTCCGTTTTGGACTTCCTAATCCGCAGTTTAAGGCTGTTGCCCAGCATGCTCACATCCGCGAACTGGAGGGCTGTTGCCGATACATCTCCCTTGCCTGCCGCCACCAGCTCCCCCACCCTGAGCGCTGCAAAGAAAGCTATTGAGGCTGCTGCCCTGAATAACGCCACTTCGTAGTTGTCCAAACATACCTTGCCCAGCTGGTCCATCACACGGGCAAGGATCTCGGGGGAAATGGGCGATCGGCCGTCCCTTTGAGGTCCCCTCTCCCTACCATACCCTTCCACCATCTTCCTAACTCTGAAATCACCCGTGGTGTCCCTGCACCCCAACGTCTTGGCGTGGTATGCTAGCCCCGCTAGCTTGCCCTGCATGGACCCCGGGGCAAGGCCTTTCCTGTACATGTGTACCACATAACACTGGAGCTGGTCAACTGGGGCCGGCCACACTACCCCCCACCCCTGCTGTGCCCTGAAATGCTCGAAGTCCTTCACTGCTGTTCCGTATGCACGGCGGGTTCTGGGTGCAAGAGCTAGTCCGATGGCGCGCTCAGCCTCCCTTCGCCAATCGCCCATACCTCGTCCGGCAGGTCCACTGGTTGCGGGTGGCATCCCGGTGCCATGTCCCTGAACCGGTCGACCTGCTGGCGGGAAAGGGCATCCGCTAAGCTATTATCGAGGCCGGGCACATGTTTGGCCGTGACTAGCACGTTGAAGCGCAAGGCACGGAGTACGAATGCTCTCACCAGTCTCATGACCCTCTCTGACTTGGCGGACAGCTTGTTGATGACATGCACGACTGACATGTTATCACACCAGCAGCGGACTGTTGAGTTCGCCCATTCCTCCGCCCAGAGCCAGAGAGCTCCCAGGATGGGAAAGAACTCGAGGACCGTAAGATCCCTCGTAATCCCTTCCGCGTGCCACTTCTCCGGCCATTTCCCGTAGCACCACCGGCCTCTGCAGTAAATGCCATAGCCCAGCCCCCCCGCTGCGTCAGTCTGCACTTGAAACTCTGCCTGTAGACAGAGCTCCGTCCTCCAGAAGGATACTCCATTGTAACCCTGCAGGAAACGGAGCCATACATCCAGGTCTTCCCGCATGCCTCAGGTCACCCTAACTCTATGGAATGGCTTGGTCAGGCCCTCCATGGCTGTGCACAGTCGCCTTATGAAGGCCCGGCCCGGTGCCACCACCTTGCAGGCAAAGTTCAAATGGCCTACGATCTCCTGGAGCTCCCTAAGCGTCACCTTCTTCCTACCCAACAGGGCCCCTAAACGCTGTGTGAGGTTAGTTAGCTTGTCCTCGGGTAATCTGGATGACTGCTGCCACGTGTCTAGCTCTATGCCCAAAAACGTTAGTCTCGTGGCTGGGCCCTCGGTCTTTTCTTCAGCTAGTGGCATACCCAATGCAGCTGCCAGGTTACGGAATGAATCTAACAACAACTGGCACCTCCCAGATCCCCTCCTACCACAAAAAATAAAATCATCTAAGTAGTGAGCTGTCGTTTTCAGCCCCGTAACCTGCCTCAACTTCCATTCTACGAAGGTGCTAAAGCGCTCAAAGGCCGCACAGGATACTGAGCAGCCGAAGGGTAGCGCCCTGTCCATATAGTAGGCCCCTTCAAACTGGAATCCGAGCAACTCGAAATCCTCCGGGTGGACTGGTAGTAATCTAAAGGCAGACTTAATATCAGACTTAGCTAATTCCGCTCCCACGCCACAAGCCCTGATCATGCGTACCGCAGCGTCGAATGAGGTGTATTTGACTGAGCACAGTTCATGCGGGATGGCATCATTGATGGATAGGCCCTCGGGGTATGATAAATGGTGTATTAGCCTAAATTCCCCTGATGCCTTCTTCGGGACTAGCCCGAGTGGGGACACCCTAAGGTTTGGCACTGGCGGTCTGCTAAATGGGCCTAGCACCCTGCCTTCCCTCAACTCTTTCTGGATCTTTTCCCTTGCTACCCCCTCGAACCCCTTGATTGATTTTAAATTTCTGGCCGAACTCGGCCGCCTTTCCCCTTCAACCGGTATCCGAAAGCCTGCCCTAAAGCCCTCGAGCAAAATGGAAGCCGCTTCCCTGTCGGGGTAGGCTCCCAGCCATTGGTTGAGCACCTCGACTTTAATTGGGCTGGGGCCCTTTGTGAAGCCCCGTCCCAGGCTGGGATGCTCGCCCTTGCTGTCCTGCGTCTCTCGCCCCCGGTCTCTGGGACCTGCCGCGGTTACAGTTAACTGCCGCGTGGGTACCACCACATTGGGAGCACTCATGCTTAAATTTACACATCTTTCTGGCACATCCCCCCTGGCCGTTGAAATCCCAGCAAAGCAAGCGGTGTTGAACCGCCTGCCCCGCGTTACCCCTAGCTGGGTTGGTTTGTGCCGGTTTGCTAATCAGGTGCCCGCTATCAAATCGGTCCCCTGCCGTCGGCCTTGCTGGCGTCATGATTTGGAGCCACAGGGATGGAAGGGGCTGATCCCACCGGATAGAGGGGTCCAGGGCAGCCCGTTTACGGAACTGCTCGTCATACTGGAGCCACGTGTACCCCGGGAAGTCCGTATATGCCTTATATATTAAGTCTTGGTATTGCACCAATGATTGTGCCCGCCAAGGCTGCGCCCGTATTATCACGGACATATAAATGGAATAGGCCGGTAGCCAGTTTTTCCAATTTCTATCCGGCTTCCTCCTCATCCGACGCTCCCTGTCCTTCTCGTCCTCTTTATCCCCTTCCTTGTGTTCAACCTCTGTATTCAGTAAGCTAAACAGGTCCACAAATTCCCCTCTGATGATCTTATCCCGTGTTGCTGCCGTTAAATGCCCCCCAAGGGGTAAAGCCTGGTCTCCATAAGGGATAGCGTGGGCCGGAATGCTACCTGGATACCCGCCCACTACTCCCGGGGTAGGCCATGCCCCCGTTACTGCACCACCGGTGCCCTGCCCTGACCCGGCCCAGGGATTGGGCGCCGCCCAGCCACCCGCTGTCCCCGAATTCTGGGTGCCCCCCCCGAGCAGCCCACCATCAATTGCTGGACTACTGGCCCCCCAGGGGAAGGCCACGCTGTGTAAGGTGGGGGGTGCCCCGCCTGCCTCGGCTCGCCCAGTGTCGGGGGCGGCATCGCGGCCATTGGCCAAAATGGTGCAGGTGGCGCGGGTGGCATTGAAGTCAGGGGTGCCTGGGGTGCCTGAGGTGGCCATGGAGCGAAGTGGCCGCCCCCGGGCGTCGTATCCCATGGCCAAGGGCCCATATCCACCCTGTTGTCCCTTGAACCACCTGGGGCCCCACCAGGCGCCGCCGCGCCCCCGTCCCCGGCCACCATTCGGGGGAGCTCACCTGTGCTGCAGCCCGCCACCGCCTCATCCAGGGTCCCGGGCCTGTGATCCGGTCCTGATGCCGCTTCCTGAGCTCCACGCAGCTGCCCCGGCCGGCCCGTCTGAGTCTGTACACTGTCCGCCTCAACCGCTTGTCCCCGGGTCGTCTCTTGTTGGCCCCCACTCTCTTCCAGCGCAGCGAGCCTGGAGGACATATTGTTCAGGACCTCCATAATCCTCGCTCTCTTCTGTGCCCTCGCTTCTTGCTGGGGGTCCCCATGCTCTGGCTGTGGGCCTGGTCTCCTTTCACCACCACCCCCGCGCTGGCCCTCGAGGGCCTCCAGCCTAGCCATGCAGCTCTCTAGCAAGGCTAGCTGGGCTGCCTCGAAGTCACCCCCGTCTTCCGCCCCCTGGGTCGCCCCTTGCTCGGCCTCCTCCCCCAGGAGTCGGGGCACAGCCCCACTCGCCTCCTCCGTGGCCTGTTGGGCCCGTTTGGCGGGGCGTTTCCCCTTCCCCCTCTGGGACTTGGGTGCCATGCTTGTCGTTCCCTTCACCCGGAGTGCGCCTGGGCCCGCTAACCACTCTAACTTTCCCCCTTTCGCCCGCGCTACCCCTTGGACTGCCGGCCCACGCACGGCCGCCTTCGCTAGACCCTCCGGGTCAGCCCCTCCCTGGTCGCTGGGGCTCCCCACCCCCGCGCTGCCGCTCCAAACCTGGGCGGGGAGACAAGCCCCGCCAAAATTCCCCGCTCTGCTTCAGGCGCCCGCCGCTCGGGGCTGCTCGCCGACCCGGCCCAAGGTGGAGGGCCGCAGGCGCCGCCCGGCCGTTGCTCTCCGCCCGGCTGTGTGCACTGGGCGGGCCTCCCACGCCGTCGCCTCCTCGCCGGCTCCTTGTGCTCTCCGCCTCGTCTTCGCGCCGCCGCCGCAGTTCACGCTGCCGGCGCTGGGCCTGCCAGCCGCTCGCCTTCCGCCGCCGCCTCCTGTCTTGCTGCCGCCGCTGGTGCTGGCCGGCGGCTCAGCCTTGCGCCGCCGCCGCTGGTCCTGCCACCGCCGCCGGTGTTCGCTGGCCGGTCCGCCTTGCTCCGCCGCTCAGCAGGCCTCCGCCGCGACCACCGCCGCCGGTCTCGCCGCAACTGCCGTTGTTGCTCTCGCCGCCGCCGCCGCTCCGGTCTCTTCTCTGCCGCTCCGCCGCTGGGCTCCTGTCCGCGCCGCGTCGCCAAGAAGAAGAGGCCGGGGAAATGGCGGCGCCGCCTCTTATAGGCGGCATGTTCTCGCGCTTCCCCCGACCTCGCGAGAGCCGCTGCTCTCTTCTCGCGGTGTCTTCCGGCGCGGGGGGGGCAAAGAAGCCCCACCGCGCATGCGCGCGTCGGAGCAGGGCCATATAAGTTGTTAATACATCATTGGTGGTTCATCAAAGCTGCCACGCCGAATTAGTTATATAGCAAAAAGGTTTATTAAAGACAGATAGAGGTACAGCACAGGACATAAACAGTACAGAAAATGTGTTAGCTTAAGGATCCGGGGCGCAGCATGGCCAGAGGCCCTGCTGCCTCCTGGATCGGACAATACAGAGAATGGGTTAGCTTAGGATCCGAGTGCAGCATGGCCAAACGGCCTTGTTGCTCTGGACCCCGAGTGATGGTTTCCGTGGTCTTTTTATACTCTTTCTGTATGGTGTGCTGACGTATTTTAGTACGCAAGCACGTGTTTGTTTATATTGGTCTATGGCCATCTGGCTACAAACACTAGGATGATTTCATTCTACCTTGTTTGATTTCAAGTTGGTTCCTTATTACTGGCTAACTGCCATATGCTTTTCTTATCAAACTGACGCTTATGGTGCCATGAGGTAATGTCAACAATCCTAGACGATGGTGCCATCTTATCTCCTGTATTCTGGTGTCTTACGTAATGTAAGAGATCGTCGCCCACGGGTGCCAAGTTCCCAGCTGTGATGCCAAGCTTGCTGGGTTAATTTGACCTTATACCCTGTGAGCTCATTTGGGTCTGCTTATAATATATTTTGATTTTGAGGCGTACTAACTCGTTTCTATCAGTGTGTACAGGCCAATGGTCCATGAAATGACTGGGTGCTCTGTATAGTAACACTGCAGTTGTTTTCTGTCATAAATTGGTTTTTTAAATCAGCTGCTGAAAGGTTTTTCTTTTGCTTGTGAAATCAATTTATTTTGAATCTTTTCAGCATATATAAATCTTTTGAATCTTTTCAGCATATATAAATACACTTATGCAATGCAGTGGTATATTTGATTTTTTAAAAAAAATATATGAATCCCCTCTCTGTCACACCACTACCAGAGCAGCTGTAGTGTCACAGAAGTTTTCAAGCAAGGACAAGAGGTTGCTGTCACTTTAAAAAATACTAAAAGAGGAGCCTCTGTCTGACTTCCAAGAGCTTATCAGTCTCTCTCTCCTCTTTTTGTCCACCTTCCCTCAACTCAACAGGAGCATCCATCTATGGGTGGCTAGTAAGAAATGGAGGAGTATAGGGGAATAGAAATGCCAGTGAAAGAAATTACAGTTAAGAGGCAAGTCAGGAAGCAACCCATATGGGACTGCATTTTTCTATCTGTAATAATGAGTTAGCACTATCTCACTTTGAAAGAAATTTTAAAAACAAATAACATCACAACAGCAGTAGCAAGTGGCTCTTAGAGGCATCCAGCAGGAGGACAACAAAGAGGGAATTTTCATATAGTTCCCTGGATTGATCTAAAACTAAGCTTAATATCAGATTAGAAATTTTCCCTGTGGGATGCACACAGCAATGCATAGCTGACATAACTACCACATGACCTGACACTGATTTCAAAAACTCCAATCTAGAATCCTGTGCAATTCACTAATGTAACCTCACCTTAAAACTGAAATATTTTAACATAGGCTTCTAGAGAAAAAGGTATTCCACCACACTGTACTATGATGTAAATCAGAAAAGAAGCTTCTAACTTAACCTTCTCCACTATGCTACTTATTCCATGGTCAAGTAAGAACCAGCTTTCCACAATTTGTAATAGGTTTTACTGAGCTCCCTGCTGCATGGCCATATGGCACAAAGACTCCTTATAATAGGATAGTTAAACCTTTAAATATAAAAGGTAGCTTGCCTTTTTCAAAGCAAGAAAAGTCTGTTTAGAGATTCCACACACACCCTGTTTCAATTATTTCCCCCTGTGTTCGTGCTATATTTTTTACAATTCACATACATTTTGGCCATCAAATAATTCTATGATTCTATGATTCTATGATTCTTTAAGGGAACCTCAATCACCCTCTCCCATGTCCTTCCCACCATCATCAAACAGAAGCCTTGCCAGCACAATGTCACAAACACATGACATTAACGGTCTTCTAGCAAAAGAGGATTATACTGGCAGGTGAAGCCCACCAGAAACTCTGGTGCCTGGGATAAAAGAATAGGGACTCTCCCCTGCTTGGAATCCAAATGCTGTTAGAGGCAGAGACTCTGGTTGAGTTGTAAATGTTGAGGAGGACTCTGAACTAATTCTAGAATGTCACATGTACCAGTTATAAGGATCTGAAAGATGCCTTGAAGCACAGTCTGGTCCATTTTTACTCAGATGTAAATCTCAGTATGTTCACTGATGCTCATTCCCAATCCAGTATGCAGAGGATCACAGTTGAGCCCTACAAGTCTTAAACTCCCTTAACTGTGAGTAAATCCCATTGATTTCATGGATCTAGGGCTGTGCTGTTTGAACACCTCTGCGTATGAGTTGAAAGCACCATTATTACAAAAGCACCATTATTACAAACCATGATGGAGATGTGTAATCTCCAGGTTTAAAACCGGGGTACTTCAAGGACCAGATGCAGGGGAGTGGTATCAGGAGACAGATATCTAGTCTCGCGCCCTCCCAGACGCATCTGGTGGGTCCACTGTAAGATACAGGAAGCTCTTCTTATGTTCTTATGTTCTTATGAAAAGCCCCAGATTAATGTGGAAGTCTCCATCCTCCATGGAAATATTGTTGCAGAGCTTTGAAATATTGGTTAAATCCCTTAGTGGTGCAGCAGAAGTGCAGGGATTTACAGAGCAGAACAGTCTCAAGTTCCCCAGAGTAGAGTACTGTTTTCCTCAGTGACTGGCACTTACAATCTTGATTATGCACTCAGAGATATTAAGAATAGAAAGAATAAAAGGTTCCATTACTTACAATTGAACAGATCAAACCGCAAACTGACAAACATGAGTGACAACCTCAACAGACTCAGAAGATGAAAAAGGCATGGAGCAGAGAGGTTGACTCAGCTCTCTTTGAGTTCAGAGGCAGGAGGGAATTATTGGTGAGTGCTAGCAGTGATGGACAATCATCGCTGCAATATCTACCCCAGTCAAAGGCAGCATTAAGGGATATCCCACTGGTGCTGGGGAAAGGGAAGAGAGAGGTTCTGCATGTTGGAGAATCTATAACTCACAGCATCCAGACAGAAGCTGGGAGGTGTAGGATTGACTACACATTGACACATTGGTGGGTTCCAGCAGGCCGAGTCCCGTGCAGCAGCTCCTGACTGCTAGCCTGGGCGCAAGGCTTTTTATTAGTTACAATAACCAAGCATCACAATGGGTGGAGACGGAGCCTCCATGCCAGGAGTCGGGTAAGCTGGTGAATTCATGGGAAGCCTTATCTAGAGTGGCAGGGTCTTGGGCTGGTCACATAGCTGAGGTATGTTGCTGGTGTGTGTGGATTTTGTTTAACCTTCCTCTGAGAAGGAAAAACATTGTCAGCGTTCACATGTCTTTATACAAATCAGAACCTGGAAAAAAGTGAAACAGACAGACAATCCTCCACAAGCCCCTTTGATCCCTGTCTGGGATAGAATGAAATAACTAGCAGAAGATGCAGCTATAGAAAAGTTAGAAGAGGGGGTAAGAGAAAGGAACCAGTGGGGGTTCCTTGAGCACCAGGACTGGTGATGTCAAACGCTTCTCGCAATTTGAACTGGAAATGGCTTCATCTAACCATTATATTTTCTTTTAAAAAGGATGCTGAACTAACTCCCGAGCCAAATCCCAGTGTTACATTCTCAGTGACAATGATAGAACTGCAGTAGGAATAACTGAAGCACAGATGAAATCTATTATCTACTTCCTTCTTTTCCTTCATCAGGGTACAGCTTTAGCCCCAGAACTTCAAAACCCATGCGTGCACATATTTCGGTGTTCAGCTAGGAATCATCTTGGGTACATTGAAAGTTGAGCAAGTGGATTTCTGGTCATGGAGAAGAATTTTCTTCCCTTTCCTCACCTAACACTTCAGGCAAATTATGTCCTCTCCAGGGCTCTTCCCCCTGGAATAGATCTGGGTTGGTGTGAAAGGCTGCAGAGAAGCAGATGGGATCACTCCTTCCTTGTTCTTTTGATAGAAATTTGTCCACTGATGGAAGCCACTGTTGGGATGTTACTTCTGTTTCCAAATATGTGCAGGTCCCCACGAGAGCTTGTGACATTTTAGAGGATGTGGTGATGCAGATATATTAACTTGAAACCTTACAAAATGAACCAGAAATCATCCTTTGATCATATGAAGATATAAAACCAATTAAATTGAAAGTTACAGAGATTTTTAGAAGTGCCCAGAAGTCAAAAGAGTTTGCTGACTGTGTGCTAATAGTGTTTGAAGCAATATAATAAATAATGAGCTACAAAAAAGCAGAATAACTCTATTTGATGGTTGGCTTGTTTCGTTGGAAAAATATGTAGGGACAATTTTATACGCCCCATTTTTAGCATAAAGCTGTACGTTAATTATTGAGCAATTTGTGTTTACAAATGAGGGTCATTAAATAGTGTGCTGCCTAACAAAATAGTGTGCTATTTAGAAAACAATCAGATCTCATTTGATTGTAGGGACCCACAAAAGGCCTGAACTT
>JAHTLZ010003547.1:21026068-21058049 GCA_023846285.1 Phrynocephalus versicolor
TATTATTATTATTATTATTATTATTATTATTATTATTATTATTATTGGCATGGTCATTTCAACTCATGGATATGTATACTCTCTCCCCATCTTCCCATGGCTTTTTATGATTATTTACAATTTGCATTTTGTTATACATGTAAATTGCAGTCCAAATTTTAACATTTCCTCTAGCTTGGTAATTAAATGTTTCAAAAATGCATCAAACTGCTAGGTTCACTTAACAAATGTATGTACAGTAGGACCCCGGTATCCACTGGGGATTGCTTCCAGGTCTCCCAGTGTATAACAAAACCACAGATAAGAAAGAATGCCACAACCACCGCCCCAAAAACCTGCTGTTTTGTGACAGTAGCTTGTATTATGGCTGTTGCTTTGTGACAGTAGCTTGCTTTTCAGCTGCTGTTTGTGACAGTAGCTTGCTTTGCAGCTTTTGAATTATTTATTTAATATTTTTTTTCCTCTGCTAACCATGGTTAACTGAATCAGTGGTCAATGAATCAGTGGATACTGGGGTCCTACTGCAGTCTGAACATTACTTCAAGTTTAAGAAAGCCTAAGAATAAATCAAATACTTGTGAAAACTAATGATGAAGTTATTGAATTTGATGGTGGAAGGAAAGTATTAATCAATTGTACAGAGGAAAGCTTTCATACCTAATTGCAAAACATTTTGATTCAGCTCTCGAGGTTCTAGCTGAGGCATGCAATTCCATGTCATCCAGCTGCCCTGTCTTCTCCTGGTCTCAAGAAGAGAGCAAGGGGAACAATTAGGTCCATCATGCTTTGTGTCCTTTTGTCTCCATCCATGCAGGAAGCTGGGCAGAGAGGGGGACAGAACTGGATCAGGTATCTCTCTTCATTTCAAAACCAAATATAAAAGAACAACAGCAGGACTGTGTTGGAGAATGCTGACTGCAACACTCAGTTATCAAAAGTACTAGAAAGCATGCCAAGATATAACAGAACACTATGAAAATAGTTAAACTGACAAAATAATATATTTTAATACTTAAAAGAAAGAATTGTCACCCCAAAGTCTCAAGGATCATGGGAAAAATCATGTTTGCTTAATCTTACAGTTACTGCATTCCTGAAGGAAGGCAATGTGGGAACTGAAAAAGTGGAGGACATTTTGTAACATTGCTTAGGACATGTCTTTTTACTTTTTGTATCTCTTCCACAAAGAGAATCTCACAGTAAACCAGCATGGATGTAACTAGGGCATGAATGGCTGAGGCTAGGGCTGGGGGGGGGGGGGACTGGCAAAAAATAATCTTCATCATGACCCTTGCTTCTGTTTCACAGCCAAGACCAGTTTTATATCCATCCCTGGGGAAGTTAGCTTAAGCGAAGTGGTTTTCCATTGCCTTCTTCACTGCCATTACTGGCCATTATGTCAGCCACCCATTATGGACCAGGCACTGTTAGAAGCCGCCCACTCTGGATCAAATGCTTTGGGTGGTGTTGGACAGCGTTAGTCTGAACTCTCCACTGGAACTTCCCAACATTCTACAAGGACATGGCACTTGAAGAAGAAGAGGAATGCGGCCAATTCCATCTGAAACTAGTAAAATTCTATTAAAATTAAAAGGGGGAGCTGTGTGGCTGTTGCAAAATACAAATGGAAAACTAGGCTACAGGCAATCTACTGCATTTTTCCTTTTTGAAGGTTGTATGTTTTCCTAAAACCATTAGACTAAATATTGAGATTCATGTTATACTCAGAAGTAGGGTGAGGAAAGAACCATATGGTTGCAAAACTCCACATACCTTTTCTCTGCAAACACTCATCTTATACTTGGGGGTGTTTTATACACAGAAAAATGCAATATTCCTCTTGCCACACACACCCAAACCTCTCCTCATTATTCTTCTATTAGTGTTATTATGCTTTATGTATCAAGGTCAGGGCAGGCCAGTGAGTTTTGATGAAGTAGGCTAATGTGCTTCAGGCCCAATTCTAGTATGTTTACGGTCTCCATTTATGTTTTGTTGGTGATATAATTTCTAACAACTTGACAATGAAGCAATGATGGCGATAATCTGGAAAGGACCAAAACAGGTGCCCTGGATTATGTTCATAAGCAATTTTGCATAAATTGGATTGGCATGGATCATTTTCTTGCCCTTACACAGATCTTTTATGCACCAAATGTCTAGCATCAAAAGCACAGTGGTTGCCTGAAATTGATTTGCAAATAAATTTGGAGTAGGCAGATCCCTCCCTGTACACCTCTATCTTCCAACTTTGACAGCAAATTATTAGAAGGTTGTGTGTGCCTACCACCAACCGTTGATCTTGCATTCAGAGCTCTGCAGAGCATTTGTCTCCACATCTTTTCAGCATGGATTTCCATGGCTTACTGATGTCTTCACTTGTCTGACTTCAGTACAGTACGACCCCTGCATCTACAGATTCACCAACCGCAGATTCAGTTATCCGTGGTTGGTGATCAGTGGGTGCAAGTGTGGTCCAAGCAGAGGTGGGGGGGGAGAAAGAAAACTTACCATTGCTGATGCCGGTCAGCCACCCTCCTCACCGCCATTGTCATCATCGCTGCCAGCCAGCCCCCTTCCAGAGTGGTGGGGTGGGGACTTAAGAGCACCCACCTGGCCAAGTGGCCTTTGACCTTCCCGCTCAGGTCCCGGATGGCAGACCAGAAGTTTTGAACTTCCTGCTTGAGCTCAAACTTTGGGTCCTCCACCTGGGACCTGTACAGGAAGTTCAAAGGCTGGTTGTCCAGGTGAGTCCTTAAAGTCTCCATCCCATCCCTCCAGAAGGTGGCTGGCCTCTGGCAGTGCCAGTGACAGCTGTGAGAAGAGTGGTTGTCAGTGGTGTTGGTGAGGACAAAAAGAAAAAAAAGAAAAAAACTTACTGCCACCATTGCCAGCCAGCCACCTTCTGGAGAGGTGGGGTGGTGACTTAAGAGGACCCACCTGGTCAACTAGTCTTTGAACTTCTCGCTCTGGTCCTGGGTGGGCAGTTCAAAATGTCCATTCCCTTGCCCAGGACCTGAATGGGAAGTTCAAAGGCCGGTTGGCCAGGTGGGTCCTCTTAAGTCACCACCCTACCCCTCCAGAAGGTGGCTGGAAGGCGCCGGTGGCAAGGATGGTGGTTGCCTGGCAGTGGCAGCAGTGATGGCTGGCCGGCATCAGCAGCAGTACTTTTTCTTTCTTTTTTCTCCCCACCACTGCCATCACCCCCACAGGCCGGCTGCTGAGCTCGTTGGAGAGGAGGGCGGTTGGCTGGGGCTGAAAGCTTTGGCCCCATTACCTGATGACCTCTGTCACCACCATTATCATTGGATAAGAACATTTCCTCTTACTCATGGATTTCACTACCCACTGGAATTCCCAGAACTGATCCCCTACTGTACAATAATCCAAGGGTTTCCTATTCTTTCAATGTACCTGGAAGATCTCTTAAAGTATCGTCTCTCTCCCCCACCGTGTGTGTGTGTGTGTGTGTGTGTGTGTGTGTGTGTGTGTGTGTGAGAGAGAGAGAGAGAGAGAGAGAGAGAGAGAGAGAGAGATGGGAAGTGTAGGACCTTTGTGCCTAATTATTATATTAACTTGCTTGCCCGCAATGAAAGACAAACTTGGCATTAAACTACACATTCTTTTCAGATTTATTCTAATTTTGGGGGGACTAAGGCAGGGAGCTAGCCCTACATAGCATGGCCAATGATAAATTCATGTGGGGGTCAAAAACATATTGAGGTGTAAGGCACCCCGTTGCTGTTCTAAGAGGCATAACAGGCTGTTCCTTTTATTTTAAATGGCAGGATTCTGGTGTTCTGCCTGCACATGACATAGATGTTGTTGATCACATGAGAAATGTTGCAATCACACCAAATTGAGATGAATGGCAGTAGTCAAGGCAACAATGGTACTAGTCTTTTGAAGATAAATTGAGGATCCAATTCCTTCTTCAAAATGCACAAACAATTCTGTGGAGATGCTGGCTGCTTCAACTCCATCTTGGTTAAACCATTTCATTGTTCTGACAAGGCTGAATTGATGATACCCAGGGTAAATTCCAATCAACAAGAGTCTTCAACCATTTCAGAATCCTAACCAGTCTTTAACCCTCAACTGTAACTTTCCTCTTACTTTCATTATTTTAGTATTAATCCATGGAATTCTCATTTACTACCATAACAATGATGACTAATGCTATGGCACTAAAATCAGCATAAGGAATGTGATATTTTGTAGACATTTGTATTGGATTGGACCATTAGCATCTCTCTCCATGGAACAGCAGAATTCTTCCTCTTTATCCCTGGATCTCTCTTTCAAATCTGCTCTAGATACTATGAGACCCCCTGGGAAAACTTTGCAGAAGGTATGCAGGGAGGAACACACAGAGAAAATAGGCAAGAAAAAAATCTGCTAATGATGTCTTTGTGCACAATGTATAGTTAAAATCTGTCCACATATTTTCCCCTGTCAAAAAGAAAAATATAAAAACCAATTTTAAGAAAGAGCAGTCAATTGTGTTAATTAATAGCACAGATTTAATCTTGCATTTGTCACAAGTAGGGATGGACACCTTACCAAAAACAACAACAACACTGTTTTGTCATTTCGTAAATTTACAAATCATTTTGTAATGAAATAAAATGACAGGCAAAACAAACTACCATTTTTCCCATTTTAAAACAAACTGCTTCATTACTCTGTAAAACGGCTGCCCTGGGTCTGAGGGGCACCAAATTTGATGCCTCTAGGATCCAGGGGAGCTGTTTTATAGAGTAACAAGTCATTTTGTTAATGTTTTGTTTTGCTATTACATTTTTTTTTGGAAAAAATCATTTAAAAACGAAATAAAACTAAACGCAGGGGGAAATGAAACAAAACACATGTTCACATTTTGTTCCCATCCGTAGTCACACATAAGCTCCACAAAGTTCATTTGGGTAAACTTCCAGGTATGTTGTATATCAAAGCAAATGGAATGTTTATTTAATATTTTTGGAATTTCATTATTAACTAGAGAGAATCATATATGGTAGGATATCAGTTGTATAAAAACAAATATTGTAGCTCCTACTTCCCTTTTGGCGGGGGGGGGGGAATGAAAGGGCTTTGGGCATCAAGTCTTTAGAATGATCATGAGTTTTCAGTACAATACCAAGAGAAACCTGTCATGCTTTCTGAAAACACATCCTGCTATCAACCACCTACTTCCATTGTATTCTCCCAAAAAAGATTGTAACCAACCAACCAACCAAACAAACAAACAAATTGTAGTGTATAGGGTATTGTGTACTGGGTATTTTAAGAGCAAGGCATACTGCTGTTGAAGACAGGTGGAACTTGCAATGAGGTAACACCTAGAGGGGTGAACTGGGGGGTGGAGCTATGGGTATTTATTGAATGTGTGTGTTGTGTTATGCATGTCGTTTGTGGAATAAAGAAGTCTACCGTAGCATGCTGTTATGTCCGGACTCACTACGTAATACAAATGTTGATGATTTAATGGATGGTTTTGAAGGGAAAGGCAAAGAGGACTCATTTGAAAGCTAAACAGCACATTTGTCTTAACCTTTCTAAATTTTTCCGTCTTCCTTTGCTTCTAATCATGAGGCATGGATTTTGGATTCATCGGACCGTAAACACAATGTAGGAATCCAATGGAGTTCCCAGCTAAGATTATTTATATATATATAATAATCCATTTATTTTTCAAAAAAAAATATTGTTTGGAATATCTGCCTGTACTTGTATTGAAATGTGTAACAGCGGGAGATGCCTTTCGTCTAGAGATGGGACCTAAGGCAGCTCACAAATGTTAAAAAGCCCTAAAAGCACGACAACAAGATAGTATTAATTAATTAATTAAATTAATTAATTAAGATACACCTCTACAATCTAGCCCAAAGGCCACTTTAGGCAGGTAACAGTATTCATACACAACAAAATATACAAAGGAGTAATATACAAAGTAATATACATTATACAAAGCAGTAAATGAACATAACAGTATTGGTCAAATAGGACACACACACCACAACACCACTTTCTGATTCGTCCCTCCAGGGAGGACCGGTTTGGCCCCAAGTCCCAAGAAAAATTGTGGCTCCAAGTCTCAAGAGACAATCCCAAAGGTTGCCATGGTCCATGGAATCAAAACGATGGAAAGCAAAAGTGGGGCCTGTGACATTTTTAAAATAATCATCTTGAGTGCTCATTGGAACAGGTGGAAATGATGTATTGTATCAAATCAAGGTTTTGTTTTCCATTCTCATTGACTGATTGATTTTATTTTGATAAGAGCCAATCCAGATATTCTTCATTTTTAGTGCAATATTTTCCATCCTAAGGGTGCTCAATTGATTGAGAAAGAAGCCATCAATCTCTCTTTCATTCTTTTTATGGCCTGCAGGTGTGAGGAACCTAATTAAGTGTTTTGTTCCCATGATAACTTTATCACCTAACTGGCCCTTGACACCTCTTGGAAGTGCTTGAGGGCAGCTAAAAGTGTCACAGAGCGTCTAACAAACTTAAGCACTTTTCTCTAAAACCTGGATAAAATTAAAATGATCATGTTTATTGAGAATAGATGTGTGTCTCAAAGATTGTATGCTTTTTGGAGACTAAAAATGCAAAAGTCCATACTTTAATAAGCAGAATATGCTGGATGATGCTAGAAATGAGGGGTGGTCTTTCAACATTCAACCAGCCATGGTTTATTTTTCTGATAGTACATCTTTCAGGTGGCTTGGACTTTGTAGTTCCAGTGCTGGGTTCTGGATATAACTCCCATGCTATTCAAGTTTTTAGTTGCTATTTGGATTATTCCATCATATGATCCATAAGCATGGTTTTCAAGTCTTTTATTAGAGGTTTGTTTGATTTATGATGTTGCCTTCTTGTATAGGTCAGGACACCAAGGCCATCGTGATAGTCCCAGACCTTTCTCGAGTTGTTTGACATTCTGCAGAGATTGCATCAAGTTTCCAATGGCTGTGGCCAGCACAGCTATAGATGAAATGTGATACTGAGTATCACGGTGAACCAAATGAGGAAGCCCTGGTATGCCCAGGTCTGAGCAGCACTAATAAGGCCTCCACAAATGTTGGGTCCTCTTTCCCCTAACGTGCCCAGGCCTGTGATCTGGGCCAGGTTGACTTCCAGCAGAAAGAGAGGCTTTCTTCCCTTCCCTGTAAAGCTGAATTGCCACTGCTGCCTGGCTTGCTAAGTCATGGCATTTCTTTCTTTTCTGACCTGGACGAAGGACCAGTTCTTTGGAATACAGAGAATGCCATAGAAAGGAGGGCCACTGGGCCACTGCCCTAGCAAGTGTGCAGTCATCAGGGGACTGGAGTTGGGGGCGGGAAGGGTATGGAAGAAGCCATGGTTTTGTGTAGCAGATTACTCCTTGCAGAGTTTCCTCCCCGTTGTCTTGTACAGTTGTTTTGATTTGTATCTCACCTTGATTGCTCTCTGGATGGAGGCAGGATCCAAACATAGGATGGATAGATGGAAGATTGGTAGACAGTAGCAGCACTTCCCTGCCCTTAATGGTCCACAGCTATTTTTCACACAGCTGTACCATTCCATAACTATATATATGTACAATGATATTTAGCAAGCGCAGAATAGCTTGGTGGTTTGAGTATCTGGTCCAGGAGACAGAGACTGGGAGTTCAATTCCCAACTGGGGCTGGACTTAGCGATCCACAGCCATTTCAGTTCTCCAGTGTGAAGGATATTTGAACCAGAATGTTGTTAGTAAACAACATATTTTTTTCCAAAGCTGTTTTCTGAAGAAAGGAATCTTACCCTGTACAAAAAGCGCTTTGTATATTTTCTTAAGGACTCTGGAGAAGTTCAGTTTATCTGAGTGTGTTGCTAGGAAACCTTAGCATTTGGCACATTAATTAGCAGAGCATTACATTACAGATGAAATAATATAAGAGGCATATCTAGACTACAAGGCATATAAAAACAATTAACTAAATGAGCCACAGTATTCCATGTTGATTGGCAAATTAAAATGAAGTTAGAATAATCTGTCCAAATCTCTCTCATTATCAACACACAACGGACACATATAGGTCATGGAAAACAGGCCATATTGTTTCTTTTCTCAAAGTTATATTACTAAAAAGAGAATAAGAATATGTAGAAGTACAGTGTGATAATAGACAGGGTCAAGTTTGTTTTCTCTGGGAAATAACATTCCCTGAGGTAATTACTGGCTTGTGTCATACTCTCACAAGAAACTTGAAGAAACATCTCTTCACCTGCGAGACTGCAAGATGCCTTTAGTTGGTATTTAGAATAATTTGTGGTCCTGTTTCTTTTTAAATGTAGGTTTCACTGATTTTAGAGAAGGAAGATCCTGGTATGGGGGTCCTCCCAATGATAGGAGGACTGTACTCTTGTCTGCCAGTGATGGAAGACAAGTTAATGCAATCCATGTTTCATATGCAGTACCTTTCTGCTAGTGATGAAGGACATACACGCAGGCAACTCAGAGCATTCTATGGGTGATAGGGGCCATCAATCCTGGAAAGGGCAAAGAAACGCCCAGTGCACATGCTCAGCTGACAAGCTGCCCATGAAGGATATGAAAAGAGAACCAGGGCAGTAAGAACTTTATGCACTGAGAAGAAAGTTTTGGGATCAGTCACCCTCTTTTTCAGAATCTGGACAACACCAGTCAAAAGCTCTTCTCTCTTGTGGTGAGTATGAATGGAACATATGGCTGTGTTCTGTGAATGAAACTCCAATTATTAGCTCTGTAACTATTAGATAATAAAGTATATTCATTTGTACTTTGCATTGTGACTGATGAGGTCCTTTGCTGACTAATTCTAGTATTCTTTTTTGGATGCAAAAGAACTATTTGGTGACAGAGGGAGGGACTGTCTGAGATGACGCCCTCCTCTCCTTTACTAGCAGAGCACCTCCACAGGCCCAGAAACATTTTTGCAGACAGAAGGATGCTACCATAGCAGGGATTATCCCTTACCCTGTTGGGTTTGGGGTGCTGTTGTGACCAGATATATTTCTGCTTTTATGCACTACGCAACACAAGCCATGCTGATCCCTCTTTTCCCTCAACTGCCCTGCTCAGCTATTGCAAATTTGAGCCTGGGGTTTCCTTTAGGGAGCCAGTACGTCTTGTATTTGGTCTTCCTCTTTTCCTGCGGCCTTCAACCTCTCCCAGCATCACTGTCATTTCTCATGAAATTTCCCATGAACCCTCTTTTCTCATGAAATTTCCAAAGTAGTGCAGCCTCAGGTTCAACATTTTTGCCTCCAGAGGTAGTTCAGGCTTGTTTTGATCTAGGATCAATCTGCCCATTCTTCCAGGGTATTTGCAAAACTCTCCTCCAGTACCCCATTTTGGATGGATCAATTCTTGTATTTTGGACAGCTTTCTTTGCAATCCACCATTCACAGTAAGCATATGGTGACCAGAAATACAAGAGTATGGATGAATTTTGGTCTTTATCTCTAGTGACACATCCTTTATACTTGTAGAATTAAAAAAAGAGCGGGGGAGGTTTTGAGCTGTGTGATCAAAAACAAACAAATGCAAAATTAGGCTAGGTGATACCTTTATAGGTCACTAATAATTTTTTTAAAAATGCAAGCTGAGCTTTTGATGGCAAGCCATCTTTATCAAAGCATTATAACAAAATATATGCTTGGCAAAAGCTGTAGTCTTTCAGGCATTGAGATTATTCATGGCCAGATGATATCAGCAAAGTGGTGTCCTGATGGGGTAGGAGGCATTGCTGGTGTTAAAACTGCATCAAAGTCCAGGACTGGGTTTCAAACCAGCTCTCTAAACAAAGGGACATCGTCCATGCCCATCCTTGACACTTGGTAATCTATACTTGTTCCTTCATTGCTGTCCCTCCCACCCCCCAAGACTCAGTTTCCTTCTGAATTCTATGCTCTAGTTTAGGTTGATCGACCAATGGATGACTGGGCCAAGGTATACAAAATCTCAAGCTAGTTTAACTTCTTCATTGTCTGCATTTAAAAATTGTGTAGTATTTCTATTGTCAAGATTTCGGTCTGTTTTGGCATTTTCTTCTTTCACTAAAAGTCATTGCAAGTCATTGCGGCTTTCTGCCAGTAAGATGGTGTCATCTGCATATTTTAAATTATTGATCTTTTTTGCTCCAATTTAACTTCCCCTTCATCTGAATCTGCATGATATGTTCTACATCCATATAGAACAGATATGAAGATAAAATGTACCCTTGGCTAATCCTTTTGACTATATGAAGCCATCCTGTCTTTCTATATTCTGTCGTAATGATAGTTTCTTGTCCACAATACAAGGAATGAGGGCTTTTCCCTTGAAACAAGTATTTTTCAACACAACAGTTTTCCTGAAATCTTTTCTCCTCTATAACTCATTACATAGAGAGATAAAATTAAAGCTCCTACTAAGAAGGAAGGAAATAGTAATATTCCAGCTTTGCATACAAATGGATTATCTGTGTAGCAGATAGCTATTAAGTATTGAATATCATTTTTGTGATTAGATAAATGATTGTGTCTTGAAAAGATATGGTATCTAATGACTGAAAAGCAGCAGAGCATTGGACTTTTCCTATCATTATGATATATTGCAATTATCTGTTACATTTAAAATTCATAATTTATTATTAAAATTGTAACAAAATGGACTTTGAGATCATTTGTTTGGAGATAAACAAATCACTACCCCGCCTCTTCAAATGATATAAAACAGGCTTGTTTTTACTGAAAATGTTCATTAATGCAATGTTGGACAGACAGCGGGGTTTTTACCACACTAGCGATATACAGTGTTGGGCATGAAGTGATTTGTGCCTCTTTGTCAAACTGTGTACCTGCACCACCAAAGATGTCATGTATTCCTTCATCGCCCGCCCGCCCCAACTCCTAGCTGGCTGCCCCACTCAGAAGCCGACTAATGCTGCCTGGGTTTAATTTCTCTGCTGGCTGTCCAGTTTCGACAGAAGCAGAGTTTTCCCTTCCCCACCTCTTCGGGCAATCAGCCGCAACTCCTCCTCCCCATTTGATGGAGTTTGACTAAGAGGCACACCTCTCTCCATGTCCTTCTAGCTACAGACTATTTCTTTCTGTTCAGAGGGCGAGCTTTTAAGGGAAGTAAGCACAGCTTTGGTAAGGGAACCATTTCCCTCTCAGCTCCTTGTTCTATTCTGCAAGAAAGAAGAAACAGTGGAAGATAGTAATGACAGAGAAGCAAATTATCTACTGTATTTGTCTCCAAGGGGGTTTCTGTTTCTTTTTTTTTCTTTTTATTCCCCTCCACTGCTAAAAAAAAAATCACCAATGGCATTTGATTGACACTTGGGGCGTGGTTTACCACTCATCAGGTAAGAAATTGTATGTAGTTTATATAATATAATGTGTAGCCTGCATACTGTAATTAAAGTGGTATGGGGTGGTATAAAAGCAGACTACTTTGTTTTGCTTTTGCTTGATATAGCTCAATAGTAGAGATGGGCACGAATAAAAAAATGGCATTTTGTTTGTCGTTTGTCATTTGGAGGGTCCGTTTCGGTCCATTTCCATTTTTTTGTGAATTTTTGCAAAAAATTCGTTTTCGTTTTCATTCATTTCATTACCATTTCATTACCATTTATTTCATTTTTTGTGATTTTTTAAGGATTTTTATTGTAGTAACGGAAACGAAACGCACAACAAAATTTCCGGTGTTTCTGTTCGTTTCATTTCATTTTAGAGACAAAATTTGTTTGTTGTTTCGTTACATAACGAAACAAAAAACAAAACAGAAATGAAAAATTGTTCATTTCGTGCCCATCTCTACTCAATAGTTTAGGTATCTGGCTGCAGAGCCAGAGGTTGGTAACTGGAATCCGAACTCAGTTATCTACAGATTCCCTCTCAGCTCTGCAGTCATACCTATACTGTTGCTGCAGGGGCAGGGTCTACAGCAGGGGTCCTTAAACTACAGCCCGTGGGCTGGATAGGGTCCACTAGGGACCGGAATCTGGCCTGCGGGAGCAACTGCAGACACCCACACACCCACACCGCTTTGAAAGCGAGCGAGCCAGCCAGCCTCTGCTTTTGCTTCTATTGGTGGAGCAGTTCAAAGCAGTGGGCTGTGTTGCTTCCCCCGCTTGTTCCGCAGATGACTGGTGCACCAGCCAGGTGTCAGGCAATTTAAAATGGGAGGGCCTTCCCCGCTTTCCCCATGGGACAAATTGCAGAACCCCTGCCCCCGGCTTTGAGGCAGGGGTGATGGAGTAGGCCATCCGGGGGGTGCTGCCAGTGGAGTAGTGGAGCAATCCCCCACTAGGCCATGCTCTGATGCAGGCCTGTGGGCCAAGTGTGGTAGCACTGATTGTGTGGGGGGAGAGAGACAAGGTTGAGCAGAAAGGGGCAAAGGGGACCAGGCCCAGTCTGGATCACCATCCCCTGCATGGTGAGTGCCAGGCAGAGGAGTGCCCAGGAAGCTGGCAGCACCTGGGCCAGGGAGTGGAACATGGCATGGGGGGAGCCTGCTGGGAGCCTCTGCATGGGCCAGGAAGGCAATCCAGAGACAGAGGGCCCTGTGGATAGGGCAATGCGAACCCGCCCCCCCGCCTGCCGCTGCCCACTCACATGCTTGGCACCATGATCACTCAGTGCCGTGGCTACCTGCTGAGCAGGAAGAGGCCTGCAGCTGAGTGGGGCTGCCGTGGCCACAAGAGAGAATGAAGGGGGTGACAGAGCAGGCTGGCCAAGCCCTGCAGTTGTCTCCAAAGCTGGGCCTAGCAGGCCCTCAGGGAAAAGGGGAAAGGCAATGCAGGTGGGGTCAAACACCCACACACCAGCCACACTGCTTGATGCTGCAGATGTCCCCAAGCCACCAGAACCACCATGCAGGTCCATCCGGCTGAGTGGGACAAAGCAGGTGGGAGGACAGCAGGTAGGCCCTTTCCCTACCCCTCACCATGGAGCTGCTTCTCCTGCACTGCTCAGAACCGACAGTGAGATTGTCCAGGTGAGCTGCGCCATGTGGGGAGGGGGTGGGAGGGGGAGGGGGGAATCCCAGAGGAAAGGGTAGTGGGATGGCTCCAGGGCTACAGCAGTGCCATCACCACTGCCACTGCTTGCCCCAACACTCCCCTTTGGTTCCCTCACCTTCCCACCACTGTCGCCACCACTTGCACCTTGTTTCCCTTGCCCCCACCACTTGCCCCCACCTTCCCCCAATTCCCTCACACACACTCCACTATCACTGCTTTCCCCAACCCTCCCCCTCAGATCCCTTGCCCCCACCACGACTCACCCCAATGCTCCCCCTCAGTTCCCTTGTCCTCCCACTGCCACCACCACTGCCCAGCTCTCCCCCCTCAGTTCCCTCACCCCACCACTGCTCACCGCAATGCTCCCACTCAGTTCCCTCACCCCCACTGCCACCACTTGCCCCAGCCTTCCCCCTTGGTTCCCTTGCCCCATGCCACCACCACTTGCCCCAACCCTCCCCTTCATTTCTCTCACATACACCCCCACTGGCACCTCTTACCCCAACCCTCCCCCCTTGGTTCCTTTGACCCCCCCACTGCCACATCCACTTCCACTTGCCCCAACCCTCCCCCCTCAGTTCTCTCACCCCCCATTACCACCATTGCCTGGCCCCCAACAGTTCTGAGGGACTGTGAACCACCCCCTCTTTAAAAAGTTTGAGGACCCTTGGTCTACAAGATACCCTTTTTCTGCTCAGTACCATTCACATTTGTTGAAAGAGCACTGACAATTGCTTTATGCTTGGGTGAGAAGTGGGAAACTGATGAAAAAAGAAGCCAGCTTCTGGCTTCCCTTCCTTTGCTATCACTTTGTGAATGGTAGTGAGCATACGAAGGTAAGCTGTAGATCACCTTGACTGCTACCATTAATGTTGGTAACCTTTCCCCCCCCCCCTGTTATTGTGCTACCACATCTTGACAGGAAATAATTTTAGTACTGGCAGCAGGAAGGCAAGTCTTTAAAATACCTTCTGCATTAAAATGTATGCAGCCCAAGTACCCACATGTGTTACATCTAAATGTATCACTCCTCATAAGCCTAGTGATACCTTACCTCTTATTACCCTTTATTAACTCTATGATTTAATGTTTCAGGACTGTTCCATTGACAATTGTCCCTTTTTCATACAAGGTAAAACTGCACTCCTTGTAGTCACTAAGGCATGAAGGAGTATGTATTTGCCATCCACTTCATTGCAATTTAAGTACACCTACTACCCTCTCCACTGTAAAAGGGACACATGAACAGGTTAGTTGACCCAGTTAGAATACTGGCCAAAAGAAAATATATGGGAAAATTCTGTATTACCTAAGGTCATATGAGTACCCACTGTGATATAGTAATGGTCTAAGACTAAGGTGTAGAGATGGGAAGGCCTGGGAAAAACCAGAAAAAAATTGACCTCTCCACATATGTGTCCAATCCATCATGAAAAGGCTAAGCATTTTCTGTAAACATTGTATTTTTTTCATGGATCTGAATACTTTTTTGTGGTTTTACAGGGGAGGAAAAGAGATGAGATGTTGATTTTAACATCTGCCTTAAGAATAATGCTGCTGGGTATTGGGAGGAGCGGAAAAACAGAGTAACTTAGTTGCTTAGCAACACCAGTTGCCCAAATTAGCTAACTCTATCTAAATAGACGGAGGAGAGTTGAGGAGCAACACTTGTTGTTGTTCTCCCTTAATTAGCAAAACCTACAGCATCATTTAAATATAGGATAGAGCTGGCTGTTCTGTTCAAGATGGAAAGGCCTCTTAAGATTATTCCCTGTGGTGCTGTTTGGCACTAGCCTGCCAGAGCAGGACTTGGGGACAAATATGTAGGGTCCTAGAAATGTTGAGAGTCAACAGAAGGGCTGCCCAAACATTGCAGGGCCATATTTTAAAATTAGTGAAATTATGCACATCATCAGGGGCAGGGTTTACACAGCAATCCTCATTACCTACTGAATCAATGGGGCTCAGTCCTGAGCCCAGAGCTCTTCAACATTGTTATTAATGACCTGATTCAGGGGATGCTAATCAAATTGTGGATGAGACAAAATTGGGTGGAATAGCTAATATCCTGGAAGAAACAAAATTCAAAATAATCTAGAGAGGCTGTAGCACTGGGTTGAAAACAGCAGAATGAAATTCATCAGGGTTAAGAGCAATGTACTGCACCTAGGAAGAAGCAGCCAAATGCACAGTTACAAGATGGGGGATACCAGGATCAGCAGTACTGCAAGTGAAAAGAATCTTGGAGCTGTCATAGATCACAAGATGAATACAAGCCAATAGCATGATGTGGCTTCAAATAAGGCAAATGCTGTCTTAAGCTCCATTAACAGAAGTATGGCCTCCAAATCCCATGAGATACTAGTTCCCATCTGTTCAACACTGGTTGGGCCTCATCTTGAGTTCTGTGTCCAGTTCTGGATACCACACTACATGGAGGATGCTGATAAACTGGAACAATCTCAGAGGAGGGCGTCAAGGGGTCTGGAAACCAAGTCCTATGAGGAAAAACTGACAGAAGCGGCCATGTATAGCTGTTATGATTCTATCGTGATTCTCTGGAGTTTATGCACATTAGTGGATTAGTGCCTGGATGTGTACCTCCAACAATCTTGGTATGGGCCTTTTATTCCACAATTAGGAACAGAATGAAACTTACCAGTTTTCTTACACTGAGGAACAACAGAATTTCAGCCAATGGCTGTGTGATACCCAAATGCAGTGCCATGCCGTACTGTGCTCATGAAGCAGTCTCCATGGATTTTTAGAGGTTGGCTGATGTAGTTAGTCTTGCCACTTTGAAGGTGAAGGTGATGGAAAGATCCTTCAGTGGATTTGAAGAAAAAATATAGTAACACTTCAGGACTGAGAAAGAGTGGATCAGTGAGTCAGAGCACCTGGCTTCAAAGCCGGAGTTTGGGACTTTGAGGCCTCTCTGCCTCCCAGCAGAAGAGCCAGCTTGTGCAGCCTTGAGCAATCTATGTGGGTCTCAAGGCACAACACACCCTGCCCATGAAGAAGGCATGGGCAAAACTCTTCTGAGTACTTATGAAATCCTGGTAAAGCTTGCCATAACTTAGAACCAACTTGATGGCACATAAAATATAAAAGGTAACCCCCCCTACACACATGCTAGTTGTGTTCAACTCTAGGGGCGGTGCTCATCTCTGTATTTAAGCCAAAGAGCCAGTGTTGTGTAAGTCCGTGGCCATGTGGCTGGCATGGCTGTAAGGAAACACTGTTTTTCCTTCCTGCTTTTTATGGCAGTACCTATGTATCTACTTGCATTTACATGCTTTCAAACTGCTAGGTTGGTGGGAGCTGGGGTTAGCAGTTGGAGTTCTTTCTGCTGCATGGCACCCAGGATTTGAACCGTTGAGCTGCCGACTTTGTAGCCGAGAGTTTCCAGTGCTCTAGCCCACTGAACCACCACGCCACATAACTGTTGATTAACATAAAGAGTAGCTTCTCATCATGCTTCAGAAGGTTTGGACATATGGTCTCCATCCTTTATAAGAACATTTACAGTCACACAACATTGTTTTTTGTAAAAAAAAAAATCATTGCCCAATGCAAAACACAAAACAAATTTATACCAAGAAAAAAATGAAAAACAAAACAAAACACAAAAGTTCAGACAGTTTTCTAGGGTTTTTCCCTCACATGTACAGCCTATGTGTAAGCCACAACCCTATCTTCTCCAGGGTTAAGACCACAGCATAGAATCATAGAATCATAGAGTTGGAAGAGACCTCTAGTGCCATCCAGTTCAACCCCCTGTCATGTAGGAACCCCCATCAAATTAATGGGGGTTAGCAAAGTGATGATGGATGGGAGCAGGGCTAGGGCCTCCCTTGTAAGCATATATGGAACACTGGTTAATAGAGGGCTTATACCTCTCTGCCTCCGCCTCTCATTCATCCACAAATACATACCTATCACATGTTCAAGGTGGATGGCTCCAGCATTTCAATAGATGTCTTTTTAAAATGCAAAGCAGAACAGTTCTAGATTACATTTCCACAATGTACTCAGTCATTATTTTTTAAAGATCCACTTTCTGAACATGATTTTCTGATCATTTTTGCACTCTATTTTAAGGGCACATTCTTATTGCAGGAACACAGAAGGAATGGCACAAAAATAAATCTATGCTTGTGGCAAGTCTTTTAAAAGAAAAAAAAATGAATTGTGCAGGGGGGAAACCTAAGGCAAATTGTAATGGAATTACTAGTTCCATCCCACCCCCCCCCACCCCCCATGGGTTTCCATGGCCAAATGTGATTTGAACTGTGTTCTCTCGAGTCTCAATTCTTCACTCTATCCACTACATCACATTGGGAGTCTTTTTCTATTATTGTTACTTATTATATATTTTGAAAAGTTTTACCCCACCTTTCTCCTTGGAAAAGCACCCACGGTGGCTTACAGTCCAGAACATTTAAGACTTATTCAAGTTAAGATCAGGAAGTTTGAAGAGGCATCTTACAATATTAAAAGGTAATATTAGAGCTTTAAGTGCACGTAAGAATAAAAGGAAAATCCATTATGAGGGGTGAAAAGCAACATAGGGAACACTAGTATTCTTATGAAATCAGTCAATGCAATCATGTATGGTAATCCATATAAAGTCACACAGTAGGAAGTCCCTCATTCAAGGAAAGCTTGCCTGAAAAGGAAAGTCTTTGCCTGCTTCTGGACAAACAGCAGAGATGGAGCAGTCTTGGCTCCCAGCGGGAGTTCCAAAGTCTGGGAGTAGCAACAGAGAAGGCCCGTTCATTTGTTCTTCTGAGACGCACCTGTGAAGGTGGCGGGATGGAGAGAAAGGACTCTCCTGATGACCTTAGCACCAGATATGGTTCATACTGCAATATTCAATCTTTTGAGGTAGCTTGGACCCAGGGCATTTTGCGCTTTGTAGGTTAAGGTCAGCACTAGAGATGGGCATGAAATGATTTGTTTTGTTGTATTTTTCATTTTTTATTTCGTTTCAGAAGAAATTTAAAAAATGAAATGATTTTTAAATAAAAATGAAACGAAACAGACTGAATTTTTTCCGTTCGTTCCATTTCACTATTGTTAGGTTTCCCATAGGAATGCATTGAGCAATGCATTCCTATGGGAAACCACTTTAAACAACCTGCACCTCCCCCTCCATCGAGCGTGTTGGGGGGAAGGCGTGGGTTATTTAAAATGTCTTGGAGCCACCAAGGATGCCTTGGTGGCTCCAAGACATTTTAAAAACTTTGCACTTCCCCCCTCAATTGGGCGCATTGGGGCAATGGGAATGATGTGGGGTTTTAAACCTTTTTTTTAGCCACTGAAGCAAGTGTCAATGGCCGCAACTGCCACTTGCTTCTGTGGCTAAAAAAAAGTTTAAAAACACCATACCATTCCCTCCAATGCACCCGACTGGGGGGGGGGGGGGTGCAAGGTTTTTTAAATGTCTTGGAGCCATCAAGGCAGTCTTGCTGGCTCCAAGACATTTTAAACAACCCGTGGCCCCCCACCCCAATCAGGCGTGTGGGTGAAAAATGTGTGGACACAGTGTTAAAAATGAAAAACAAAACAAAAAATGACATGAAACGAAATGAAGCCCAACAAAACAAAACAATGAAACGAAACACCATTTTTGCATTTTGTGCCCATCTCTAGTCAGCACCTTGAATTGTCCTATATACTTTCTGGAATTGATTGTCCTGTCATTTAAAAGCACTTTTAAACCTTCATTTTATGACACATTCTCATACTTTGCAGAACCTTCATTCCAGGTATTTGAATACAAATATTAAAATTTGTTTCAAAGGCTAGAAATGGAAATAGAGTGGGGCACATAGGACAGCAGCCCAGGCTGGAAAGACTAAGATATCTATTGTGACAATTCATCCCTGTGAATCTGTTCATCCAGTGTCTAATCAAATAATATACATTTCTAGAGAAAATAAAATGGTAAACCTTTCTTACTCAGGCTCATTAATGGACAGTGGACTAACTGCCAACAGAGAGCTTTAATTCTTTTCCTTGAGGATGTTAAATTGCCCTCTAAAGAACAGTTACATCATTGCAAAATTACTTGGCAATTAAAGTCGCATATGCTGAAATGAAGTACATTGTTTTGCTGATTTTCATATTGATCTTTTGAAATGTGTGCATTACCTATTATCATTAAGTGATTAAAGATAATGCAAGAGCTACACTTGCTGGCCCATCTTTGCTAGAAAGATAAGAGAATTAATTGGGTAGACATCATGGAGACATTTGAAAATGCTTGCCCATCACTCAATGCATTAATGAAACCAGAGTTAACCTAGATTAAATTATATTCAGTTGTTTGTTCTTTGAGACTGTAGCCTAATACACAGTCACATCCCAGTGCATTTGCAGCACAGCCTATACAAATGGGGTGTGGTGGCTCAGCAGGCTCAACTGCATAACTGGCAGCTTGACGGTTCGAATCCCAGGTGCCATACAGCAGAGTGATATGTGCACACACATGCGGGCACGCACACACGCAGGCGCGCATGGACACACACACACACACAGAGAGAGAGAGAGAGAGAGAGAGAGAGAGAGAATTCCCAGCCTTAAAAAGCATACCTTAATTTCTTTCACCAGGAGAAAAATGGTATAGATATTGAACATACAAACAAACAGCTCTGTTGGATGCCTTCTCAGTTTTGTCAGCATTTGAAAAAAAGGTAGCTATGTTAGTTTGTAGTCTATTGCAGTAAAATCAGCAAAGTTGTGTTAGGTTAGAGCATGTTAAAGATGCATAAACACATGAGCTTGTGGGGTACCTAGAGTAAGGAGCCTCTCAAAATGGCCTAAAACACTACAGTGGTACCTCAGTTTAAGTTATTAATTCGTTCTCTGGGCCGTTTTGTATTGTGAAAAATTCTTAAACCAAAACGTGATTCCCCATAGGAATGCATTGAAAACCAATTAATTCATTTCGGAGGTCAGAAAAAAGGCAAACTGGGGCACTCCATTTAAAATTTTCTTAAACTGAGGCATCCCCATATCTGATAATTTATTTTCTTAAACCAAGGTTTTCATTGAACTGAGGCATTCTTAAACCGAGGTACCACTGTACTTTTCTCTGTAAATTGCTGGGGATGGTAGGGGCAACAAGTTCTCTCCCTGACAGACACATCATAGTTTGTCCACATGCACACATGTACTTTAAGAACAAAACAGAACAGAACAGCAACCTTTCAGAAAGATGAAAAACAACAACAATCCTCCCATGCTTCAACTTTCAATAGTTTGTGCAACAAGGCAGTTGCTACTGTAGTTTTAAATTATGCACATTAATAGAAAGAGTCAAAACTCTGATGCCCTCCAAGACCACTATAGTGTTAATGTGCTTGTACCAGCCCTTTCAAAGGTTATTGACAAACACCACTTCTTTTCCTCTGCCATTAGCCGGCTTCACTAGTAAATTAAAGCCATCAGACTGTTTTTAAGTTGAATAAAAATAAAAAAGTTTATTTATTACAAAGTAGAATCAAAATCATTAAGGGTAACTTGTTGAAGTACAGATTAAAAGAAGCTCACAAGTTTCATTACTGACAAAGGTGAATCTATGCACACCCAATTCCTAAGTTTACAAACTCTAAACACTCAGTTTTCCTCACAGACACTCTAAAAAAAATTATCTCTTATCTCTCTATCTTTTCTACATCAGAATAGATTCCTGTCTATCCTTATCTGATTCTCTCAGACGCTATCAGATTCCCTATCTCTAAATCTGTGCTTAAATCCCCTCAGGCTATTCCCCCCAAACTCTCTCATTGGTTAACAGCCAACCAACCAGTACAGACACTTCTCATGAATTATTCATCACTACAGGAACAATTAAAAAAACTAAGATCATGGCCACCGGTCCCATCACCTCCTGGCAAATAGAAGGGGAAGAAATGGAGGCAATGACAGAGTTTATTTTCTTGGGCTCCTTGATCACTGCAGATGGCGACTGCAGTAACAAAATAAAAAGACACCTGCTTCTTGGGAGGAAAGCAATGACAAACCTAGATAGCATCCTAAAGAGCAGAGACATCACTTTGCCAACTAAGGTCAGGATAGTCAAAGCTGTGGTTTTTTCCAGTAGTGATGTATGGAAGTGAGAGCTGGACTATAAAGAAGGCTGATCACTGCAGAATCGATGCTTTGGTGCTGGAGGAGAGTCTTGAGAGTCCCCTGGGCTGCTAGGAAATCAAACCTATCCATCCTGAAAGAAATCAACCCCGAATGTTCACTGGAAGGACTGATTTTGAAGCTGAGGCTCCAGTACTTTGGCCACCTCATGAGAAGAGAGGAGTCCTTGGAAAAGTCCCTGATGTTGGGAAAGATCAAAGGCAAAAGGAAAAGAGGATGGCAGAGAATGAGATGGTTGGACGGTGTCATCGATGCAACCAACATGGATTTGACCAAACTTCAGGAGGCAGTAGAAGATAGGAAGGCCTGGCGAGCTCTGGTCCATGGGGTCTCAAAGAGTCGGACATGACTGAATTACTGAACAACAACAACACAGGAGCAAACACCAGAACCATCAGTAAGGATTACATCAAAAACCTCCCTGTCTTGCAGTGAGAAATTTTTATTTTTAATTCTGCTTTGCATGTTCCCATTTGGCGCACAAAATGAATCATAGCAGGATGTACATCCCTATCAACCATTTTAATTTATTTGCATAATTTTCTTACGGAAAAAAATATGCTTTATGATAATATAATAGATCATGATTATGACAAAAACCAGAAAAAATGTTTCCCAGACTCATCCTGTGTTATGTTATTGCTTTACATTTCTCTTTCTTGCTGCTCACTGTTCCGTGGAAGACCACAATGGGCAAACATTTATTTTCATGTTGTTTCAAAGCTAAGAAATGCATTGAGAGTCCCATAACCTAGCACCCTCCATATATGTTGGACAATCTGCTTCATTCTCAGCTGGCAGCAGCAGCGTCTGAGGATTATGGGAATTGTAGAGTACAGGGTGCACTGCACTTGCTCTTAGATATAGCATCTAGAGGACATCCAGCTGGGAAATATAATTTTAGCTGTTCTGTATGTCTGTTGCTGAAAGTAGGATGCCCTACCTTCACTGCCAATATATCCTTGCTAATCTGCTTTTAAATGCTGTTGTATCTCTTAGCTTATGTTTATAGGATGGTTTTAATAATTCCTTGTTTAACAATTTTTAAAATTTCTGTTCATGTGTCTTTCTTTAAAAAAAAATCAGTCCCACTGCTGGGAGAAAAGGTAGCACAGAAATGAAATAAACAACTAAATAAATAATGAAAGCTGTAAGTATTGTGGATGTATTGTATGTATTGCACTGCTTATTAAGGACGAACAGCGGGTTTTTTAAAAAAAAAGAAACCCAAGGTACATTAGCTTTAATGCTTGCAAAATTCACTGGCACAAATACAAAAGGAAACTCAATACCTATGTGGGAAGAGCTTTATGAAATAAATAATGAGTTTCCCTGGTACATCTCGTATTGCATGCTCTTTGCCTCAGAATACAGCCTTATTCATGGCTCTAAATATAACTGTTGTTTCATTTGTTATGCTTGATGCTGCCAATTAAAAAGAACAGCCCCACGAAGGTTCAGCTGCTGTTGCTTGCTGAAGATAAACATGAAACAAGCAAAAAGGCAGGCAGGATCCAGATTGCTGTATTTGGTAGATTCTATTATGGTGCCTAACCTGGACGGGAAATTATTTTAATTCAAAGAGTGTAGAAGGAATACATACTACTGCTATTGGGATTCAAGGCCATTTGTATAAAGCTTCTAATAGTTTTATATGTGGTCATTAAAACTGCATTTCAGTCAAGCTCTGTAATATTTAGACTCTATTTATCCTGCCTCAGCCGCACACAAAGTACTAAAAGCAAAGAACAGAGGTCCTTGACTAAAGCAACTCAGAGTCCAAAAATTAATAATGGAGACAGCAGAAAAGAAGGAGAGAACGATGAAGGAAAGGAGACAGGCAAAACTAGCACGTTATGATAATGTACACAACACAGGTATTTTGAGCAGAGCTTGGAATGTTATTTTTAAGAATAATTGGGCTAATGTCTCACTGTCCATGACTGTGGAGTGCTAGGTTGATGCTCTGAGAAACAGAAAGCAGTATTTGGTTTTTGCTGAGTTCAGTTTGTCATTATATTTGTTCTTCTAGAACAGGCATGTCCAGACTTCCACCCTCCAGATGTTTTGGAGTCGGACCACAACTCCCACAGTCCTTATTGACAGTGTCCTGCCATCTCTGTTTTGGTGACCTTTGTGGCCATTGGTACACAGTTTGGGCGATGGTGGAAGGTGCTGCTCTGATGACATGTCCATACCAGTAGAACCATCTTTCTCTCAATTCTCTTTTGTGGTCAAGTGGGGAGATACTCAATATTCAACAAAGCATCCTCATTTCCATGGCATAGAGGCCACTGTTGCTGCCCAATACTGTGTGCCATATAGTGCAGCAGAGTGGACAATTTTGTAAATCTTGGATTTGAGGTGGAATGGTCTGTTGCAAAGCACACCAGTGAGTTCTCACCATAGCAACTAGGCCACATTCACTCTTGCTCACATGTCACCACTAATGCTATCATCACTTTCCTTAGGTTTATTTATTTATTTATTTATTTTTATATTTATATCCCGCTTATCTACCGAGGTACTCTAAGCGGCTAAGGTTTTCTCCATTTATTTGGAGCATTCCATGGATGGTAACAGTTCTCTTGATGTTTATGTGGAGTCGAAAGTGGTTATTCCATGTCTGAACTTGCCACTGGAGTTCGTTCCTAGTGGTAGTAGCGAAGACATTGTCAGCATAGGTAGAGCATGCAGTAGGTCTTTTGTGATGGTACCTATAACTATAAACAGGAGGAACAAAAGTGCAGAGCATTGGTGCACTCCAGCCATCACCAGACAACTATTAGAGAGGCATGATCAGGTCTGCCCTTATTGAGCTAAGGAAGAGAAGTAAGAAGAAAAAGGTTATTACCTGAGAGAGAAATATGAAAGGAGTCTTCAGTATCTATCAATCCACATGTACACCTAGGGAAAAAAGAGGGGAAAATAGCTGGATTTAACAGCAAGTGTTGTTCTTCCACAGTAAACAGATCCCTAGAAGCATTGACATTCTTTCTGATTACCCTTCACCCTTGAAAGCTTCTTAACATGAGATGAAACCATGACTGATAGCCTTCAGGAGGGAGGAAATAGGTGTCAAGATGAAAAAGAGGTCACCTGCTTTTAATACCCATTGTTGTAGGGAACCCAAATTGTGCCTATCTGCATGGCTACTCCCCTTTATAGCTTTGTGATGGAGGAAAAGTAACTAATATCATATACAGCAAGTGAAGTCATTTTGCTTTGGGCCCTGTCCTGTCCTGTCTTGCCGCTGCCCAAGTGAATCCAGCCTTGGACAGAATATAACTTCCTCAAGTGGAGCGTCTGGCGGTGTTGTGAAGGAGCTCCCCAGATATTATATCTTTTGAGAGATACAGTGCTTCAAGGAAAGCTAAACTTCAACAAAACTTTATTCATGAGACAGTCTTCTTGCTGATAATTTTGCTACTGACAATTAAGCTAGAAGATTACGAAATCAGAAGAGGAGAAGGAGAGGAGCTGCCGCCCGTGAGTTACACCCAGCGTTGGAACTCCGAGTAGTTGCATTTGTTTCTCATACCCTCTCCCACATATGCAAGCTAACAACAGCGGACAAGGAAGTCAAGAAGGCAAGGTACTGGAATGTTGGAATGTTATGACTAAGAACTTTTGACTGTCTTGCTTTAACTATTTCTGCTAAGAAACCTTGAGGTGAAGCCCTGTGGCACTGCCCATTCACCACACGCCCGAGCACTACTATTTGAACTCTGTCTGTTTTGAAAGAAGCAATCCGTGGTCATCTACAATTCATTAACACACCCCATAATTAAGAACAAGAGATAGAGCTGTTGACAATAAGATTCAGGAACCGGCTCTACATTCCCTCTTTCTGTTTCCACCAACATAAACAACACAGAGATTTGGCATTTCCAAACAGAGTTTATAGTGAACCCATTGAGTATGGAAGAGCCTATTTTAATCACTGATGACTCGTCAGATCACATTCTTGATATAACATTATCAGCCCCAGTGCTACAGCAGGTGCAGAGAAATACTCACATAGTTATTACCCCAGTCTCTGAACTTAGAATGATGAGCAGGTGTACTGAACATTCAGGCTGCTTGTTAAAGGGAAAACCATAGAGTTGGAAGAGTGATAGTAAAACACAAACAAAGAGAAGGCAAACCAAGATAACAGATTACATTAGTGGGCAAAAATCAAATTGCAAATAGGGGACATGTAGCCCATCTGTTGATCTGCCATATACGGTTGCCGAGCAGGGTCATCACTTAGAACAAAGTCACCTGGATAGCTTTACAAGTGATGACTTTGGTAGGATGGGCTTATAATATCCCTCTTTCCCTCTTTGCAACATGGTTACTCCAGTGGACACCCCTGTGGAATTGCTCGCCAACTATAATAATACTCTAGTCGAACCAACGAGTTTGCCACCCTTTGAGGAGAGTGCAAACCTGAAACTACAGGGACCAAAGGTTGCTCTACAAAATAAACCTCAGTGTAATTTGTGTAAACAACACAAACAAGATCCAACTCTACTGAAAAGAGACTTCTACTCTCCTCCAAATACTATCCTCGAAATTAGAGATTCAGTAAAGACCTGTTGGGATGCCTGGTTGATCTAATGAAAGAAAGGGTTATTCCATCGACAGATGTCCCCCCTGGTTACATTGAACAACCAAATGTGTCAGTGTGGGCACAAGCCGAAGAAAAATTTAACTTATCCCCAAACACCATCCAGAAAATTGCCAGCCTTTCCTATGAAGAGCTACTTTCCTGTGTGAATCAGGCAAACCAAGGTCCGCCTTCAATCTATAGAAAGGACTTGGATAAAGTGAATGAGAAATTAATTCCTCAAAGTCATGCTGAAGAGATTATGCCAAATACACCTAAAAGTGGTGCTAAAGAGGATCAGACAAGGCACATAGCTAAAAAGAAAGGTAAAGCCTCAAAAAACAAAAAGTCAACTAGCTTCACAGCAAAATCAAACAGGATGGTTGATAAGGACAAAAAAAGATAAGAGTGTTAAACATCCTACTTAAAAAGGGAGAAGAATGGATTTCAAACCCCTATTTCGAATACTAGAGGTAACTCAAGCTGATCAAAGGAATAAAGACAATCAAATAACACAGCAGCAAGGAAAAGGTAAAGAAAGAGAATTGACTACAAAAGAAGGACTCCAATGGAACACATCAAAGACAGGAGAGAAAGACAAAAATGCACCAATAGGGAAGGGGGAAGTTCCTGTACAGAAGAACAGACTAGTTAACAAGCAGCCCGTAAAGAGTCTAACTTCAAATATACACTCCCAATCTAATGGAAATACAGAGATGACTACAGACAAAGTGTACAGTAATGAAATGCGGGAAATCACTGCCAGGCCAATCCCAGTGTTGATACGAGACAGAAACACCATAGCTAAAAAAAAGAAGGAGACTTCATAAGAGCCCCACATATATGTATAGAAACATAAATTACTCTGCCAACTATGGAGAAAATCCCAGGATGGACAATTACCAATGTGCAGAACACAATTGACTGTCAGAACATAAAGTCTCATATCTACAAGGAGTCCCTGTCTCCCTTCCTGATGATTGGTCTAGACATAACCAAAAAGACTCACATATACACTCCAATCAACTCAAAATACTTTCATGGAATGTAGCAGGCTGGGCATCTATGAAAGAAGACCTAAGACTTGTAGATTTCTTTCGGGCTTATGACGTAATTCTTCTACAAGAAACATGGTCTACTGAGGAAATTGGTTTGAATGGTTATGTGGCTAAAGTTGCCCCCGCCGAATCTAGTGGAGGAAGAGGTCGTCCAAAAGCCGGCCTGGCATTACTAATGTCTACTTCTCTAAATGCTACCATCAAATGGTTTGCACCATGTGATAAACTTGCAGTAGCTGGTTTACTTAAGCTTAGTGATAGGTCTTTCTTATTTATTAGTGTGTACATCCCTCCAACATTCTCACATATTGGTGTCATACAATTCTGGGAGCAGCTGGAGCAATATATCATAGAGCTTGAATCTAAAGTCCCTAAAGCTCATGTTATTGTAATGGGAGATTTCAATGCAAGAATAGGTCCCAAAAATGATGTACTTTTTTCATCTAGTCTATGGAGACTTGGGGATATAGAGAATTATCTAATCAACTATGACAGAAGTTCAAAAGTTTCTAAAGTCAACTATGGTGGTATATGTCTGATATTGATGGCAGGCCGCCTAGGTTTAATCATTTTAAATGGAAACCAGGTTTTTGACCACTGTGCAGAGTTCCCTTACATATCAGGCCGAGGAAGTAGTGTAGTAGATTACGTTCTAATTTCCTCCTCTTTAGCTAGCATGGTTAAGGATTTTTCAGTGGTAACCCAAACTGAAAGTGATCATTTACCACTTATATTAACTCTGACGTTATCTATCCCAGTACATAGGGCCTTGGAAACGCATTTTAGAGATCAAACCTTAACATTTAAGCACAAATGTTTATATTGGAGAGAAAAAGCAAATATTAGAGCTACTAGTTTACTAGGATCTAGGTTGGGTGAGGAATTGAAAAGCTCAATTTTGGTAGCCACTGATACTACTTCAGTTCTTGAAAATTATCTGACTTTGGCTTCCATGATAAGGTCGGCTCTAAATCCTACACAATTCTTGTCAAGAAGAACATTAAGAAGTGGTGCTCCCAAGTGGTTCGACAGGGAATGCATTGATGTAAAAAAAAAACAGTTGAGGGAGATATACAACCAATACAGGAAAGACAATTTAGCTGTCCTACCTCACGAATATTATGCTACAAATATATATATATATAAATATTTTGGTACAAAAAAAGAAATTGATGATAAGGAAGCACTGGGAGAAGTTAATAGATTCATCTCTGAATAATAATGCTAAGCAATTTTGGACATTAGTTACTAGTGATCTGGGTGATTATTCGGGCGCAGCTTATTGTAATATCCCTGCCGACATTTGGGAACACCATTTCTCAAAAAATTTTTAATGAATCTAGTCTGCAACCATCTCAAAATTCATTTTCTCCCAATCTAAATAATTTTCCCAAGTGGGAGCCAATAACTGTCTCTGAAATAAGATCTTTAATATCTCAATTGAAAAATGGTAAAGCCCCAGGCCCTGATATAATTCCATCTGAAATTTTGAAAATTAATATGGACTGATGGGCACCCCTGTTATCACATTTATTTACTCATATTAATAATTCCTGTCAACTTCCTTTGAACTGGTTAGAGGCCATCGTAATTCCAATTTTTAAAAAAGGTGACAGGGAAGATCCCACAAACTACAGGCCAATTAGTCTTCTGTCCATTGTTGGTAAATCATATGCTAGCAATTTAAATATTAGACTTAATACATGAATTGAAGAGGAGAAAGTTTTGGGGGAGGAACAAGAGGATTTCAGGAAGGGCCATTCAGCCCTGGACCACTGTTTAGTACTCAGCCACTTGGCTGAGAAATATATGAGTTCTTATGGAAATGGGCTGTTTGTAGTATTTATCGACTTAAAATCGGCCTTTGATTCAATCCCGAGAGACAAGTTATGGAATAAATTACTTCAGTCTTCTATTGACAAAAGACTTCTTCATCTTATTAGATGTTTATATCTACACAACACAGTTAGAGTAAGATGTGGACCAGATGGTAGTTTAAAAAATCCAATCCCTGCAACTAAGGGTGTTCGACAAGGCTGCATCTTAGCTCCTACATTATTTAATCTTTATCTTAATGACCTGATCAGTAAGTGTTTGGCACCAGAATTTCATGCACCTAAATTAGCAGAGACCAGGGTTCCGTTGCTATTATATGCAGATGATGCTGTCCTTATGTCTCTGTCAAGGGTAGGACTTAGGTGGCTATTCCGAGTCTTTACAGAATACTGTAAAGACAATGGATTGACAATTAACTATGGGAAAACTAAAATCATGGTTTTTTCTAGACGTCACCAGGTAAACAACTGGACAATTGCAGGACATAATATTGAACAGGTTAGGAAGTTCAGATATTTGGGCATGGTGTTTTCCTACACTTTATCTTGGAACAGTCAAAGACAATCAGCTCTTCAAATAGCTCACAACACAAGCAAAGCAGTTCTTCGATTTTTTTACTCTAAAGGGGGACAGTTCATTCCTGCTGCTTTGCAGGTAGTTAAAATAAAGGTTTTAAGTCAGCTGTTGTATGGTATTCCAATATGGATCCATGGATTCAATTCAGCTATCAAGAGTGTTCTCTCTAATTTTTTACGCTCCCTATTTGGTATGCAAAGATGTGTGTCATCTGCAGGCTTGCATCTAGAGGCAGGGCTCATATCTGTAGAATGTAGAGCTTGGTCCCTTGCTTTTCATTACTGGTTAAAAGTGGTGTATGCTGGCCCAGCATCTGGATATCTTTATCATTTGAGTAGAGATGTTTTTATCAGCACTTGGTTTAAGGGTTTTATACCAAAACTACAGTTATTAGGGTTTCCCTTGAGTTTCTTTACAAACGGACTTTTCACAAAATTAAACCAATTATTGAGCAAAGAATTAGAGATATTGATCTCCAGTATTCCTTATCAAGGGCTCAAGGCCCTTCCTCACCTAATTTCTTTGTATTAAACTGAGAGTTCCCTAAGTATGCAGGATACCTGGACAAACTTACTATCCCAAAATATCGTTATGCGTTTTCCAAAGCCAGGTTTAATTGTCTCCCCTCAGCTGTTTTAGAAGGTCGCTATTGTAATATTCCCCATGCTAAGCGACTATGTGCTTGTGGTGATAACATAGTTGAGTCTTTGGATCATGTTTTATAAGCAACGTCTCAATTATGCTACTGATTTCCCTTAGCACTGGGTCTTACGGTTCTCTGCATTTTTAACACGCCCTGGTTTTAGCTTGTATTTTAACATTTTGTATTACAAATTGGTTTTATTTATTTGTTTTTACCAAATTTCCTTCTGTGCTTTTAACACGTCCTGGTTTTAGCTTGTATTTTAACATTTTGTATTACGAATTGGTTTTATTTATTTGTTTTTATCAAATTTCCTTCTCTGCTTTTAAATTGGGTCTTTGACCGCATAATAAAGAAAGAAAGAAAAGAAAGACTTCCTCAAGCCTGTCACACAGACCATAAAATCACAGAACGTGGCTATTCAAGAGCCCACATTTTTGAGATTTCCTAATTTCACCCTAACTTCCTGATCAGAGCATAATTTTTATTCTCTTCTGCTACCCCTCTTCATTGTCTTTGCTTCCATTTCCATCTCTTCTGTTAGTCCAAGGGGACTACAGAAATGGAGCTGAACTGCGTCACATGAGATTAAATACTTGCCAAATGGAATTGAGACCCATCTTGTCCTTATTCTTCTTCCCACGTGCAGGTTGAAATTGATGCATATCTGTGCATAAAGATGGGCTGCTATGGCCTTAAAGAATATTATGAAGCTGAATAAGTTTGTAGATAGTCCTAATCTTTGTTAGGAAAGCAATAGAATCTTAGCAAAAGTATGAGACTCAGAGGCAGAAACTTGGTAACTCAAAACTGTCAGACCAAAACTATTCATGCCTTTGTGGAGAAGGGTATGTTTCCTATGTCACAAGTACAGAACCAGTGGCCCTCCAGAGGTTGCTGATTAACAATGCTATGGTCTTTGAAATTCAAGCATACTGGATGGATCTTTACTGCAACTGCAGCCCAACAACAACATCTGAAACTCCCCCCATCCTAAACCCTGGTCTAAGTTAGCAGGTAAAAAGCACAATATTTGGGCACTTTTCCTTCAGATATGGATCATCTTCATCTCTGTGGATGCACTGAAAATGGACTACGGAACTCAGTCATCAGTGATTCTTGTAAAATGGTTACTAATTTAATATTTGTCTTAATGTGATATTGTGCTTTTAATGCTACAATTTTGTTGTGGGTATTTTTTTAGGTGGGTATGTTTTTAAATGTACGTTGCATGATGCCTTGAGTCCTTCAAGGGAGGAAGCGATGATATACATTTTAAAAACAAATAATACATAATTGATGTTGTTGAACTTCAATTCCTCATGGTCCCCATGAGCAATGTTGAGGGATGCTGGGAGTAATCATTTCTCATCATCAAGTTCTCCAGTCTTAATTTAAGATAATGTAGCCAGATTGTTCTTTACTAGATAGGAGCTTGAATTACTCCGTTTGTGATATAATTTATCTGCACAGCAACACAGCTGTTGTGTGTTCTTTCCTTCCCCTTCTCACCAGCACCTCCACTCCCCAGGTTGCGTGTGCTCCTCTATCCTTCCTCTTCCTGAGATTCTTCAGTCGAGAGAGGAGACGGGACTTCCCTTCTCTGCCTCCTCCAGTAGCTGTCCACTCAAAGCCAGCATTACAGGAACCCCTGTCCCGCCCGCTCATCTGAGTGAGTGACTGCTGGAAGAGGCAGAGGAGGGCAGTCTGGGCTTTGGCCTGGCATGGAAAATCATGCCACAGGGAGGGATGGAGCAGCACTTCCCTGCTGGGGAGTGGTGGTGGTGATGGCAGTGGTGATGGGGAGAGGAACATGAATGAGCTGTTCTGCCACATGGACAAATTATGACAAAGGGGCATGGAGTACTTGTGTGCACATTTCTTTTCTTTTCTTTTCTTTTCTTTTCTTTTCTTTTCTTTTCTTTCCTTTTTCCTCCCCTTTCTTTGTTGAGTATTACCGATTGTGGTAGATTTAATTGTTTGTATTGCCCTGTTTGTAAACCACCCAGAGTTTCCTATGGGAAAATAGGTGCAGTATATAAACTTAAAAATAAATAAATAAATAAATAAATAAATAAATAAATAAATAAATAAA
>JAHTLZ010003547.1:21061118-21084597 GCA_023846285.1 Phrynocephalus versicolor
ATAAATAAATAAATAAATAAATAAATAAATAAATAAATAAATAAATACACGTTGCTGCCTAGCACACTGGGTACTCAGTTTGCCAAACGTGGAATGCTGAGTGAACCTTGAACCGGCTACCTACAATTGAACCTGGATCATGAGCAGAGCTTTGGCTGCAGTCCTGGAGTTTAACCACTGTGCCACAAGGCTGCTTTTTTACTTTTGAAACGGCAAGCTAATTATGTTTATCTTGGAGATAACAGATGGGATTTGTTGGACTTTTAATTGAACCAATTTTGTCTGTTGAAAAGGAAAAAAGGGGTCATTAGAGTGCTGGAAATGGGAGTCCTTTGCAATTCACTTAACTTCAGTGTTTTCACCATCTGCTGAGTCCCTTCATGCCCAATCTGTGCCTGCAGAGGAGCAGATGGGGTAGACAAGATTCCTGATTGACACCAGTGCTAATCTCAAGCCAACTCCCTCATATTTAATTTACAGCAGAGCAAGGCAAGCTTTCAAGAAAGGTCATGTTTGATGAGGATCAACTTCACAGGGATGATCTTTTACTATAATAAGAAATGGAAACTGCTGAGAACTTGCAACAAGAGAGAGCAAGCCTCCATCTTTGATAAAGCAGACTGGTAATGGTTGTCAGGCAAGGGAACAATTGCCTGGGTGATGTGGGTGGTAGCCAGGTTAGTCTCCAGTGGCAAAAAGAATAGAGAGGATCACATGTGACCAAAACCAAAAGCAAAAAGTGGTACTGTACTCTAAAGACTAGCAGATTTATTTAAGTGAGAATGTTTCTGGATTACAGCCTGCTGCTTCCGAAATGCTATACCTGCTACTACTGTAGAGAAATGAATCTCACAGCCACTCACACACAGTGAGAAACTGAGAGAGAGAGAGAGAGAGAGAGAGAGAGAGAGAAATTAGAGGTAAAACAAAAATAAAATAAAATGAATACAAAAGAACAAAAAATTCAAAAGTGTGATGTCACCTTAAAGATGAGTCAGACACCAAAGATCCTAGGACTATACCCTTAAGTGAACAGCTCACGACTCCTCAGCATTTTGACAATGTTACACCCCTGTCTACAACCACTATGGTCAACTGCCCACAATGTACTGATTTTCTTCCTGACCCTTTATTGTTGGAACCCTCCCACTGTATACTGTATGAACAGGCTGTGGGAGATTCCACCCAACTACCGGCAAAGCAGTCCCCCACCTGTGTAGAGCCCCCATCCACTGACCAATCTACTCAGTTGGTTTGACACCCCATGGGTGTCCCCCCATCAGATTAATTTCCACCCTTTAAGTATACTGTCTTGGAATGTAGCAGGATGGACAAGGATAATGCGAGATCCAGAGTCCAGAGGGGTCCTACTGAATCAAGGGATTATTCTCCTCCAGGAAACCTGGTCTACCACTGACATTACTTTAGATGGATTCCATGCTTACTCCCTCCCAGCTTCCAAGCAGAAGCCTAGGGGCCGCCCTTCAGGCGGCCTCGCTATATTGGTTGCACAACATATCCACTCGGAGTTAGTATTCATGGCTGACAGTCACTGCAAGCTCCAGATTATTAGAATAAGCACTCCGATCCATGACCTATTAATAGCAAATGTGTATATTCCCCCTACCGAGAAGAAAGCAGATAGAGAACTGCAATGGAGCTACTTATCTCAAGCATTAGAAAACACCGAAATTAGGTTTCCCAAAGCATGGTGCTTGGTGGCAGGTGACTTTAATGCCAGGGTGGGGTCTGGCCTTGAGGTATTCAAGACAGCAGATGTCTTAACTGTAGGAAACTCCTGTCCTGACTACTTTTCCTGGACAAGAGTCTCCAAGGACAAATCAATTAACCATGCTGGTCATCTACTCACCAATTTCAGTATTTCAAGAAGCCTCCTCTGGCTAAACGGCTTAGCCGACCTAAATTTCGACGGTGAGTTCACCTACATTTCACCACATGGAACAAGTGTGATCGATTATATACTGATACCTGTTCCACTACTATCCATTGTCCTTGATTTTAAGGTCATACCTCTTGACCCTAGTGACCATCTCCCCATACTCTGCACTCTCGCCGTTCAAACCGCACCCCCTGAATCTAATACAATGCTCCCACACTCCCTTTCCACACCACTGCGTGCAGTTAAAATAAAATGGGACCCTGCCACCAAAACTCTTTTTGAAAAGTTCCTGCAGAGCAACCCACCATTAGATGTCTTTACAGTCTCTGCCACTGATAGCCCTTCGGCCTGCATAGACAGATATGAGCAGTTTGTAGAAACTCTAACAGCTTGTATTGGACGGCCACCTTCTACCTCAGCTTCCCATCATTTAAGGGTCATTCCCGAGGGACTCAATACGGCCTGTCTCACTCTAAAGAAAGAATTACACCAAATTTATCATACCTTCCAAAAATCTAATAGTGTTTCTTTACCCCACAGATACTTTATTGTCAAGCATCAACTTGCAGAGGCCATCAAATCTAGCCATAAACACCGTTCAGCAGCCTGTTGGGACAGGTTAAGCAAGGCCATTAAAAGTAGGAACCCAAAGCAGTTTTGGGAAGTGATTTCAGGCTTTTTCCGTTCTAAAACCTACCCAATTTCTGTAATCTCCTCCTCCACCTGGGAAGACCATTTTCGGTCTCTCTTTTTTTATGACTGCATGTCCGACCTTCCTTCAAATACGGTTAATCCTAATGATTTACCTGATTGGCCCCCAGTCGCCATCTCAGAAATTAAGCAGCTACTAAACAACCTGAAATCAGGAAAGGCCCCTGGTCCTGATCAACTTCCTCCTGATCTATTCAAAACTTATGCTGACTGGTGGGCACCCATTCTGGCAGATCTTTTTACTTTTGTGGATAGATCTGGGATAATGCCCAAGTCATGGGTTCAATCTATAATTTTACCCATTTTCAAAAAGGGGGATAGGAAAATGCCAGGCAATTATAGACCAATCAGCCTGCTGTCAGTCGTGGGCAAGGTATATGCTAACCACCTCCTGACTCGACTCAACTCCTGGATAAAAGATAATAACATACTTGGGCCAGAGCAAGCAGGATTTCGTGAGAATAAATCCACAGTGGACCACTGTTTAATACTATCTCATCTAATAGCCAAGCAAACTGCCCATACAAAGAGTCAACTATATGCTGCCTTTTTAGATCTTAAAGCTGCATTTGACTCTGTAGACCGGGAACTTTTATGGGCCAAGTTACAGGCTGCCGGCTTAGACAGAAGACTGCTTTTTTTAATCCAAAGGTTACATACAGGGAACACTTGCTGCATTCGAGTTTCCAGTGATGGTGCTCTTTCCAACAGCGTTCCCATTAACAGAGGAGTTAAACAGGGCTGTGTTCTTGCCCCCACCCTATTCAATTTGTACATCAATGACCTTGCTCCCCTATTGCTAGGAGTAAATAGCCACTGCCCAAGATTGGGCCATTTGGCAGTGCCCATTCTTCTGTATGCAGACGACATGGTGCTACTTTCCCGCACCAAGATAGGTTTAAGACGATTAATTTTAGAATGTATTAAATATCTTTCTTGCAACAAACTGTCCCTTAAAGATGAACCATTGTATCTTTGAATGTAAACCTTTACTGGAAAGTCCACAAAAGTGGTTACCGAGTGGGCACTGCACCCAGTGACATATGGAAAGAGGCAGCATCTAATGGTAAATCTAATAAATACTGTAAATAAAACAAGGCTTGGAGCATTCACCTCAAATGTGCCTCTGTTGTTTTGCTACCATCTTTTCCCCACAGGTTTTTAAAATGTCTTGGATGGAGCCACTGAGGCGGCCTCGGTGGCTCTAAGACGTTTCAAAAACCCTGCACCTCCCCACCCCCGATCAGGTGCTTTGGCGGGGAGTGTGGGTTTTTAAAACTGTTTTTTTAGCCACTGAAGCAAGTGGTGGCTGCGGCCATCAACATTTGCTGTGGTGTGAGGGGGGGCATTTTTAAAAGTCCACACTCCCCTCCCCCAATCAGTAGCCAAATTGGGTGCCAGCACGAGACATCAGCATGAGAGCCCCATTTTCAGAGGGATCCTGCTGAGCTGTCATCAGCTGGACTGCCTTAAAAATGGCCCAGTCGACACCAGGGGGATCCCCAGGTGGCGACCAGCTGACCCCCAAGTGTTGATCAGCTGGTGCGCGGGGCAAGTGCTGACCAGCTGGCACTCGAGGCCCTGGCAGCTGCCCCCTCTAGCTGATTGGTGCTAGGAAGGAGGTGGCTGGTGTGCGCTGCTTGTCAAACAATAAAAATGAAAAACAGAATGGAATGAAGCAAAAATTCACTGTTCATTTTGTTTCTTTTTAAAAAGTACTTCATTTTTCTTTTTGTTGGGAAACAAAACAAAGCGAAAAACAAAAACCCCAAAAATTATTTTGTGCCCATCTCTAGAATTAACGTTCCAATGAGAATCAACTGTATATGTTTTGAATCGCCTTTTGCTTAAATTCAAATCACCTTAAAAATCACCTACTGCATTTCCAGTCGCTTTTTCCATGGAGCCCCCTTGGCCACGCCCCTTTTCAGCCACCGTGTCGGTTTTTCTTGCGATGGCAGACACCATGCACCATTTTTTCTGGGTTTCCCCCTCTGTATGCCTTATGCTGCCATTGGAAAAGCGGAACATTAGCTACATTACTTAGAATGGAAGAACAACGGCATGTCATTATCCCCCCCCCCGAAAAAAAAATCCAAAATAGAAGCAGATGATGGGGAAATGATGGACAAAATCAGAACAAAAAGTGCTTTAGCAAAGTGCGGACGGGGAAACCGGTTCATGACAAAATGCCTAGTGCGGAATGCTGAATCGCTTCAGCGACCACATGACCGGGGGAGGGCAGAAGGCGATTCAAAACAAAAAGTGGTTGCTGTTTGAAGTGCAGTAGCGGCCTTAGTCAGCACAGTCCGTGGTCAGTTTCTGGACCTGTATGTTCTTCCAGAGAGTAAGTCTTGGGAGGGGTGGAGAACCTAGCATCTAAGATAAGCTTTCTGTAGTGTTCTGCTGAATAAGAGCATCTGTGTACAATCAGAGAAATTATTGGGTCAGTGTTAGAGATGGGCATGAAACGCACATTTTTTGTTTCCGTTACCGTTTGTCATTTCCGTTACGTAATGAAACAACAAACGAAAATTGTGATGGAAATGAAACGAAACGAACAGAACCACGAAGATTTTGTTCGTACGTTTCATTTCCGTTACAGGCGGCGTGCAATGAAATTGAGCTGTTTTAAATGTTAAAAAACGCCCTGGACATCCATAAAAACGCAGCAATAATTATTTATACTGCCTGATAATACCTACAGGGGGGTTGGGGGCCTTAAAACATGTATTTATGTCTTTTCTCAGATCACTGTATTTTTTTTCCTTTAAGGGGAGTTAGGGGACATCGACCCAAAATGGCTCCCAGATGCCTAATATTGATTTCTTGGGTATTAAAACGCCATGGACATCCATAAAAACACAGTGATAATTATTGATACTGCCTGATAATACCTACAAGGGGGGTTGGGGGCCTTAAAACATGCATTTATGTCTTTTCTCAGATTGCTGTATTTTTTTCCTTTAAGGGGAGTTAGGGGATATCGACCCAAAATGACTCGCAGATGCCTAATATTGATTTCTTGGGTATTAAAACGCCCTGTACATCCATACAAATGCAGCAATAATGTGATCATTATTTGAAATTATTACCTACCAGGGGGTTGAGGTCCTTAAAAATGTTTGTTTTTGTCTTCTCCTATCGCGATGTATTTTTCTTTTCCCTTTAAGGATGACAAACTGGATGTCGCCACTCCAGCCACAACATGGAGGCAAGCCATGTGATGGGATCATGTAAATTACTGGACAACTTCAACCAATAGCATGCCCAGGTTGCAGACTGGGCAGGTCTGGCAGCCACAGAGGGCATAAAAAGCTCTGGCAGCCCCCGGAAATGCTTTAAAAATCGTGCAAAAAGCGGGTAGAAACGACAAATGAAAAGTGAAAAACGGAAACGAAAATTTTTCAAAAAATTCGCAAAAAAGGAAACGAACCGAAACAGACCTCTTAGCGACAAATGGCAAATGAAACACCAATTTTTTTATTTGTGCCCATCTCTAGTCAATGTACAGTTCATTGAGTTGGGTGTTTATTAGTGGCCCTTCTCTATGGGGAGAGAAAAGAGATTGTGTTCTAGACACACACCATCCTCTCACCTAATACTTTTCATATATGATAAAAGACCCCCCCCCCAGCCAGCAATTATATGATGGGATTTATAGTCTACCTGCTAAAAATGCCAGGGAGTTTCCAAGTGGTAAAGAAAGCCATTTCACTGGCAGCAACTGTGCAACTAAATGGTCAGGGGTGAAACCTGCATTCCAGCCTTTGTAAAAAACCACAGTTTGTTTAACAACTAACAATTTAATCAACAAATAAGCAAGGAGAGTTCAACAAAATAAACATATTCAGGTATAAATGTTCAAAGCCAGATCAGTGAATTAGCTTTCACAACTAATGGTTGCAATGGTTTGTGCTTCATTGCTCCTCACAAACTATGAACCACAAACCTCCATGAACTTTCCAACAAAATGAACCATTTTGTGGTCTGTGGAGTTTGGAATTCCAGGAGTGGCAGAATGGTTCCTACATGGGTTAGAAATGCCAAACTCCCAGCAAAGCTTCGCCCTACTGTCCTCCTCATCCCCTTCAAGTTTGGCAAAGATTGGATTTGGGATGTCCAAGATATGAATCACCAATGGCAACAATAATTCAGCATTTTTTTCCCTTTCCTCCCGCCATCGATCGATCGATTGCCTATTTTTTAGTGTTCTGTTGTTTCAGCAGCGAGGTTTGTAACTAAAAGGGTGCTTTTATGCTGCTTGTTTTTATTATGTGTACTATACTTTGTGCTGTCTATTTTGTGAATTTTGCTGACCTGCTCAGCTCTGTAAGCCACCCAGAGTTCCCTTGGGAAGATGGGCGGGGTATAAATCTAATAATCAATAAATAAATAAATTTTATTTCATTCCTTGTACTTTCCCTGAAGTACCACCAAATGAACCACAAAATGGCCACATGTGTGTGTGTATGTGTATGGGGGGGGGGTTTATTCGTGGTTTATTTCATGCCCATCTCTATCCCCGATACATGATGAAGCTTATTTCCAAGTATCCCTTTCTTGCTTTCATATTTTTGCTAGTAAAATTACCAACTTTATGAACATTAATTCTACAACTATCCAAAGCCAGATCCTTCTATGGACTTCTGGGTCATTTCAAATGCTTCTTGAAGTGAAAGAAACATCTATCAATAATTTCCCATCCCTTATAACATTACGATCTTCTTCTTCTTCTTCTTCTTCTTCTTCTTCTTCTTCTTCTTCTTCTTCTTCTTCTTCTTCTTCTTCTTTTGAGCTGAGCTAAGCCACTCTGTGATGTGTTGGATTTATTGTTTGTGAAGCTCTGAAGAAAAGTTTAAGATATTGTTTTGACACTTGTCTCTCACAATTTAAATAACTGTTCCTCTCCAAAAAGATGGTTTTAATGCAATCTGAAAGTGAAAGGAAAAGGAAGTGTCTGGAAAGCACTGTCCACTATCTTAGATCCTTTATGACTTTTCCCCATAGTTTTAGACTACATAGTCCTTGAGTTGATTCAGTTGGATTCAAATTGCACTCAGTAAATCTGTCAGACTGCTCTTAATTGCATGATGCTAATCATTTCCCTTCTCTCTTGGACTGAGCTGTCAGATCTCCTGTCCCTTTCATGGGCATCTTAGATCCTGATGTCATTCTGAAAACACCTAAAGCATTTATTGAGGGTTAGAAGTGGTCAACAATAGGAGTCACAGAAAGCAATGAAATATTCAGTGCAGAGAGGGTTGATGAATAGCAGGATTCCTCTGACCAGGCTTGTTAGGAATGTAGGTATCTGGGGGAAGACACTTTCTGTAGAGCTATGTAGCTCTTAAAACAGGCTTTAGGAAGTAGTTTAGCAGCAGCAGGACCAGAAGTACCCCACTTATAAGTACTGCAAGACCAGGCTTGCTTGGACAGTGTGTAGTCAAGTCAAGTCAAGGATGTATGGATGGCAACAGGGACAGGATATGATAGGGTCCTAGTTGTTGACTCCTGACCCTCTAGAATGATAATTCCCAACCTTGGTTCTCCAGATATTATTGGACTAAAACTCCCAGAAGACTTAACAACTAGCCATGGTGGCCAGGATTTCTGGGAGTGCTTGTCCAAGAACATTTGTGGATCCAAGGTTGGGAAGCACTGCTCTGGACGTTCTAGATAGAAATCCATCAGTTTTCTATCAGCTGCTCAAAGGGGTATGGCTGGTAGTTTAAAACCTATTTAGCCCCCACATCTCGCCTCATTTTGGAAGCTAAGCAGGTTCAGGCCTTGCTAGTACTTGGATGGGCGACCACCAGGGAATACCAGGTGCTGTAGGTGCCTGGAGTAGGAACTGGCAAGCCACTCCAGTATTCCTGCCAAGAAAACTCCATGGACACAGGGTCACGAAGAATCAGTCATGACTGTAATGATACAACAACAACAATAACAATAACAACAACAACTTTAGACCTGATATAGCCCCCCCCTAAACTGGAAATGATTTTCTGGCTACTTCCATTTCTGGAAGACAAAAATATAGGTGGTTGTGGCTCACCAAGGTCTATATTTGTGAAAATGGCTTGAGTGTAGTTTCTGAAACCTTAATAAGAGCATCCTGTACTAGAGTATGTATCCTATTCAACTCAGTTCAATTAACTTCTTAGTTAGAGATGGAAGTTTTCAAAGTGAAAAGAACAAGGTGTACAACAATCCCAAGTTTTGAAGAATTTTGTTCAAAAGCTTGGCAGCACTGGAATGGATGGATGGACCTTGCACTTTGCTTTGGGCTTTATCCAAGAGATGTTGGATTTTTGTCCTATTTCTGTGTAAAAATGAGTAACCAGTAAGAACCCCTATTTTAGGAAATTCTTAAGAACACTATACATTTTAGTTTTCTCATGGTGGTGTTGTCGGGAATATGTGGATGTGAAAGAGGTGTTAAGCAGTGAAACCTTCAGTATCACCCTGTATTAATTTTGCCATGTGGGCTGCAGAAGAATTATTTTCAAACAAAGTCATGTGAAACTATGTTTCACAAACATTATCTAATCAGGTTCTTGTAGATAAATGCTTGCGGGCCACCCTCTTCCCTGTGCCAAAGGCTCAATCTATAATTAAACCCTTAGAAAATGAAAAGCAGTTCTAGCTAATAAATTAAATCTTACACTGATTTTTTTTAAAAAAAATATATATAAAGATTTAAATATTTAAGATAATTGGTCTCAGTGGGAAATTGAGCATTATATGTGGAAACTTTTCGTTCATATTGAAGAGGATTGGCTTTATTCAGTATTTCCAATGTAAGGGGAATACTGTAGCAAACAGAAACAAGCTTTGCAGCCAAGTCAAGAACTTTCACTCTAGCCATGTAATTAAACTATCTCCTGGCCCTATGCTTGATCCTGAGGTTCTGCTCTAGGTGAGGCTGAGGAGTTGCCTTTGGGTTTACAAGTTCTCCACCTGATTCCGAAAACACAATTCAACTGAATTAATTCCCATGTGAACTGTACTACTCTTCAGTCAATATTTGGCCTTCAAGATTACACAACTGCAACAGATATATCTATAATTCCTAGTTCTATTTTTTATTATTGCGCAGAACTCATTTTTAAAAAGAAGGATTAACAAAAACAGGTAAGAAAAGAAACAAATCAGGGAGGAGAAGAAGAATGCTCTTATTGGAATGAGCTCGAGCCTTACAGGTTTCCTTTCTGTCTTGCCTGTCTTGCCTGCCTGACACTTTCAGATCAGTTTACTTTTCCTGATTCTCAGTCTTCATTTCCTTCTCACCCGTGTATGCCATCAATGACAGCTGTTGGGAATGAACCAGTGTTTTTACTCTGATCTTGAACATAGCACCAACATACGACAAGCCTGCAACTCCTGTTACATTTCACAGCCCCGTTTGTGCCAAATTAGGATGCTGCTTCAAATCTGTAGCCCTAAACACCTCTGGGAGAAAATAATCCCCACTGAACATAGCAGGTCTCTCAGTCAAAGATTGTGCTCTTCTTCAACAGATCCTTGTGTGTGTGTGTGTGTGTGTGTGTGTGTGTGTGTGTGTGTTTTGTTAGAGTCGTAACTGACTCTTTGTGACTCCATGTCCATGGAGTTTTCTTGGCAGGAATACTGGAGTGGTTTGCCAGTTCCTACTCCAGGCGCCTACAGCCCCGGTATTCCCTGGTGGTCTCCCATCCAAATACTAACCAGGGCCGACCCTGCTTAGCTTTTGAAATCAGGCAAGATCGGATGTGCTTGGGGCGACTAGGCAGCCAACAGATGCTTAGAGCACAATAAAAATTGCCTGAGTTAATTTGTTCTCATGAAGATATTTGCGTATATCTGGACCAGTGGTAACAAAAACAGTCTGTGAACGGGGGAAATAAAGGGCCATGGCCTGAAAGGACAGCACCATCACTTTTGGGAATGTGGTGGACATTACCTCAAGGACGTGACTTGCTTAGGATTTGGATGGTCATGCACTGTTTCAGATGGGAGGGCCAGCTGCCTCCAGAGTTGAGCCTTGAACCAAGAAAGGTACAATCCACTCTAGATAAGAAAGTGGGAGCAATACTTTGGAGACAATCCAGAGACAGAGATGCAATGTTAGGTGATTCTCCCAATTGGCAACTTTGTTTCCAGAAATACACCCAGGCAAGATGCCACAAGGGTTTTGATCCCAGCAACAACAAAGTGCACCATATGTGAATAGAAAAGCTGAATTTGAATACAAATGTGCTCAATTATTCTTACTTTTGCCAGAAGAGTACCATAGACCATAAGAGCAACTATTAGTGTTTTGAAAGTATTAGTAAGCATAGAATTAGTAATTCTAGGGAGGGCTTCCTTTTAGTGATAATTCTTGTCTTGAAGTCCTGTATACATTTTTCTGGTTGAGGAACTGTGGGGAAGTGGACATTCAAAAGGTATCATCAATTTACAATCTCAGCAGCAACCATTAAAAATTCACTGAGAAGTGATAAGGATATGCTAGGACAGTGATGGTGAACCTTTTAGAGACCGAGTAACCAAACTGTGATTCAAAACCCACTAATTTTTTTGGGAAGTGCCAATGCAGCAATTTAACCTGAATACAGGTGGCTATGAAGGGGCAATATTGGGTGCCCAGAAAAAGGGCTCCGAGTGCCACCTTTGGCACCCGTGCCATGGGTTCACCAACACTGTGACTTTCTGTCAGGACCCTTCCCATATCCATAGAGGCTCTCTATGTTATTATGAACATTGATTTTTCAGTGACAGAAAACATGGCAGAAGGGACTACTGCTAGTGGCAGAACCTGATGGTGGGTTGGCAATGGCTAGCACTCTCCCCTTCGTTATAGGTTTAACTAAGGCTGTGACTACACCTGTAAATACTTCAGGATTTGTCCATTTATAAAACAAATTAAATTCACGTATTTCCCCTCCCCCTGAATGATGCAAAGGCTAAATTATATCAATCCAGCCCTTTCAGCTAACAAAATGACTCCCCTCCTCGCTCCTACGTAAAAGTTGCTATTTTTTTAATTGCCAGAAAGATTGCTCAGTTGTGTAGAGGGGAGAGAGCGCAAGAGAGTGAGAGAGAGAGAGCTAGAGAGCAGAATGAAAAACACTGGCCCAACTGGGAGAAAAAGCAAGTGGAGTGGGTGGGTGTGGGCACACACACAAAAAAAAGCAATACCAGTACTCATGTCTCTGATTTCCTTTTTTAAAAAAACAGGCCCCCACCCCTTGTCCTGTTTATTCGTTCATGCATTTTACAGCAGTGTAAGAATTCACACCATTTTGGCCAGGCAAGATAAGTGAAGGCAGTGATTGGAAGGAAAGTCTCCTGGGCCATTCCTTGGAACTGTGCACCCACAGGTGCTTCAAATGCAACTGCAAGGAGAAGGGTTTTTAACCCTCCTCCTTTGCTCCAGGACACTTGTATCAAAGAGAATCCAATACCCTATGTGACTTTACAGCAAGGCTAGGTGAGTTAATTCACATTTTCCTCATTAACTAGTCACAGCCTTAGTCAGATTTGAAATTTTGGAAAAGGCTGGTGGTGTCCCCCCTCTCCCCATTTAGTCAGAAAATTTCTTCCCTTTCTCCAATTAGAACATAGATTTGGACTAAAGGAGACACAGCATTTGTCGTCGTCATCATTATCATCATATAATCATTGGAAAATGACGTCACAACCAGCCTATAAAGCCATTGAGTCCAACCCCCTCCTCCTCCTCCTCTTCATCATCATAATCGCTTATTTTTTAAATTTCTTTTACAACATTCCTATACTTTTGCCAGTAGCAAATCACTGCCCTATTATCAGATGATTTCAAAAAGCATATCTTAATATACTGCTGAGGCCAGGGATCCCATGTAACATAAGAAGGACATGTGCTCTCTTCTTTTTTGCACCTGGTAGGGATACATGCTAAGCTGTTCAAAATCCACTCAGAATTAAGAAATATGATAATGCACCCCAGAAGTAAGCTGCCCAGAGACCTTTGGGTAATGGGCGGCATATAAGTTGTATAAATAAATAAATAAAATACATATACAAACTTAATTAGCTTTTCCATAGTAAGCTAGAGGTGTTACTGAGAAAACATGAAGGAATGTGTTGTTTTTAACATGGGACTGGAGAGAGGTTGTTGAAAGGAAACCTGCTCCAGCAATCTCTTTCTCTTCAGCAAATTGTGTGTGTTTGTTATATTCAGTGAAAAAAAATCTGCTACTCACAGAGTAGCAGTGAATAAGCTTAGAAGTCAACATAATAAACTAGGAGCTTTTTCAGTAGACCGAATAATCTTTCATGTAAGAATATGTGCTTTAATAGAAGGAACTCACATTTCTCTTTCTTTCTCAAGCACTGGTTAGAGATGACTGTTGCTATCTTCCTGCTCCAAGGGATCTTCTGGCAGAGGGACTTCTTTGCCCTCCCAGGACTGAAATATCGTGAGGAGCAGCGAGACCCAGGAGAGAGGAGGAGGAGAGCCCTATATAACGGGGCTCCCTTCCCCCCTTGTCCAGCCTCTTTGGTCTGAGGCTCATCCCGCCTGCCCACCCTCTTTTATATATTAACGAAAGGCTAAGTGGGCACCTTGGGGCCAGATAGGAATTTGTGCCCTGCTTTCATGATTGGCAGAGCGAGGGCAGGGATTTTTCACTATCCCACACTGGTACAGGTGGAGCTAAATGGGCATTAATTGCAGTGGTCACACTGGTAGGTAGAGTGGAAAAACATAAACATTTGGTGAGTCACAAGTAGAGATGGGCATGGAATGAACATTTTTTCATTTTCGTTACCATTTGTTGTTTCCGTTACGTAATGAAACGACAAATGAAAATTGTGATGAAAATGAAACGAAATGAACAGAATCATGAAAATTGTGGTCACGTTTCGTTTCCATTAATGGCGACATGCAATGAAATGAGCTGTTTTAAATGTTAAAAAACGCCCTGGACATCCGTAAAAATGCAGCGACAATTATTTATATTGTCTGATAATACCTACCAGGGGGGTTGGGGTCCTTAAAACATTTGTTTTTGTCTTCTCCCATCGCGATGTATTTTTCATTTCCCTTTAAAATGGATGTTGCCACCAGCCACAAAATGGAGGCAAGCCATGTGATGGGATCATGTTCAACCAATAGCATGCCCAGGTTGCAGACTGGGCAGGCAAGTCTGGCAGCCACAGAGGGCATAAAAAGCTCTGGCAGCCCCCATCCTCCTTGTAGTCTGGTGGGAGTTAGGGTGGGATTGCTGTCTCTGTGACTCTAGCTTCAGTCCTGCCAGCCTCCCTGTGTGCGCGCATGCTGCGTACCTCTCACTGAGTACCCTCCCTTGCCCCGCAGTGCAGTCATTCTGTGGCTGCCTTGCACCCTGGGCAACGCCCGCTGCTGCCCTTGCATCCTCCCTGCATACCTAGTCTATACTGTGTCTCTGCCAGCATCCATTTTTTTTAGTGTTTTCCTTCTGGTCTGGGGTGTTGGGGGATGCCTGTGCATGGAAATGCTTTAAAAATCGCGCAAAAAGCGGGTAGAAACAACAAACAAAAAAACAAAAAATGGTAACAAAATTTTTCCAAAAATTCACGACAAATGGAAACGAACTGAAACAGACTTCTCAATGACAAACGAAACACCATTTTTTTATTCGTGCCCATCTCTAGTCACAAGATATACTCCTTCCAGCCCCATAGCCCTGCAGGTCCATAGATAAAAATGTGTTCCAGCACATCCCCCGTCTTCCCCTCCAAACCAAGTCGGCCCATCGCCCCAGGCCGAGATCGCGGCCTCATCCAGATTTGACGGCAAACTTGGCAGCCCAGTAAACAAAACTGTGGCCATAGTTGGTTATTCGGGTATGCCGTCCTTCAGCTAAACCTGCAACAAAAGAAGTAAACAACTGGCCCGATCTTACGGGTCCATTAACGGTCAAACATAGGCCTTAAACTGCTTTGACTTCCACTGTCCGATTCGCTGGATTCCAGCAGGGTCAACGCCTAAGGCTGCAGCGGTGGAAGCAGCGCCTATGCAAAAAGAATGTGTGCCAAAATGCCAGCCCGGTATGCCAGCAACCTGGAGAGCCTTCAATGAAATTTTCCAAAATTGATATCGGGTCAATGGTGACCCATCTCTGTGCTGGAATAAGTAGCCCTGTTGCTTGCCAATCGACTGGGCGTACTTATGGAGGGCTAATATGGGGCAAATTTGCAGCACAGAACACCTACGCAGGTGTATCGTGCTGCCCCTGCCCTGCTGGTTTATTTTAGATCTGCAAATATGCAGAAAAACCTGGTCGTTCTTGAGGGCCATGTTGGTCTGGAACAAGTAAACTTCAAAACTATCCACACAAACCTGGGGCCAAGCTTCGGCCAGCCTGGACAACATTAGAGGGGAAATGGGTGTTCTAGTGTCCCGTGGTCTCCCCTGCTCCCTAGACCAACCCTCCACCATCTTGGCTATTCGAAATTGGCAGTCGGGAATCCCCAGACCCTGGGCCTTAGCATAATAATAGAGGGCCAACATTTTTTCCTGGATAGTATGGGGGGGGGCAGTACCTTAAAATGCAGGTGGACAGCGAACTGTACGAGCTGATCTGCCGTAGCTGGCCAGAGTCTGGGGAACCCCTCTCCAGCACAAAATTGAGCATATTCAGCACATGCTGCGGAATACGCCCGACGAGTGCTAGGTGCTAACGCCAATGCCATAGCCCTACTGGCCTCTACCCACCAAGCCTCCATACCTCTGGTGGGAGCTGTTCGGGGTCCATCATGGCATGAGGGGCTAACACTCTGAACCGCTCCATCTGTTGGCAGGACAGGGCATCAGCGAGGTCGTTCTGGACACCCAGCACATAAAACGCACGGAAAAGAATATTAAACTGTAGGCAACGGAGTATAAGGGCGCGGACCAAGGGCATAACTCTCTTTGATTTGGATGTCAAATTTTTAATAATGTGCACAACTGCTAAGCTGTCACAATGGAATTTAACTGCCCAATTAGCCCACAACTCATCCCATAGGTAGAGTGCTCCTACAATGGGGAACAACTCCAGGAAAGTAAGGTCCCTTGTCAGTCCTGATTGGTGCCATTCCTGAGGTCACAAACCTGAGCACCAGCGGCCCTTAAAAAATAGCCCAAAGCTAAGTGACTCTGATGTGTCAGTCTGGACCTGCAGATCAGCAGAGGCAACTGCCTCTGAGCACCAAAAATAGACGCTGTTAAATTTGGATAGGAATTCAATCCACAGGTCCAGATCCTCCTTGATTGCAGCTGAAATGCGGCGCCTGTGATGTGGGCTACGGAGACCCGTGATACCATCGCACAGCCTGCACAAGAATGGTCTCCCAGGGGCTACTACCCTACAGGCGAAATTTAAGTGTCCGATTAGTTGCTGCAATTCGCGAAAGGTGGCTTTTTTACATGACCTCATCAACGTGATGCTCTGGAGGAGGTCATGAAGTTTCTGAGGAGGTAGACGGCAGGTCTGGGCGACAGTGTCCAATTCAATACCCAAAAATGTCAACTCTGTGGCAGGGCCTTCCGTTTTATCATCTGCCAAGGGTAGACCAAGTTCTGCTGCCATGGTCTTAAAAGAGGTCATGAGATGGGGACACTGGCCAGTGCCCACCACTCTAGCAAATAAAAAGTTGTCTAAATAATGGATGACATGGGTGTCTCTGGTTTGTTGCTGAACAGCCCATTCAATGAAGGTACTAAAACGTTCAAACGCAGAACAAGAAATCGAACAACCAAAAGGCATTGCCCTATCCATGTAGAAGGCACCATAGAATGCGAAGCCTAATAGCTTGCAATCATCGGGGTGTACGGTCAGTAAGCAGAAGGCTGACTTAACGTCACACTTTCCAATCTCTGCCCCAACACCACAACCACGTACCATCCTAACCGCCGCATCAAAGGACGTGTAGTGGACACTAGACAGCTCCTGAGGAATACTGTCATTAACAGACTGTCCAGCCGGGTAAGAAAGATGGTGAATTAAGCGATATTCTCCCGGGGCTTTTTTTGGTACTACACCCAATTGGGATACTCAGAAATTAGGGGTAGGTGGCTGGGCAAAAGGGCCTAATACCCGACACGCTGCAAGTTCGGCAGCAATTTTTTGCCAAACAATGTCCTCCATACCTCTCATGGATTTAAGTTTAGGGGCCATGTAAGGCCTCCGCTCACCTAGGGCCAGGATTCGAAAGCCATACTGGAACCCATCTGCCAGGTAGCAAGCGTTTGCTTGCAAGGGGTAGCTACAGAGCCACACCCTCAAAACTGCAATCCTGATTGGGTTAGGTCCCCTTTGGGGGCAGATTGGGGCCTTGCTGATTTCGTTTTCCACCTGGGTTCCTACCTACCTCGCCCCCGGGTCTACCCCGTGGGCAAGTGGAGGGTGGGTGGTTTGCCCCGCAGGTGGAATAGATATGGCGAAATTTGCACTGCCAGCGCCCACAGGAGCCCCTGCTGTTGTAATCGAAGCAGACCAGCCGGGGTTGAACCAGCTGGCCCGCAGAAGCGCGGGGATTTCCTGGAGCACCAGAACGCAAGACAGGGTGGCCACTATCGAATCGTTCATTAGCACAGTTGGAACCAATTACTCTCAACCAGAGATAACTGTGGGGTCTATCCCAGTGTAAGGTAGGATCCTTAGTGATGCACCGACGGAACCCCTCATCATACATGAGCCAAGCCATGCTGGGGAAATCCAAGCGCACCCTAATAATCAAGTCTAAGTAATGCCACAGATCGGTCCCTTTTGGGGGTGTGCTTTTGAGTAAATGCCCGCATACATAATGAAGGCATTCAACCAGTTATTCCAGGAGCGGTCCGGCTTGCATTTCTGGATCTGCTTCTTCTCTTTGTCATCCAATTTCTCTAATTCCTTCACGTCTATTTCCCTGTTTAGTAATTCAAAGATATCTATATACTTGCCGGAGACTATTTTCTCCACCATAGCTTCCAAAAGGTGATCTCCCAGCGGCAAAGACTCATCACCTTCAGGAAGCTCATTAATCCCTGGTACTTAGGGGTCAGATTCCTTGGCAGGAGCCGGTTCAGGTTGCCATGGCAAGGGTGCCTCTGCGCCTGTCCCTTTTGCAGACACTGTGGCAACTGAAAGGTCTAGTATAGGTTCCGTTTGAGCTGCCACCCGCCGCCATGGCTGGGTGACTCCAGTCAATGGGCTGGCTGGATATCAGCAAGGACGGCTGTACGGGCGTAATGGATTCAACTTGTGCTTGTGTGTTCATTGTGCCGCTAGGCCAAGGCCAAGTGACACGTCTGGGTGTGGTTGTGTAAATTGAGATTGACTCACCCCACTCCGGATGGATAGCAGACGTAGTCTGGGACGGTGCCCTCGCTCCCGTGGCACAGGACAAATCCATGGCCTGATGTTGAACATCCTCTACGATGGCCAGTGGTGTAGAAATTAGTGCGGACGGCTCCCCCGGCCGGTGGGACGCCGGGAGCTCTTCAGGATGGGCTGGTACCTCAGGAGTCCTGGGAAGAGAGACTGCTGAGGCCTGGCCCGAAGGTCCAGCTAAAGCAGATTCAAGGGATGTAATACGAGACCACATTAGATCACCCATAATTTTAAGTGCTGACCTACTATGGCTCTTCTCATCCCTCGGCGCACGCCCACCACCGTACGAAAACGCCATCCCCTGCCGTTTAGCATTGTCTTGCTCCAAGCGAGACAGTTTCTTCCACGCCGCCGCGAATTGTGGCCACTCCTTGTCGGATGATGATGATGACTCAGGGGGGTTGAGACGTAGGCCTCTTTTGGGGGGGGCTTGCTCTTTCCCTTGCTGGGTGCCTTTTTGGGTGCCATATTTAGTGAACAGGGGTGTCTTCCCCACCCAAATGTTAGCCCGGGTGTGTGTGTGAAATTCGGGCGCTTATAGGAAGCTAGGCTGATTTGTAAATGGACACTGTAAGGTCCTCTTGTGCACGAGTGGTCCACAGGTGGATGCCGCCAGATGGAATTCCCACCCTGCCTAGTAAACATGCAAGGGGCCCAAAATGGCCACCAGGTAATGCCCAGCTGAGCAGTCCAGAGGCAGGCCACTGGCCGGCCAAACCGGGGGCAGGACCCCCAAAATGACGTTGCCCCCACACAGACCCTGGGTTGTGCAATCTACATTGGGCAAGCCGCCATCCGGATGACCACCAGGGGAGTCGGATTAATGTGGATGAGCTGCCAGCCCAACCAAAATGGCCGCCGTCAGTGGGCCAGGGAGGCTAGCACGATGCCACACTCTTGGGTAGGGATTGCCTGGGCCCCGAGTTGGGGACGCCTTCTTGCGCCGGGACCCACTCCCACCCTATGTGAAAGGAGACCGGGGTCTCGCCAAGCCTGCAGTTCGCAGCCGCAAGCTGATGTAGCAAGGTAGGATGGGGGGGAGGAGGCCTAGCAAGAAGACCGCAAAGGCCCAAATGCTCCCTCCCAGCCTCCCCATAAACCACCCATGCCTCCCCGTGCCTGCTCTATTCCGCAGGCTCGTTTAAAGCAAAATAGGGGATGGGTAGAGGGTGCCGGGCAAATCCCACCCAGGGAACGGGCCGCGGGTCTGCCTCGGCTCCCACCCTCCCCCAAGCCATCCGCGGTGTGCTCGCAGGCCAGCGGGAGCACCGGAAAGATACTCGACCCAGCGCCGGGTGAACTTCTGTGCACGGCACGGTCACCGTAGCCGACATGGCGATGCAGTAGGAGAATTGGGAGGGGCGATCCCGGTAAGCTGCCACTGTTGTCGCCGCACCCCCCACCCCAGGTCCCACCGACTGTCTGTCCCCGGCTGCCTCCCCCCACCTGCATTGCCCTGCAGGCCCACAAGAGCCTAACAGGGCTCCCACCCGCCTCCCCTCCCCGCCCGGGACAGGAACGAAAAGGGGGCTTAGCTGCCGATGATCCTTCTGAGATCCAAGCCGATGCGTCCTCTTCAGCAGTCGGGATCCGGAGACTGCACAGGCAGGCGGTGAGGGAGCGCAGCCTTCATTTATATGGCCGTGCTCCCCAGCGTAAGCTACGCCGATTGCAAAGCCAATCACTGCCTGCCTCCAGCCAGCCGGCAAAGCCACCTCTGCACCACACAACGTGGTGCGGGGCAGCCATTACCTGGTCTGCCACCTGGGAAGCTTGAAATATGTTAAGGTTTAAACAAAGTGTGGCCAAATTTATAGCCCACTAGAAATGTCTCGCCTCTTCATTTCCACCTGGGCGGGCAAAGCAGGTATCTTAGTGAGATAAGGAGGAATTCCTCATGTGGCCCAGAAATTCTAAACAATCAATAGATCACCAAGATGTTTTCATGTTTCTCAATATGTACCACCTTCAAAACATCCAGGGATTTTTGGTGGGGAGGGAGAAGGGAGTATTGCTCCCCAGATAACTCTGTGTTGTTTTGATATTCTAGCACAGGAGTTGAAGTGAATGCACACATGTGCACATGGTCATGCATGCAAACACATGCACACACACCTTTTGCAAGCTCTCAGGAAGTCAGGATTATTTTTGTTTCCAGTATAATTTCCCCTTTATCTTAAAACAACCATGCATAGTTCCCTCCCCGCCCCATCCCTCGCAATGACCCCGAGGGTAGGCAGAAACTTCATGGTCATTGAAATAAGCATTGTGGGTCAAAGCAGTGGGCAGGGGGAGGATCTGGGTCTGTCTGGACTACATTCTAAATGCTCAGATTAACTTTGGAAAATGGAGCTATAGAAGTAGGACTTCGCTTAGCACAGCAAGAGAAATTGTCATTCTTTTAAAAAAACATAATTTCAAGGGTATCTTTGAAGCTATTCACTGCAATTCAGTTTCAAGTGATGACTTTCAGAGTACTTGATTTCTGGATTGAGATCTCTATTATCTGTTTGAACAGCTGGAATCTTCAATCATAATAGATATAATTACGAGAAATATATATTATTATAGATCAATGTATGTGGGAATTGTGAGAAAAACAACAACATCATCTTCTTGAGATGGTCTTCTGGCCCTGAATGTTCCATGTATCAATGGTACAAACCTATGTGTATGTGTTATTGCAACTAGGTTAGGCCCGGTTTTTGTTTTTTAATGGCAAATCCTACTCCATCTAATTCTTCCATCACATTGGCCAACATGCTATTCAGTGTTGACGTGCATGGAACTCAAGTGGTAGAATACCACAACTGGATCATTTGATCAGGCATTTATTGGTGACATGCCCTTGGCAGATTCATCTAGCAGCTGCTGTAGTTGGAGAGCTGCACTTATAAATATTGAACAGGATGCAGCTAATATATATTTATATTGTTGTTATTAAACAGTAGATTCCACTCTAACCTCTAATTAATTTGAGAATGCCTTCCCCTCCATCTGTTAATTCCTGAGCTTTAACACAAGAGTGAGGACACAGTTGTGTGATGAGAGCAGAGTAAATAATGAAGAAGAACAAGTAGATTACATAGAAGCATTTGTAACACTTCCCTCACAAAGTTCAATATTGATCAAGGCCAGATATTAAAGCCATCAGTCCCACTTTGGAGCAGAAATAGGCAGTTTGTGATAGATGATCTAATCCTTCTGGGTGCAAACTCTTTTTGCAATGCATGCTGAAAAGGGATAGGCCTTTCATTTTTGAACCAGTAGGTTCTGAAACGACCAACACGAGCCCAGGTGGTACTTGGAAGCCTCTGATACATACCCAGCCAATGTTTTACCTTTCTCTAGGCTCATGCAGAGTTAAACAGCAACCAGGACTCAGGCTGCAAAGTCATCTTTGCTTGCTCCGTGGTGTTGCCCAATCTGACAGGGAGGCGGGATGGTCCCTGTCCCTGCACAGCTCCTGACTGGTCAGCACCATGGAGCAAGCACATATGATGTCACAGCCTGAGTTCTGGTTGGAGTTTAACCACTTGCAAGCCCAGAGAAAAGTAAGACATTGGCTGGGTGTGTATCAGAGGGTTCCAAGTACCACCTGAGCTTGCATGGGTCATTTCGGAATCTACTGGTTCCAAAATGAAATCCATCCCTAGTGCTGAACTAAGCACAACTTCTCGAAGCAGAAGTATAACACACTTTTACAGATCTACTGAAAGAATAGGCAAAGCTTTCTTGTGGGCTTTTGGGATCTACTTTATGTCTCACTAGAACTTCCAGATCCACCAACTTGTGCAAAGTAATCGCTCAGGACAACAGACACAGATTTGGCAAACAAAGTGACTCTGAGCACATTTTCAGATCCAAAGACTAACCAGTATGTCAGGGGTGGGGTTGGTCACACCTAATATTTTCTCAAAGAATTCTACGTTTGTTTCAACCCCCAAATTTTTAAAAAACACTTCAGCCTCCTAATTTACAAGAAAAATTAAGTTTTTTATTACTACTCTTTTCAAATCATTGGCTGTAGAAATCGGTAGGCCCTAAACGGTTTGGGATCTCAGTATTTGACAGAGCAGCTCCACCCAAGAAGATCTGCCTGGATCACTCATGAATCTGGAGAAGACGGAGGTTCTGTTCTTCGGGGCGCTCTCGTCTGGGTACAATGGCCCCTCCCTATGCTGGGGGGTGTTTCCCTCCAACCTACAGACAGGGCCAGGAATCTGGGCGTGGTCCTGGACTCAGCCCTCTCCCTGGAAGCCCAGGTGATGGCTGTCTCCAGGGCCACTTTTTTCCATCTCTGCAGGATTGCCCAGATCCGCCAGTATCTTGATGAGTCCTCCCTGAGGACAGTTGTGCAGGCCCTGGTGATCTCGAGGGTCGACTATTGCAATGCCCTCTACGTGGGGTTGCCCTTGACCCTGGTCCGGAGGCTGCAGCGGGTGCAAAATGTGGCGGCCAGGCTGGTGGTGGGTTCCCGTAGATATGAGCACATCACCCCAGTCCTGGCTCGCCTGCATTGGCTTCCTGTTGTCCTCCGGATCAGGTTCAAGGTCTTGGTTTTGATTTTCAAAGCCCTCCACGGCTTGAGACCAGAGTACTTGGCGGAGCGTATCTCCCAAAGGACAACTGGGTCCAGACCCACTAGGCTGGTGCAGGCGCGCTCACTGAGGTTGCCCACACCCAGAGAGGCATGGAAATCGCGCACGCGAGACCGTGCCTTCTCTGTGGTGGGCCCTGCACTCTGGAATCATCTCCCCAGTGAGCTGCGCCTTTTGGAGTCCCTGCCCGTCTTCAAGAAGGCTTTGAAGACCCACCTCTTTAGAGAGGCTTTTGGTGACCCCCTCTGTTAATCTGTTTTTTTTTTGTTTTTTTTTTTTTGCCCTGGGTTCTGCCACCATCTTGATTCATCACCTCCTCCTTCATTGTTTTGTTGTTTACTATCTGTTTTTATTGCTGTAAGCCGCCCAGAGTTCCCTTGGGGAAGATGGGCAGGATATAAGTTTAACAAATAAATGAATAAATAAATAAATAAATAAACCCTGAGAGAGCCTCCAAAACTTGTGACAAGGAGTAGGGCCTTCTCAGTGGTTGCTCTCCATTTATGGAATCATCTGCTTCCAGAAATTCACTGGGCCCCCTCACTTCAAACTTCTAAAAACTATTGAAAAAAATGGTTTTACAGAATGGCCTTCCCTGACTTCTTAAACACCAAGCAAGACACTCTCTTTCTTTTATTGCATATCTTTAATTTTGTTGTTGTTGTTGTTGTTATTTGTGCAAATACTTGGTTATTTCTATTTTTGAGTTTATTGCTATTGATTTATTCAGTTATAATTTGTTTTATTGTGTTGTTTGTATTTTCATTATTTAAGGCTATTGTTACAGTTGTGTTGAGATTTTATGTAGTAAACTGCCCAGAGTATCCACAGGGCTAGATGGGTAGTATAAAAGTCAAATAAATAAATAAATAAATAAATAAATAAATAAATAAATAAATAAA
>JAHTLZ010003547.1:21085578-21109053 GCA_023846285.1 Phrynocephalus versicolor
TTTATTTATTTATTTATTTATTTATTTATTTATTTATTTATTTATTTGTCTGTCTGTCTGTCTGTCTGTCTGTCTGTTTACTTTTTTAAAAGTTCCTGATGCAGGGCTCCCCCCCACTCCTGGCCCACTGCTGGAGTTCCAGGTGAGGAGGCTGGCAGCAACAAATTAGGAGATGGGGGGAACGAAGAACAACATGAAACAAGATGGAAATTTCCTTTTGATTTTGTTTCATTTTCCTTTGATGGGTTGGTTCGTTGTTCTTTTCGTTAGCTAACAAAATGAATAATGAATAATGAAATAATTAAAAATTTAATTTGTGCCCATCTCTACTCACAATTCTCAACTCACAAATACTAACTGTCATCAGTAGTTTTCTTTTCTTGTATGTTTAAGACAGTTCTTAAAAGAACCTAATTATTATGGAGGGTGCAAGAGAAAAGTGTTTTAAAGGTGATCCCTACAGGTTGAACTTTGTTGTTTTCAAATTAATCTGCAATTTTGCAAAACAAAGAGCCAACTGAATGACAGTTTTGCTTTTGAATAAATGTAGTTAAAACAACAGCAGGTGAGACTGTTGAAGTCCCCTGCCACCTGCACTTCCTCCCCCATCCCCCACCCCCCTCTCTTCTTACACCGCTACTGCCACTGCTGGGCACCCGGCAGTGGGCAAACCTGGACAAAGTTGTGCACCACCAGTGCTTCCTCCCCCCATCCCCCATCCCCCACCTCTCTTTCTTCACCACCTCCTCTGCCACTGGGCACCCGGGCGGTGGGCGAGTCTGGTGAAGCCCTGCGCCACCAGCACTTCCTTCCCCCCATCCCCCACTTGTTTTCCTTCACCACCACCGCTGCTGCTGCTGGTTACCTGGGCGGTGGGTGAGCCTGGCAAAGCCCCATGCCACCAGTGCTTCCTGCCCCTCCCCCAATCCCCCACCTCTCTTCCTTCGCTGGTGCCAGTGGCCCACCCAGCGGCAAGCAAAGCTGGGCAAAGCTGCACAGCACCTTTGCTGTTCCACTGCCACCTGTTGCCACCTCCTCCTCTTCCATATCCCCATCCCCCACCTTTGCTGCTTCTGCCTCTGCTGCCAGTGGGCACCCTGGCTGCGGCCAAAGCCATGCCCCACCTCCTCCTCCCCCCTATATCCACCTTTGCTGCCTCTGCTGCTGCTGCCAGGCACCATGGCAGCAGCCAAAACTGCATGTTGTCTCTTCCCCCCCATGTCCCCTGACCCCACCTTTGCCTCCTCCACTGCCGCTGCCTCCTCTGCCATCTTGCCTGTTCCACACCTCTGCCACTGCCACCACCACCAGGAACCAGTAAGAGTCAATGGGGAGGGAGCACAGGCTGGGGAGGGCCCTACTGAAAGGCTGGGTTGAGGGGTGGCTCTGACTTTTGGGAAAAGTGGCCCTGGCTCGCTCTGTGAGCTGTGGGGGGGGGGGCTTGAAAATAACAATTCATTATCCAAAGAATTTGTTATCAGGGGCATTCATTATCCGAGGTATTACTGTATACAAAAGATTTCTCTTAGAAATTCTGGGAATAACATAAAGTAGTTACAGTTTATAATGTTAATATATGATAAGAGTTTAGCTTCTAACCCAGGAAAATAAAGCAAAGCAAAAAGTAGTTAATGGGATATTATATTGTTGCTCACTCCAAAATTCTTGAATGTGATCATCCTGGATAAGAATATAAGAAGGAAAGGGAAACAGTTGGTAAGAAAATGAAAAACATGCAGGAGAAACACACACAGACAATCAACAGCATCTAGGAATTCATCCTATCATTGCAAATGAATTCTGCTATTGGCACCAAACACCAAAGAATAACAATCATAATGAAGTCTCCTCCATAGCCTTAAATAGCAAGGCTAGGTGAGTTTTTTTTTACAAATATTTTCTGTTTTTAACATTTTTAACATTTTTAAGGCTAAGAAATACTTTTCATTCTTATTTTAACAATTTTGATATCTTTCAGTGCTTCTAAAATAATACTTTTAATGCTTTTAAAGATCACTTAAAGTTACAGTGTTTTTACTTTTCACTAATGTAGTCTAGAGATGTATTATCTGCCTTAAAACATTTTTCTGATAGATGACTGTAACCCCTCCCCCCCTTGTAGTTTGGATTCAGACATGGCAAGTTCTGCCTACAACTTAAGTTTTAAAACCTGCATCTTTTTACAAGCTACAAGGACTTTATTTTAAGTAATTGTGCCTACAGATTTCTTCATAGCTGTGAGACGTTTGGATTTTATGACAACTCTGAAGTGTGAGCATATGAACTGTGGCAGCAATGTAAATAAATAAAACTTATAGACATACAAAGACTGATGTTGCCTGGAATTATGGCAACAGTAAAATACTTACACTTTGACACTCAGATGAATTTTGATATGATTCTTTGGTTTCATTCTGGAATTAACCTTTTATTGGGATAAACATCAGCTGTCAAGAAGGCAGGCTTCTGTTTATTCCCCCCCCCCCCAAGAAGTCTATGGAATTTATCTAAGATTCTTTGGGAGAATCAAGCACCTAATTTCTAGGTCTGACAGCTGTCTCTATTTTTTCTTTGTTTTTGTTTTTGTTTTTGTTTGGACTGTCTTTACCAGGGATTGTGGTAAACATTAACATTGCCTTTGAGTCAAACTGTACAATGCAACTACCTATATTTCTTTTGGTCATCATGCGGTTTTCTTTGGCTCCACACGTTGCATTCCAGTGAAGTTTGTTCTGTGACTAGTGGAAGACAAGGATAAGTGCCATTTGCAAGTCTGGCTGGGCAGCTCTGTACCTCTTCAGAAATCAGGTTGTAGGAATTAAAAGGCAGGCTTACGGCAAGGAAGAACCATTTTCATGAATCTACTTGGGCCCTCAAATACACAATAAGCACAGCCTCATGAATTATACTTGAGCTGAGATTTTAGGCATCTCAGTGCTCTGATTCATTGGCTCTATGGGGCTAGATTGTTTTATTAATATAATAAACAGAGGACATAAATGATGTCGCCCAGGGCCAGCGCTTCCATTAAGGTGAACTAGGCAGTTGCCTAGGGTGCCAAAATGGAGAGAGGGCACTGGACAGCCTCCCGCTCCCCCCGCCGCCGGCCACCGCCGGCCGTCCCCCCACCACCCGCCATCCGCCCGTCGCCATCCACCCATCGCTGCCCACCGCCGCCCGCCCGCTGCCACCCGCGCCCATTGCCACCCACCCTCCTCGCCCGTTGTCATCCCCTGCAATCCGCCCCCCGCCCCCTGCCCCTTGCCTAGGGTGCAAAAAAACCGAGCACCGGCCCTGATGTCACCAACCTTTAGAACATCTGTCTGCATCCCTTGCAGCTGAACCCTCTCCCACAGAAGGACCAGATCAACAGTTCTCAGGTTTGTATAAATCAGCGCATCCAGAGTTGTCTTAAGTAAATTTGTTATAGAGCCCATTGAACATAGTATTCCCTTTTATGATGTATTTAAATCTACCTTATGCCAATTATCTGGAAATACTTCTATTACTGGACCACTTCTAATCAAATGAGACTCTCCTCCAACCGAGGTCATCCAGAATTCCCTTTCTAAAGGTACCCAATTATTTGGCTTGAACATATGAGGAAAAGATGCTGTGGTGTCACTGTTCCTTGCTCTGGGATTCTCTCCCTGTTAAAAGTGATATCCCGGCATGGATTCAGGAAGGGCTGTAAAGCAGAATTGTTTGGGGAGGATTGTTTTGGTTATTAGAATCTCCCATTCTACCACTTCTGTTGTAATCTATATAAGACGAACTTGTGTGGTGGGCTTTATGTTGTTCCTAATTTTATTTGCTTTCTACTAGACATGGACATGAACCTGAAAAATGGTGTTTGTGGTTAGTTGCAATCCATGACCCACCATGAACCAACCAGGTGAGTTTGTGCTTGGTTTGGGGGGGGGGCTTCCCGCTGCAGTTGCACCACAACCATTGGTGTCCATGACCTGCCATGAATCAAACAGAAGACTGAATTAGTTTGCGGTTCGTTGTTTGGTTTGTGCCCAGTGGGGAGCCTGACCTGTTCCTGTTGTGCTACTATTATGCCACCATAGTGCTACCTATGTGACAACAGGCTCCAGGAAGCCAAGCCTGCTGCCTCTTGTATGCACCTGACATTCTTGTGGCAGTTGCAGCTCTATTGCATATGTGCATGCATTCTTAAATAGGCACGGGCCTTTCATTTCAGAATGGGTCCAGTTCTGAAATGAATCACCACAGCACAGCAACTCCAACCAGGAAGTAGCCTCCATCATGCCATTGTTCCTTCTCCCTGGTGCTGGCCAATCAGGAGCTGTGCAGGGACATGCATCATCCCACCTGCCCCGGAGCGGCGGTGGTGGCGGCGGCAGTGTTCCGGCTCCCGGCCCCCCACCCCGCCGGACTTAGCATCTTTCCAGAACGTGGCCAGAAAACATATGAAGAACCGCTGTTGCTGCACTGATGGAAAGCACTGGGAGAAAGTTCCATAAGCTTGTGTTCCTTTTTTAAAGGGTTCGCAAAGATTAAGATGCTAGAAGCTTTAGAAAACATCTTCTGGGGAATATCAGCCTGCCAGTGCTCAAGGACTGGTTAAGTCCCATTTCCCACAATCTCCACTCTTCTGCTCAGATCACAAGGCACCAGTGAGTACTTTGCAATACCATTCAAAAGTGGAGTTAAATTAAACAAGAATTCTGCACCTCGGCTATCTAAATTTTAATAATGTAAAAAAAATTGTAGGGTAATGTAGGGTATACACCAGTTCAAAGGAACTTAATTCTGAGGGAACATGCACAAAAATCCACTGTGAAGAAGCCAGCAAAATCACTCCAGTTTTGGCACTTGAGTGTCATTCTCTGAATTTGAAATGAAATATGAGAGTATGAGAAAACCTGAGAACAGGCTTCCATTTATGAAGAATTATGTAAGCTCAGATCTCTCATTTTTTTTTAAAGTGGGTTGAGAAGATTTGCAAGCCTGCTGGTTCAAATCTCAGGAAGGAATCACATTATATTCAGAACTTTGTAAATGTTTGCACTTGGGAACAGAATATATCTTATTTATTCTGGACCCATCACTCTAGCCTTTGCTGCTCACTGTGGTGAAAATGAAATCTTTGCTTTTCTAAGTAATAAAATTTGCTCTTTTTTAAGGTTCTGCCACCCTAGCAGGGTGTGTTCATCTGCCACAGAAAATACACTAAGAAATCAAAGATTATTCTTCTGATATGTTAGATGATGACCCTGTGTCACCTGAAAAAAAATCTATAGACAAAAAAGCAGCAGGGGGGAGAAGGCCATGTTTGTGGGAGAAGCTAGGGTTATAGTGGCACCCTGTGGCCAATCCACAGAAATGCAGAAATACCTTGGTTGTGTTTTTATTCTCTTCCATTAAATGTATAATGACACATGTACTTGCTAATCAATGTCAGGATAAGAAGTGATAGTCAGAGACCAGAATAGCTTTTGGTGATCACACTAGTTAGTGTGTCTTAGTACTTAGGTGGAAGGCATGGTTACTATTCCCAGAATCCAAAAATCTGGAGCTTTGGTGGAGGCACTGAGAGATTTGGAGAATTCTAGTTCAAAATTATTTTTCCACATTCTGCATACCTAGGGCATCACTAATTCATTGTCCATAGAATCGACACCAAAGCATGGCATTCTGCTACATATAGGAGAATTGGGGATGACAAAATGTAGTTGAAATACATAACAATTTTTATGAAGTGTGACATTTTTGAGGGGGGGGAATTATTCCAAATATGATGATCATTGGGTAATTCTGTTTATGAATTCTCCCTCTTTCTCTTTCTCTTTCTCTTTCTCTCTCTCTCTATTCCATCAATCTCCAAATTAACAATCAACTGTGTTATTTCTGTTTGCCTTTATGCATCTGCTTGCCAAGGGTTCTATGGTACTTTGAATAAATTAGAAAATGCATAGGCAACTTATTCAAACAAGCACATCACTGGGTAGTAGAGATGGGCATGAAACGAACAATTTTTCGTTTCCGTTTCCGTTTTTTCATTTCGTTACGCAATGAAACGACAAACAAATTTTGTCTCTAAAATGAAATGAAACGAACACAAACACCAGAAATTTTGTCAGGCGTTTTGTTTCCGTTACTGCAATACAAGTGAATTGCTTAAAATCCTTTTAAAAAATCAGAAAAAATTGAAATAAATGGTAACGAAATGGTAATGAAACGAACGAAAACAAAAATGATTTTTTTGCAAAAATTCACGAAAAACGGAAATGAACCGAAACAGACCCTCCAAACGACAAACGACAAACGAAATGCCTTTTTTTTTTATTTGTGGCCATCTCTACTGGGTAGAGGAAAAGAGACATTATCAGGGTCTTCATATCCCCAAGGAATCTGAGTTTCTAAATTTGTGATAATATGGGATCCAGAATAATTCTGGGATAACTTTCCTGCCCATGAAATGGTGAGGAAGGATGGAGGCCATGTCCATACCAGTCTCTGCAGCTGAGACAGAATCTGTAGTAGGAGGGCAACATTTATTTAATTTATTTAATTTACTGTAATTAAGTAAGTAATTAAATTAAATAAATGTTGCTTTCATCTTATGATTCTATCTCAGCTGTGGAGATCAAGTAATTAATTAATCATTTGATTTATATGCCACACATCTGGCTACAAGGCCCCTCCAGGTGGTTTACAATAAGGCAGAACAATATTCAACAACAACAAAAGTACAACATATATCAAGTTTAAAAAGTGAAACAATATAGCTTAAATGTAAAATACAACATAAAACAAAACACTAACATTCAGGACAAATAATCAAGATGGCAGGAGATGGTGTAATGCTGTGCTCTTTTGATGGAAAGACCTGTGTAAAAAACCAATGCTTTTAATGGTTTTTAAGAAGAATTTAGTGAATGGCTCAGGCAAATATCGAGATTATATATAGATTCCATATCTCGATTCTAGAAATATTGATCCCACAAGCCTGGTGCCACCACTGAGAAGGCCTGGTTTCTTTGTTTCTTTTCTGGGTCTCTCTTGGGGTCAGTCTCCTTAGCAGTCCTGCTTGAGATGAATGAGTAGGGTGGGCAGAATCTTGGTAGAAGGTGTCCTTTCAGTTATCAAGGTACCAAACCATCTGGGGAAGGCATGTTCAAACTTTGGCCCTCCAGATGTTTTGGACCACAACTCCCACAGTCCTTTGTCACTGGCAATCTAAGCTTAGAATTCTGGGAGTTGTGGTCCAAAACATCTGGAGGGCCAAAATTTGGACAAGCCTGATCTAGGAGTTTGTAGTTTAGTGTCATCACCTAGAAGATGGCACAGAAACTAGAGATGGGCATGAATAAAAAAATTGACATTTCAGTTTTTCGTTTTTTGTTGTGCGTCTGTTTCAGTTCATTTTTGTTTTTCGTGAATTTTTTGAAAAAAAATTCATTTCGGTTTTTCAGTTTTTGTTTTTCGTTTTTACCCGCTTTTTGCACAACTTTTATAGCCTTCTGTGAATAACACTGCACATGTGACAGTCTATACAGATCCAGGAAATGGCCTCATTTGCATTTCAACAGGGTCTTTGTCCAATAGCTCTCAGAGATGGCAGGAGGATCCCTTTGTCAGCTGCCATTCACTGATTGTGGTTCTGTTGTACAACACTCCATTGACTATCCCTTGACCTCTGAGTTCATCCAACTTGCAGCTCTGTCCAAATTTATTGAATAATTATTCAGCCTCCAGCTCCCCACCCCAAGCTTCACATGTGCAGAGAAAGCACACAAATACACCACCCCTTATTTTCATATATTTTTGTAACAAATCTAGAAAGCAAACTTAAAGTGAGGTCAACAAAAGAGGCAATTGTCAAAGATAGCAAAGACTTGTAAAATCTTGTTTTATGGGAGAAGGGAAAAAAACATTGCTGGCAGAAGTCATGGGAGATTCCAATGGTGGCAGAATAAGGTGCTCATTCTTCCTAGAGCATGACCTGCCTATGGCTTCCAGGTGAGGAAATATTGCACTACTGGTCTGCCTCAGTTATGACATTTTAGGTGCAAGGAAATATGACATCATTTCAAACCTTCCAGTGCCTTCTTACAACCGTTGCCATTTTTTTTCTTTCCTCCAGAAATACTCTTGGGAAGTGAGAGACAGAATAACTGTACAGCGCCTCTCCATTAGAGATCCTAGAGCTCCCAGAAGCACCCTCCAGTTCAGGAAACACTTTACATCAGGCCAAAGTCCGGCCCGGGGGCCAAATCCGGCCCACCAGGCCATTCTGAGTGGCCAACGGCTGGCTGGCCCGCCCCTCCCTGCCCCTCCTTCACCCTGGGAAGCTTGAGGGGCTTGGCGGGCTGGCCGGCTGGTGAGCAGAAGCTTGTGGGGCTGGGTGGGCGTTTTAGGTGGCGGGCCACCACCAGCAGCACCGCTGGGAAGCTTGTGGGGCTGGGGGGGCACAGGAGGGGGTAGTGTGTGGGCGGGCCACTGCCACCGGCATCACTGGGAACCTTGTGAAGCTAGGCATGGGCTGCCGCCACCGGCGTAGCCGGGAACATTGTGAGGTTGAGCACACGCGTGGGGCAGTAATGATCGGTCCCTGACACATTCTCAGCCACCAAATCTGGCCCTCCTTACAAAAAGTTTGGGCACCCCTGCTTTACATACACCTCTGTTCAATCCCCCATGCCGCCCACCCCCCAAGCCAAGGACCACACATTGCACCAAGGGATGCTGGGATAAAGAAACATTGGCTGTGTTTCCTTGGAAAACAGAAAAAAACAGAACAGCTGTTGAATGGACTTATCCCTTGTAAAGCCAAAAACAAAAGCCAGGAAAAAATGGGCAAGGTTGCAGTTAGCAATTAAATGATGAATTAGGGCTGGAGTTCATCAAAGCTAAATTGGGTATTATTACCTGCTGCATATGTGCTGGCATTTGGTGTTGGGGGATGACTTTTCTCCTAGTATTCTCTTCCTACAATGATCCATCTGGTAGGCTCAGACAAAAATCTAGGCATCCATATTTAAAAGATGAGGAGCAAAAACAAGGACGGTGATCTACTGCCTTTGTAGAAACCCATGAACAGCTCCACAACAGTAAGGCAGGTTTTGAGAGCTACAGTAAACTTACTTGAGCTCAGTGTTAAAACAACAACAACCACAACAACCACAACAACAACAGAAGCAGGCAGGCGAGCTGGAGTTAACAATTCACATGATAATGTAGGAACAATTTGGAATTTTCTTTGGGGCATCAACATCTTGATGAGCTTATTTCAGGAAGAAACTCTAAACACTTCACAAAAATCTGCTTTCATTTGCCCAAAACCTCTGAGATTATTCAACTGGCTTTTAAAATATCACTTTGGCAAGAGCTCCCCTCAGTGGCCTGAGACAGATTCTTTCCACTCCTTTGCTCAGCTTCAATTCCTAGCTACTATCATAATAAAGTATATATCTAAGACAGTATAAAAGAAAAGAGAGCCATAATGTGCCAGTGTGGTGACTGTTTCCTTTAACAGTATTCCAGTTAGCTAACATAATCCTCTTTATAGTTTAAAAGGTAATGACAATGTGTTGAAAGAAAAGTACCTTTGCATGAGTAAAACCTATTAAAAACCAATGGTGATGCTGAGAACGGAACTAGCAAGGAAAACAGCATGTGACAGAGCTTTGAAAAGTTGCTTTTTTTTTTTACACTGAAGCTCACTGAGACCTCAGGCATTGGCCACAGTAGCAGGGGAAACTGAGCTATGTAATGCAATCCTCCTGTATGAATTTTCCAATTTCATCAGTTGATTCGAAGATCCTCAGGATTCCATCAGAGAATGGAAATATATGGTGGTGTCTGAAGACTAATAAGGCACTCATTTGACATTAATTGGCAACTCCCTCCCCCATGCTATTACCCATACAGATATCCAATTTTTTTTCTCTCTCTAATTAGCTGTTAAAAACAGACAAAAGATAATATTTTTTCACCCAGCGCGTTGTTAGTCTGTAGTTCAGTCCCTGCCACAGGATGTGGTGATGGCATCTGGCATGGATGTCTTCAAAATGGGATTGGACAGACTCCTGGAGGAAAAGTCCATCACAGGTTACAAACCATAATGGAGAAGTTTAAAACTGGGGTACTTCAAGGTCCAGATGCAGGGGAATGGTATCAAGAGACAGATATCTAGTCTTGTGCGCTCCCAGACGCATCTGGTGGGGCCACTGTGAGATACAGGAAGCTGGACTAGATGGGACTTTGGCCTGATCCAGCATGGCTCTTCTTATGTTCTTATGGTGCTTCACAAGGCAGACCAACCTGTACTGGATTGTTTAAACTCCTCCTGAAAAGTCAAGTCCTCAGCCTTGGGGTGCTTCTAGACTCAAGCCTGAGCTAGAATGCACAGGTTGCAGGGGTGGCATTTGCACAGTTAAAACTTTGAACCAGCTACACCCATTCCTTAAGAGGTCGAATCTGGCCAGCATTACACATGCCATAGTTATATCTCATTTGGATTACTGCAATGTGTTTTATATGGGGCTGCCTTTGAAGAGTGTTTGCAAACTTTAGCAAGTCCAAAACTCTGTAGCCAGACTGCTGACTGGCAGTTGTTACAGGAAGCAGGTAATATGAGGTTTTACTGTTCTGGTGCAGTACACTTCCACTGGGCTGCTGAGAACATCCCTCTTTGCAGAGTTTAAAAATCATGCACAGCGAAAGGGTTGCAAACATGTAGTTCAGTTCTTCAAAAAACAAACAAGGATTTATTTGAAGTCAGTTCCAAAAAACAAACATAGAGCTCTCTTACAAAACGCCAACACCACCCAGCAGAGTAACAGAAAGAAAACAGGGAGGAGGAGGAGGAGGAGGCTCAAACATTCCTCCTTAAATACAAAACACAACACATGTGATTATTCTACAGTGAGATAATTCTTTTCAGAATTCTTTCAGTTGCAGCTTGTCAGGGTTTCAGGCTTCAGAAAACCTAACAGGTAATAATACCCTTATTACAATAGCTTCATTGGCTACCAATTCAAAGTGCTGGCTATTATGCCCAAAGCCCTATAAATCTTGGATGCAGACTATCTGAAGAATCGGATCACCTCATATCAACCTTTCTAGGCTTCGAAGACTCCACCTTCCCAACCTGATTTGGTGAAGATACAAGAGAAGGCCCTCTTAGGGACAGCTCCCAGGCTTCAAATTGTGCTTCCTGGAGAATCCAGGTTGGCCCCCTCCCTCTTGTTCTTCTGTTGTGTGGCAAAGCCTCCCTTTTCAGGCAGGCTTTTAATGAATGTCTATATATTTTAAAATGTTTTCACATTTATTTTTAATTTTGACTAATATTTAGTTATTTTAAAAATATATATTGGTCCAGTACTTTTAAAATTCTCACTATTTAATTCAGTTGTTGTGAGATACCTTGGGTCCCCTGGAAGGAGAAAGTTGGTGTACAAATTAAACAGGAGAGAGAGCGCGAGAGCTAGCTGAAGAATATTTATTCATTAAGGGGTTCACTACACTGCTTTCCTAGAGCAGGCTAAATAGAGTTTCTAGGAGGTCTGTTCTACAATTTCATGCAATCTCCACATTCAAATACAGTAAAATAAGAAAGGGTATTGAAACGAACCAGCAATTGGGTTCTGGTTACACCATAGTGAGACAACTTGGCTGCAGCTTATCAATTTGAATTCCTCCAGATAAAAGGGATCCTAAGAAGGGTAAGTTCCCTTGGGGAGGAAATGAAGAAGAGGCAACGCCCGCAGACCAGGAAGGGAATGGTGGTGAACTTCTATGAAAGCAGGAGAGTGGCTTATCTCTTACTGGAGGAAAACTGACACCATTAACTGGTGAAAGCATGAGCTGTTGGTACCGGAGAACTGTAGAAAGCTGTAAACATTTGGCACATCATGAGTAAAACTGCTTTTATTCCTCTATCTCTTTATAAGAAGCTCCTCCTTGTGATTTGGAGTCTTTTCTTCATTCAAGCACCAACCCCCCTTTTTGTGGAAGTGGATTTTGGCAAAGGGGTGTGAATATTTTGAAAGGCAAGCACATATCTGAAGTCTGAACTAGTGATCTTTCTCACATTTATTTTACAGATTTGCCTTTCTGTCTATTGCTTTTTTGGGGGCTGGTAGAGAAAAAACTCTTAAGGAAACTCAATTTTGTTTTGTGCTTTTTATACGCAGTGGATTTAAAGATGCAGTTGAACAGCAGCACTGGAAAAGCTGTTTTTCAGAGTAATGTATTCTCGAAGGCTTTCACGTCTGGGATTTGATAGCTGTTGTGAGTTTTATGGGCTGTTTGGCCGTGTTCTAGCAGCTTTTCTTCCTGATGTTTCACCAGACATTGGATGGACTCCATGGTTATTTGACCTTGGATGGACTCCATGTTTAGAAAATAATTGCTGGAGAATCTCTGTTCCCTGATTCTTTTGCTCTTCCTTTCTTCAATCCAGTCCAGTAGCCATGACTCAACTTCCAGATAACCTGGATGACTGAGAATCTTCACAGACAAACTTATGAAGATAATGGACTTGGCAGGGATGCCTTCAAAAGGGGAATGGAGAAATTCCTGGAGGAAAAGTCCATCACAGGTTACAAACCATGATGGAGATGTGTAATCTCCAGGCTTAAAACCGGGGTACTTCAAGGGCCAGATGCAGGGGAGTGGTATCAAGAGACAGAGATCCAGTCCTGTGCACTCCCAGACACATCTGGTGGGGACACTGTGAGATACAGAAAACTGGACTAGATGGGCTGTTGGCCTGATCCAACATGGCTCTTCTTATGTTCTTACATCCATGACCTTGCCTCTCTCCTGTTAGAAGTGGATAGTCATTGTCCCAGATTGGGACATCTGGCAATTCTAATTATTCTATATGCAGATCACATGGCATTATTATCACATACCAAGATAGGTTTAAGATGGTTAAACCTAAAATGAACCAACTATCTCTCATGTAATAAAATGACAACTACAGTAAATCCAAAATAGTTGTATTTAGTAAGACGTGGAAACCCCAGCCCTGGATAATTCATGGAAGAGCAATCCAACAGGTTAAAGAATCCAAGTACTTAGGACTAAATTTTCACTACCGCAATTCATAGGCCAGACACCACCACATTATTAACAATTTGGTAAAGTTGACCACTCAAGCAATTATCCTCTTTTTCCATGTATGGGGCAATGCCGATATTCCCTCTGCCCTGTGGGTTTTTAAAGCTAAGTCTATGTCCCTATTGTTGTATGGGATGCTGATCTGGCTGGATGCTTTCAACTCCTTGGTGGAAAGGCTCCAGGCTTCTTTTCTTTACAAAATCTTTGCTGTGCCCCATTGTGTGCCATATGCAGCTTTGTGCCTGGAGGCCAGATTAATTAAACTGAGTACACAAGTGCAGTTAAGACAATTCAAGTACTGGCTGAGAATATGTTTTGTGTCCAACAAAGATCTCTTAATTAGAGGCAACCTGTCTGATCTCTTCTGCTCTCCTGGTCTAAAATTGTTTTCCCCAAAGGTTCAAATTATGGGTATCTCCCCAGAGCACTTGGGCGCTCTATCCTTTGTGCAGTCTTACAGACTGCTAAAAGTTAGGCTTCTGGATATTGAAAGCCAAGACTTTACTGCAGCATACCACAAAGCATGTTCACCTTTAAACCTACAGCTCCTTCTATGCATTAACAAACTGGTGTGCCTTCACCTTTGTGAGATGCACTGTACTTCCATCTAATGTCTTATATGGCAGATTTAGCTCTCAACCAATGGAAACATGGCTCTGCCCTTGCAATCCCAGGGCCACGGAGTCTCAGGAGCACATGCTTCTTTACTGTGCAGTACATAGGGATATCTGTGTATTAATTTTGGAGTCAATTCTTTCCAGTTTTCCTGGCCGATCAGAGGAGGTAGTTTTGTATAATCTGTTGCTGAGTGAGAGCAAAAATAAATGCACCAAGTAGATCACCAAATATTTTATCCTACTTATATAATACAATATTTTTCTTTGCACTCACAGGATGAAAATACTGTAGCTATTCCCAGGTTTCCTAAAGCCTCATGGTTGGTGGCTACTGCCCCTTCAAATGAACATACTGTATATACTCAAATATAAGCCTAGTTTTTCAGCCCTAATTTCGGGCTGAAAAAGATGGCCCTCAGCTTATATTCGGGTCAGTACTTTTAGCCACTGAGGCAAGTGCATGGGACGGTGGCTAAAAGTCATTTTAAACATTGTGTGCCTCTTCTCTTGACACCCCCCGTGTTGCAGGGAAACAGCGTACAATGTTTAAAATGACTTTTAGCCACCAACCCAAGCACTTCCTCGGTGACTAAAAGTCATTTTAAACATCACACACTCCCCCCCCCCCCGATTACAAAGGAGGAGTTGCCAGGTCCTGCTGCATTTCCCACCCTAGACTTCTACTTGAGTCAATAATTTTTCCCAGTTTTGGGGAAAAAATTAGGCGCCCCGACTTATACTCGGGTTGACTTATACTCGAGTATATACAGTATGTCATATTATGTTCCATCATATTGTGCTTTGTTTCTATTTCAGCAGCCATGTTATTATTTCCTGAAGGGTAGCACCCCTACTGTTCAATCCTCTCTTTCCCAAAGATCAGGCTTTTGAATTTCCTGCGGCCACAGCACCCTTGCTGTTGCCATGGGAAATACAAAAACCTGCACTTTGATCCTTGACTTCCCGAAGAGTAGCACCTGAAGCATTTGTAACCTGGGGTAACATTGTATTCAGGTTAAATTGCTGTATTGGCACTTTGCAAGTGAGTTTTGAATCACAGTTTAGGTGCCAGGACCCTGCCTGTCATGGAACCTGAATATGAAGGGTTAAATGCTGAAGAGCAGCAGGAGGAGCCTTGTAGTTCAACTCAGCAGACAGCTGAGTCTGAGGCTGCAGCTGAGGGCACATCTCCTCCTCCTGTAAGGGCTAGGAGCAGGATCCTGCAAAGAAGAACTAATAGGAGGGCTAGAGAGAAGATCTTTAATGACAGACGTAAGATTAGATCTCAGAGCCCTGAGTTCTAGCAGGAGCCTTGCCAGAGAGATGGGTGTGTTCCCTGTTTTCAGGATAAAGCTAGCCAGGTTACCCTGAGCCCTCTGTGGGAGCAACGCGTCACTTACCTTGCCACCACGTTCCTGTGTGTATCCTGACTTTGTTCCTGACCTTTGGACCGGCTTCTGACCACGGCATTCCCTGTTTCCTGACCTTTGGACCGGCTTCCTGACTACTCCGTTTCTCTGTTCCCTTTGAACTTGGCATTTGTCTGTGTAAGTTATCCTGGCTTGACTTGGACTGTATTTTGGATTACAACTAAAATTCCTGACAAAGAACTGAACTGGGCTGGTTGTGTGTTTGTGTGTGGGGCTTGACATTAGGCACTTGGTCTCTAAAAATTTCACCATCACTGTGCTGTACCTACAAGCCATTCTTTTTGCATCCTTGAGGGATGGCTCTTTTAGAAGGACCCCCTGGCTAGGTTTTAATTGCTGGATAGGTTCATATGGAATGAACCTGCCCGGCAATTTATTTGATCTGTTTTAAATCTGAGGAAATTTAAGATTACATGTTTCTGCATGGGACAGGGAACAATGTTACTTTAAGAAAATCAAAACTCAAAACCTTTTGCCCAAAGCTCCTCAAATTCGGAACAGAGCAAGAACACTCTGTGCTGTATATCTTTGTCAAATTCAGTACTGATCTGAATTCTAGTTTCAAAGATTTTGGTTGTTATGCCCCATTTTTTATAATTTTATTGTATTTATTATTTATTTATTTATTTGTAGCATTTTTATACCGCCCATCTTCCAAAAGGAACTCTGGGCAGTTTACAATCAAGAATAAAACCAACAAAGTATAAACATGTAAAAAGGAAAAAAGGAAAGAAAAAAAGGAAAAAAAACTAATAAAATAAAGAGGGCGAACCCTCAGCAAGAGGAGATGCAGGCAAAAAAATAAATAAATGAGAAGGTCGCCATAAGTCTCCTTAAAAAGGAAGGTTTTCAAAGCCTTTTTGAAGGCAAGCAGGGACTGTGCTAGGCACAGCTCACTAAGAAGGGGATTCCACAACATGGGGCCCACCACAGAGAAGGCGTGGTTGCACATAAGTGATTTCCGCACCTCCCTGGGTGTGGCCACGCTAAGTGAGAGCACCTGCGCCATTCTAGTGGGCCTGACCTCAGTTGACCTCTGGGAGATACGCTCCAACAGGTATTCTGGACCCAAGCTGTGAAGGGTTTTTATAGAATGTAGGCTGTGATCTGCTACACAACAACACTATTGCACTCTCTTGCAGTGATAATATCATTAATAATAATGCAACCCCTGTCTATTTTCTTCCTTTCGATAAGAGGGTCACTTTTTAAACCAAAGGTTTTGTGCATTTTATTGTTTTCCTGATCCTGCTTGTTTACTTCCATGGCCGGAAATGCCTTTGCAATCATGCACCACTTGCTCTGACCTCCTGGGAGGTCGGGGCGGGCAGTGTGCAATAGGACAAAGGTGCTTCGCCGTGGAGCTGAGCACTGGGGCTCCACGGCCAGAAGCACCTTTGCAATTGCACGCCACTTGCCCAGACCTCCTAGGAGGCGCAGGCGGGTGGTGTTCGATCCCCCTCTCTCAAGCCCTGGTCCCGTGGTCCCACGATATAGCGGTACTGCGGTACCGGAACCGCGAAAGGGCGCGGGACCACTGTATACATTGAACTGAATTTCAGCCACAATGATTTTACAATGACTCAGCCTCTTTAAAGGAATTAACCTTCCTTACTCTGCTATTTACTCTTCTTTTACCTTATCATCTCCCCAGCTCTCCTCCACCCCCTCTCTCTTTAAATTAAATGGGAGAAAATGCTTGGGGAGATCTGGAGAGGGAAACTGGCGGGGGAAAACAGACACAGTGGCTTTGCTATCTGAAAATTGGAGGAGCTTGGAAATGAGCCACGTTGTTTGCATTTGGGGAATATATTTGATTCATTTCTCACCAAGTATGCAGGAAAGAGGCAGCTCCTTCATTATTAGCACACAGATTTCATATTCTATTTGAGCAGCTAAGCAACCTTTCATCACAGTCATAGGAAGAATATTACAGTGGAACAAGTGTTTGCTGGGTGAAAGCATTGCCCTTTGGAAGGGCAATTATGCAATTTGCTACCATCACCACCACAACCCTGCTGTTTCTGTTGTCTCTGTACTTAGACCAAGTCCTAACAATAGTCATTGGGGAAGGGGCAATAGATATTCCCAACAACAACACATTGTTCTGAGGTGTTTCTGCTCAAATACAGTACAAAACACGGAGTGGCTTGGTATTAACCAGGAATTAAAAAAATATTGTGTGTGCTACCAGAGCCTGGTGTTCTTTGCTGTTGCCTCTGCAGTGCTGCTGCGGAGTAGCGGTTGGATCTCAAGGACTGGTTTCCTCAAGTCAGTATCTCCTTGCTCTCCCCAGCACAAGGCCCAAAGAGGTGGCCATGGTCCTCCTTATATCTTCACCCCTTAGGTTCCTCTATGACAGTAGTAGCAAACATTCAGCACTCCAGATGTCTTGGACCACAACTCCCAGTCCTTTGTCACTGGCAACACAGGCTTGGAATTCTGGAAGTTGTGATCCAAAGGATCTGGAGTGCTGAAGGTTCATCACCATTGCTCTATGAGTTCCTCTACTGTACTCTGTATCCCTCCTTAGAGTCCTGTAGGGTGTATGTCCTGTCTCAGGACCCTTTAACTTCATCTCCATGACATCAGGGAGATGTATGCCACACTCAGGGGTCTCCTCCTTCTTCTTTGGTCCTGACTGTCCTCTCCCAGTATAAAGGACTTCTTTATTCTCTTCCAGTCCAGGTTCCTCTTTTCCTTCTCCAGAGGTTACTCTACAGGGCTGGAACTGTATTCATTTGTTTTCCTTTCTGGGGCTCCTTTTAGCTGTGTCCTTTCCAACTGGGTTTCTCTAGCAGTTGCTCATTGAGTTCTGCTTCTCCCAGGTCCAATGGGAAACTTACAGTTTAGCCCAGGAAGGAGGCGAGATGGTCCAATCTCCACAAACACATATACTGCATTTGCATTCTGATAATTCAAGGATACTATTTTTCCCTTCTTTTGTTTTTCCCAATTAGAAAACTGATGTGGGCAATTTTTACAGTTCACCTTTTACAGCTCTGAACTGTAAAAATTGTTCCTCTGCAAGGAGAGCACACAGGAAATCTCCGCTGTTTTGTGACATCTACTTGTGACATCTATTAATTTACAATTATGCATAGTAAACATGGTGAAATGATGACGAAAACACACCGAGAGTGCCTGCCCACACTGCTGTGCTTACCCAATGTAAGTAATAAATAAATATTTATGCAATAAATAAATAATTATGCAGCCTCTCAACCCTCTCCTTCCAGCCAGGTTCCAGAGAGGTAGCTGTGTTTGTCTGGCCAGTTAAAACACAAAAACAAAATTGCCATTCTGTGTGGTCCTAATTTATACCCAAGAAAACTGCACATGGAAGGGCAAGTGTGTTGGGTTCTTTTCTTTCTTTCTTGCTGTCTGGATGAGCAACTGGACACATTATTGTTTTCTTAACCAGAAGATCATGGTGGAGGGCCAGAGACACAGGTGGGGTCACTGGTGCAAGAGACTGCACTACGTGAATGCAACATGATTCTCATATAAGCATAGCATGGTATAAGTTTTTAAAGGCCTTTGTTTCAAGCATCAGACAAAGTGGCCTCTGGCTCTGAGAAGCTGGTGCCACCCATGAAGGGAATTTGATTTTAAAGTGCCATAAAAGGAAAGGTACAGTAGGACCCCCGTATCCACTGATTCATTATCCACTGATTCAGTTATCCACGGTTGGCAGGGGAAAAAAGTTAAATAATTCAGCAGCCACAAAGCAAGCTATTGTCACAAATAGCATCTGTAAAGCAAGCTGTTGTCACAAATAACATCTGTAAAGCAAGCTACTGTCACAAACAGCATCCATAAAGCAAGCTACTGTCTCAAAACAGCAGTCATAAAGCAAGCTACTGTCAGGAAACAGCAGTTTGGGGTGGGTGGGCAGGCGTTCTCTCTTATCCATGGTTTTGATTATCCACAAGAAGGCCTGGAACCAATCACCAGTGGATACCAGGATCCTACTGTATTTTCCTTCCAGCCAGCTTCATGACACAAGATTTCAGTTCCATTGCCCATTGATTGGGATGGTGTTTCTCTCCAGCTCTACAAACACTCAGTATAACAATGGCCTTGGCTTGACATACCATGGAGTCTTCCGTTCCAGCTTCATTGCTTTGCCTATCACTGACCCTCAGCATACCTGAGAGCTAGCACCTTACTGAGATGTCTGTGTATACAACAGTATAATTGGGCAAGACATCCATAGCATGGGGTGGGGTGTCTGTTGTGTAACTGGTCATATACATCAGACCCCCTACCAAATGCTCAAATCTGTTCACACACCTATCATTGTGGGCATGGGCATTTCAGCAGGATGTGCCCGAAATTCCTCCCACTTGTGTGTAATGAACTGGTCTAGCTTTAAAGAAATGTGTCAAAAAGAAACAAAGAATCCCATTTATTGCCAGGCTCTTGAAAAGTATTTCAGGGATGACCTCTTTTTTTTTCCCTAAAGGAATTTCTGCTACAAGTTGCCCAAGCTGTTCACCCCCTTAGACTGATTCTAGTAAAAGATCCATATGGCATGAAATGATTCAGCATTTAACGAATCACAGGTTCCTTTCCGAAGTATTTGTGAAGAATACTGTCTGGCTCATTTCAACAAGATCAAAACAAGTTATTGCTACGGTGGTTTTAAATGAGCTCTGCCGCTCTTGAGGGAAGCATTTTTAGAAGGAGGGCATACTGTTTCCATGTGTGTGTTTCCAAAGATTGAATTCCCCTCGATAATATGAATAAACTGCCTTGTGAAGTGTTACTGAAATTTTATTAGACAATATTGCCAAATTAGACTGGTAATAAAATATTTCCTTTTCACTAACAAATATTTAAAGTTGTTTTAAATATGCTACTTCTATGAACGTGCTGTTTGAGCTAATTACATTACTGTAAATGCACCTCTTAAATAATTGCTAAACCTCAAGAAATGCTTTCAATAATTGACTGAGTTTCCACAAGGAAAAAAAATTGTGTTATTAAGTCTAAATTAAATGCACATTGGAGGCACTTAACTAAAAGTGTTAAAATGCCAAACATTTTCACATGGTTAAGAGAAGTCATTGGAATTAATGGCAGTCAGAAGTCTTTTAGCTTTGTCATTTATAGTTCTTACTTAGTCACTTTCATTCATTGGCCACAATTCTAATTTACAGATTTGCAAATCTATAATGAGTTTTGCTGTTCAGTCTGTGGTCATAAAGCTTGCCTATGAGTAAGCTTTCCATTCATTTCAGCTAGAGAGCTACATAATTCTGGTACCCATTCTCTGTGCATAGGGAGCTCTCAATGGAAGTGAATGGGCAAATTCTTCAACGTTTGGGAGATCCACGTTGACCACCAATAATTGTTTGGATTTGGGAAAACTGCTTTAATGTTGTAATGTTGTAGACACTGAGATTAGGAAATACATGAGATCCCTTGATTTGCAAAGTACCCTTCATCAGTGAAAGCCTCAGAGATCATGTTGTAACAGTGCAGCTTCTACCAACATTTGGGGTTTTCCATTTGTATTTTAAAAAAAGTGTGCATGTGCTAATAAGCTGTCTTTCATGGTAAAAAGTGTACCTTTCAGTCAAATTTAGACCAGAAACAACTTGACAGTAAAGGAAACTGATTGCTTAAGATGCCAAAGAGTAGCCATGGGGTTTGGGGGATGGATTCCATTCAGTACAGTTGTGGCACCCTGGTTTGGGGGTCCCCCTTGCTGGAATTAGTCAGGCTTTCATCTCTATAGGTAAAGGTAAAGGTTCCCCCTCCACATGCAAGCTAGTCATGTCCGACTCTAGGGGCAGTGCTCATCTCCATATTCAAACTGAAGAGACAGTGTTGTGCAGGTCCACGGCCACGTGGCTGGCATGGCTGCAATGAAACACCTGTTTTACTCTCCTGCTTCTTACAGTGGTACCTATTTATCTAATTACATTGACATGCTTTCGATCTGCTAGGTTGGCAGGAGCTGGGGTTATCAGCAGGAGCTCATTCCACAGCGAGGGACCTGGGATTTGAACCACCGAGCTGCCAACCTTACATCTGACAGTTTTCAGAACCTTAGTCCACTGAGCCACCGTCTCTATAACCAGTTCTAAAATCAAATTACAGTTCAAGTTTAGTACTGTTCCCTTTGGATTGAAAGAAATGTTTAGACTTCAGTGGATGGAGTGGGATTTAAAATATGTCACTCCCTTTGACTCAGAAAAAAGGAAAAAGACTTGAAACATTTCACTGACCATCAGTCAGACTGAAAATCTAGACTGTATACAGGAATGTTAGGCAAGAAAACAGCACTGATGTGTAAAGTTGCCATTAGCCTAATTGCTATTGTTTGTACAATAAATCACAGGATTAATATTGTGCTTTGACTGAGGGCTTGGTTCTATGTTGGAATCCTACAGGGTCTGCGTTGGATATAGCAAATTTGGAATCAATCTAAACATATCTGTCTACAGGCTATACAGTGAGAGCACAATTTGAGGGGGCAGGAAGTGTGGTTTTCTTGTTAAGCAGGGCCCCTATCACATGACCACTTAAATGCGCCTTTTTCTTTTACTGAATTTATTTATTTATTTTATTTTATTTTTTCAACTTATATGCCACCCACTACCCAAAGGTCTCTGCATCTAAAGGTTGTGCCCCCCCAGGCCAGCGGCATCTTCTGAACTCCCCAATTGACCACACCCCCTGAAGCGCATCTCAAGCACATCTTCCTGCACTACTGCTACTGTGCGGGCAGTAGCTGTGAATCTAATGTCACATGACCACTCTCAGAGAAAGTGTACATTTTATTATCCGCATTTAGCAGTCATGTGATAGAGGCCAAAGTGAGGTATTTTAAACAGCCAGGATGGGGTTAAAAATAACTGACCACCACATGTTACTTATTACTCCAAAACAGCTAAGCTGTTACTCAGGATGTGCCATTCAGGATTGTTGGATTACAAATTCCATAATCTCCATCCTGGGACCTTCCTTTCTGAATAGGAACCTTTGGTAGAACTAATCCTAACTAAGCCATTTCTCCAGATAGGTCTGTAGGTATAGAAGTCCCAGAATGGTGGATCATGGGATTTGTAGTCTAAAAATCCTAAATGCTACATGCCTACCCTTTACCAGCCATTCATTGCATTAATTTTGAAATGCAACTCTGTTATGCCCAGAAAAGTAATTTTTAAGCTTTATTATGCACTTTTAATTTACTTCATTCCACCTCTGGCCTGTCCAACCTCACAGGGCCATTGTAAAGTAAATGTGGGAAGGAGGGAGAAAGTTCCATATGGAGCCATTTGCTCACTAGAGAAAAGAAAGGATATAAAACACATTATCACAATAAGGATAAAACAGAGAGACAGGGTGATATAGTGGATAAAGTGAGTGAATCCTGGCTCAGACATAGAAACTCATGGGGTGGTGGCTGACACTGGTAAAACTGCTTTACATCTCATGAAAAGCCTATGTGGATTGTTGTAAATTGAATGTGACTTAATGTCACATAAACAACAAAATAATAAAAAATAAAATAAAGTTTTGAAAAATAATCTGTGCCATTCCAGACTGGTCAGGAAAATCATTACTTACGAATAATGAAATGAAATGAGGTAAGGGAATCCCCTGACAGAAAGCTGAGAGGGTAGCGCTGATATCAGTAGTGGTGGCAGTGGGCCTCTTACAAGCGGAATGAAACGGTTTGTTTTAAATGAACAAACCCGCTGTTTCATTTCTTTGTAACGAAATTCTGCTTCTTTGTTTCATTTCATTTTGTCACATAATGAACGGAACAAACAGCATTTCATTTTTTTGTTTGGTATCCATCCCTAGGCAGGATATCAACAGAGTATAAAAAACAGGCAACATTATGAACGCTAGAGGGGGATGTTTTCACAATAGTATACTAAAAATATGGTTCAGAGAGCACAGCCTGGAAATAAACCATCACCCAGGCTTTATTCTAAAGATAAGCACAATTTCCCATTCAGTCCTGGTGCACTTGGCAGTCTTCCAACCTCAAACAGACCCTACACATTCACTCCTAATCATAATTGATTCAGTGCATCTTAATGCCTTTTCTTGTGAATTCTGTGCAGGGAAAAATGCCCTGTTGTATAGGAGCTGTAACAATCTTGTGCAGCGGGTCATTTCTTTTGCCCTTTTCAGGAGTGTCCTGCAAAGGGAAGGTGAAATTCAGCCCAGCAATTGTAATAATGCTGTGCAGTTTGGCACTTCTTTCAGAAAAAAGGTGAAATGCAAAAAACCTTACATGATCTCTGGTGTGTGTGTGTGTGTGTGTGTGTGTGTGTGTGTGTGTGTGTGTGTGTGTGTGT
>JAHTLZ010003547.1:21120534-21152418 GCA_023846285.1 Phrynocephalus versicolor
TCTCTCTCTCTCTCTCTCTCTCTCTCTCTCTCTCTCTCTCTCTCTCTGTGTGTGTGTGTGTGTGTGTGTGTGTGTGTGTGTGTGTGTGTGTGTTCTTATTGGCTAAGATTGGTGGATAGGTAGGATGGACATTTTATTACATAATTCCAGCCACAAGGATTCAGGGATTTCGACAATGCTTCCTAAATTTCTTGTCCTCACTAGTCAAGGTAGTCTTGACATGCCGAGATACCCGGGTGAAACCTTTTTGAAACTCAGTAAGATCCTTCATCCCCAGCATAGAGAGAGACAAAGAGCTGATTAAACCCATCCCACCAAGACCAATTCAATTTGCACAAATACCAAATACCTGTCCCCCTTAGAGGGATGCAACACAGCAAGCATAAAAGAGTGATTGATTGTTTAAAAAGAGGCAAAGAACACATCCAGTGTATAAAATCCTCAAATTCCCATTAATGTAAGGAGCAGACCTGCTGGTTTCATATAAATTTTGTGCAAAAAAAATTAATTTTTGCAAAATGCAAATAGGAAAACAGAATTATGCAGTCCTTCAAGGCAAGTTGAACATTGTTCTGATTCCATGTCCTCATCTTGAAAGATGAGATATGAAAGGACTTAGAACCATAGAGATGACTTCCTTATTAAATGTAACGAAAACTAACCAAATAATAAGGAGTGATACAGGTATATCAAAGGGAGAGTTGCAATTATACTACTCTGTCTGTTGGTCTCTATCTAGATTTTCTTCCACTGTGTAGCTGCAAGTTTTATGCCAGCATTTCCCATACAATTTGTCCAATTATTAACTGTTCTGAGATGGGCATTTTCAACTAATCCCAGAAATGGACACCCATCATTAAAATGATTGTGGTCCATTCTATGTTAGATAAGAAAATGAGTGCTTGGTCTTTTCAGATGACAAGTCCCTTGCAAAAAAAACTAAATTCTTGGGTGCTGGTGGCAATGGCCACAATAAACACATAAAGGTTCAGACAACAACTCCTCCTCTAATTTGTATACATTTTGTAAAAGCCCAGTTTAATTGTTAATTGCCTTTTTATATGGTCATACACATTAACGTGTCTCCTAAATTATGTCCTGTTTGATTAAAGATACAATATAATAACATTCAAGTTGAAGTACTTCAAATTTACTTTTTTGTTCTTCATAAATAATGGCCTGAGCTTACTAAGATGAAGCAATGTTCTTTGCATAACTGGATGTTGCAGCCACAAATAACCATTCTCTATATTTTATGCTCATGCATTGGCAAAACCGTTATTAGGACCTACAAAAAATCTACAAAACCTCTTTCTCAGGATAAGCAGTTAACAATAAACGGGAGAAGCAGGAGAATTGGAAAACATTATCAAAATGTCTATAGTCGATCCCTCTTCTAACATAAAGATGTAAATATGTTAAGGTTTCCTTTTTATTTTATTTTTATTTGTAATTTTATGTATTTATTATTTATTTATTAGATATTTTTATACCACCCATCTGGCAGCAGGGACACCCTAGGCAGTTTACAACAGGTTACAAGACATTACATCATTACAAGAGGACACTAATATTAGACTAATCAAAGCATTTTTTTCCAACATTTAGCAACTGAAACAACATATAAACAGATTAAAGCAATGTAAAACTGTGAGGTAGATGGTGGGAGGTTGAGGGCATGTGTGTAATACATATGATATACTGCAAATATATTCCAGTCTGGGAGAAAACCTGCATAAGCAACTAGGTATTCAATGACTGCTTAAAAGATCCCAAAGAATGGGGTCAGTCAAATTTCTGCAGAAGAGAGTTCCACAGGTGTGGGACAACCATTAAAAGGCCCAATTCCTAGTTGATTGTTGGGGTTAAGGCTCCCAGACTAGGAAGAGTGGGTGGTATGGGCAGTTCTTATTGGAAGCAAACACTCTGTCAGGTACTGAGGCCCTAAACAATTTAGGGCTTTGTATGTCCTCACCATGACCTTGAAGTTGTTGTGGGAACAAATCAGTAAACAGTTGCAAGGAGGCAGGGCCGGCGCGTCCATTAAGGCGAACTAGGCAGTTGCCTAGGGCGCCAAAATGGACAGGGGGTGCCAAAATGGAGACGGGGTGCCACCCCCCACCAGCTAGCCTGCTGCCCGCCGCTGCCCCCGCCCGCCCCCCGCCCGCCCACCCACCCCTCCTCCCTGCCACTGCTGCTGCCGCCCACCTGCTGTCCCCCACTGCCGCCCGCCCGCCTGCTGCCGCCTGCACCCCCCACTGGCCCGCACCTCCCCCCTGCCGCCGCCCGCCCATGGCCCCCTCCGCCGCCCTCCTGCCCCGCCCCTGCCCCCCCCGCCCCACCCCCCCACCACCTAGGGCACAAAAAGATCTAGCGCCAGCCCTGCAAGGAGGCCAGAATAGGGATTATACAGTATGCTGGTGTTTACTAACCCTTGTCAAAAGTCTGGCCACTTTGTTCTGGACCTTTTGTTGTCTCCACATCAGCCTCAAGGGCAGCAACACATAGAGGGCATTGCAGTAGTTTAGTCTCAAGACGGCCTGTGCATAGGCCAGCATAGTGAGGACCTTGGTGTCGAGATAGGGGCACAGTTGAATGATCAGCTGCAGACAGAAGTGGTAAGAGTGGAAGTAAGCTGAGTTTCCTAACCTGCTAATAGCAGGGCCCATATGAATAATTTGCATATTGTCTGGATGGATTCACCCTCCGTCTGTTTGCCATCATCTACCTCAGCAAGGCCCCTGGGCAGAGCTCAAAGGATGGGAATGCAGCCACTGAAGAAGATGGAAAAGGGAGGGAGAGAGAGAGAGAGAGAGAGAGATGGGTGACACAAAATTCCAGAACTTCTGATGACCCTTCCCCCCAGTGGTCTAATAGAGACATCAAATAATATTGGCCCCCGTGAAACCCTACAATTGAGGGTCCAAGGAGTGAACTTTATCTCATCAATTTATACTCTCTGGGGATGGCTGTCCAGGAAGGATTGGAACCATGCCAAAGTGAGACCACCGACAAATAAGGATATCCACAAGAGGATACTGTGGTTGACAATATCAAAGGCCACAGAGAGATCCAGGAGAACCATCAGGGACATTTTGCCTCATTGGCCTCCCTCCCAGTTAGACTCAGACTGGAAATGGTGGCCTGGGGCAGTCAGTGATCTTCTGTAGTCAATGAACCGTAAATTGGTAAATATGTAAATATCTATTGCCAATAGAGATGGGCACAAACGCAAAAATGGCATTTTGTTTCATCGCCCATTTCATTTCGTTTCATTTTGTTTGAAATCAATTTTTTTAAAAAAATCATTTTGTTTGTTCTGGTTTGTTTCATTTACCCCCATTCTTGCGTCCGCATGCACTGTCATCCGCCACGGGGAAGACCCCTTTAGAGAGACCCCCGTTCTCACCTCCACATGCAGAGGTGGGAATGGGGATCTCTTCAGACATTTGTCCCCCATGGTGGATGACAGCGCCGGGCACGCTGTCATCTGCCGTGGGAAAGTTCCCTTTAGAGAGACTCCCATTCTCGCCTCTGCATGTGGAGGTGGGAACGGGGGTCTCTTCAGACATTTGTCCCCCACGGTGGATGACAGTGCCGGGTGTGTTGTCATCCACCACGGGGAAGATCCCTTTAGAGAGAGCCCCGTTCCTGCCTCCACACACGGAGGTGGGAACGGAGCTCTCTCTTGACACAGTTCTCTCCCGCAGGCAGCAATGACAGCGGGGCTGTCATTGCCACCCGTGGGGAAGATCCCTTTAGAGAGAAGATCCCTTTATAGAGAGCGCCATTCTTGCCTCAGCTTGCAGTGGCGGGAATGGGGCTCTCTCTCAACACAGTTCTCCCTTGTGGGTGGCAATGACAGTGGGGCCGTCATTGCCACCTGCGGGGAAGATCCCTTAAGAGAGAAGATCACTTAAGAGAGAAGATCCCTTTAGAGAGGGCCCTCTTCCCGCCTCTGCTTGTGGAGGTGGGAACAGGGTTCTCTCTGTTTTCCCTGTGGCTGCATAATAAAACAAACCTAACTGAACCAATTTTTTCATTTTGTTCCGTTTCATTTTAAATTTACTCCTAGGTTTGTTATTCATTTCGTTACGTAGTGAAACGAATAACGAATAATGAAACAAACTAAAAGTTCATTACGTGCCCATCTCTAACTGCCAAATTGCCAGATATTAGGAATTCTGATACAGTTCTCTAAAATGGATCAAAAAAGGCCTAGTCAAAACCAATATTCCTACTTCATAAAAGAACAGCATAGCTCGACAACCAACCAACCTGCCTACCCTTTAAAAGGGCATCACCTGTGTCAAAAATATTGTTCCTTCTTCAAAACCTCATCACCTGTGTTAATAATGCTGCTGCCATTTCTGTTGTTGTTGATTGCATTTCAGTTAATTCAGTCACTCTTGTCAGAACCATGTAAACTACTGATATGAAAGCCTTGGTCAGATGTTCGGAGTCTGGCTAAGTGAGACTTGGGAACAAGGAGCATGATGTAATTTCCCAGGCCCAATCGTTTGAAATGAAGAGTCTCAAAAGGAGAGGAAAATACCAGACTTGGTACTTCACAGGATCAAAGTGACAATGGTGTGTGTGTGTGTGTGTGTGTGTCAGACTCAGCTCATTTTACTTCCTTGTATATTTAGCCCATTCAGGTGCTAAATGACTGAACAAGGGCTGAACTCATGGCCTCAGTATTGTGCTCCATGTATCTTGGGAGGTGGGTCGTAGTCCATGAACATTCCCTCTGAAACAAACATATTAGATTCTCAGTTGCTACATCAATCCTGCTTTTATTTTATTTTTATTTTGTGTGGGTGGGTGTGCTGTTCATACCAAAACAGATCAGTACAGCTACTTCTTTGAAAATTAATTAGAGGAAGACCAGCTATGCTTGAGTTTTGTGCAATATCACGTCTTCTTGTTAAAGTTTTGAGACTTAGAACCCTTTGGAGAGCTATTGCAAATCAGACAGCAATCTACCAATAGATTGTGATTTACCTTCTGCCCTCTTAATTTGCACAGGGGATGGAATGAAATTACAGCTCCTGCCTCTTTTATTAGAAATTAACTCAAACGTATACTCAGAGGCCTTACTTCAGATATGATGAAAGTTGATTCCAGGACCATGATCACATATGAGTAAAAAGTTAAATTTTGGTTATGTAATGCAACAAGTGTTGAAATGCTAAGACAGATATGTTTCTTCCGTCTTCTAGTAGGTCTCACCCAGAGATGGTAGTTGGGGTAAACAATATGTCATTGTCTTCTGACACCATGACCAGTTTTCACAGGAAGCCAGATTATAGCAGAGAACAGATTATTAGGCAAAGCAAACTTCAACTAAATGTGATATCACAGTTAGCTTTCAAAACTGTACAAAGACCTTTATGAATTGTTTTTCCTTTACACACTTCTAAAAATAATTCTTTCTGTACAGCCTGCTTTTTTGTACAAACCTGCTTCTGTTCAGATTCTTTTGTTGACATATGTTCAAGATTTCACTGAGAGTTCATTTCAAAATGTACAAAGAGCAATACTAGAGTAACTTGGGGTTTTAAGAACAAGTACTAGTAGTTATTCCAGATGAATAAATGCAGAACAGATCATGTCATTTCTTTTATGATTATAAAGAGTCCTACAAAACAGCTGAACAAGAGGTCCACCAAATGGGTTTTTAAAAAATAATAATATTTTTTTTAAAAAAAGGCTGCAGCTTAAACATAGTGTGTGCTTGTGTGAGCATGTACACATCTGTTTATGCACTCCCTAAAGAATGCAGGAACTACAATTTTTTGGGTGTGGAAAGTCACAGCCAACCTGCCCCCTAGGAGATGTGTTGTTTTTCAGTGTTTACTCATTCTCTCCCCTATTTTTGGACCTGGCATGGCCTGTGGAGAGTGGTGGCAGCTGAAAATTTGGCTTTTAATGGATGGACATTTCATTCACATATGGGATAAGAACACTGCTTTTCTTGTGGTGGCTCCAAGCTCTAGAATATTTCCCTATCTTGGAGCACTGAAACAGATACCACAATCTGCCAGTGTCCGGTAAAGACTTTTTGCCCTGGTATTTTAAAAGTATTTTTCTGAGGGCTTGTCCAAATGAAGGCAAATGTATCTGGTGCTGTACTCTTCTAGTCTTTTTTGCTGTTAGCTGGACAACACCAGCCTCACCCAATGCTTGCCTTGCATGCTTTGGATTTTTTTCTTCCTTGGAGAGTGGTATTATTTTGTTACAGGGTTTTTTTTTTCTGGTGAGGTGCAGCTTAGCACTTCCTCTGGAGAGTGTATTTATGTGTTAAAGACCTTCCCAGTCAAAAACCTTTAATTACCTGTCTCATGTCTTAACAATGACAAAAAATACTCCAGAGCAATGCTATAGTGAGGCAGTTAACTCTTTAAATATTTCTTTCCTTGGAACCTTACAAAAGAGATTTTCAAAAACATGGCTTTTGCAATGCAGTATAGTTGCCTATATACAGTATAATCGGCTCCCTTGTCCCCTTCTGAGATGAACTTCAAGTACCTATGCTCTGTTTTTCTGTGGTATTTTGCCATTTTGGACCAAACTGTGTGTCTGTTGTGTCCCCCCCTCCCCCCTTTTACAACTGGGTTCTTTTTTTCCCTTCCCCTCTTGACTCTGTAACATCAATGAATAATATTATTTTATTGTCATTTGATGTATTATTTGAACATTCCTTGTGTGCTGCCCTGCAGTCTATTGGACGAAAAGCCATTTGGAAATATTTAAAATAAGAAAATAAATTAAAAGGCAAGGCATAATTCAATGGAAGATCTCACATGACTGCATGTGCTTTGCAGCAGACAATCCCACATTCAAGCACTGGCCGTTTGAATTAGGACCCCTGGAACACCCCTTGCCTATCACCCAAGGAAGTCACTGCTAGTCACTGGAGACCACAACGGTGGATGCATAGTCTAATCAAACTCAGTTAAACTCAGTCAATGCTGTGCCCTATGCACAGCATTCAGAGGACTGTATTGCAGATATGCTATGTTGAGTATGCAGTATTACCTCATAAGATGAATGCCCCTTAAGACAAAAATTCGTAAGACGAATGGAATGCCCAGGAATAAGAAAACCTCGTAAGATGAATTTTCCTATGGGATGCTTCACAAGACGAATCCAATGCATTCCTATGCGAAACCACATTAAACCTTGTTTTGTTGGATGAATTTTTCATAGGACGAATTGACCCATAGACCAATAAAATGACGAATTAGAGCACAGGAAGGAATGTTTTTATTCTACTTCCAGTTCATGACATGATGACTAGAAAACAGGAAGAGATCATATTCCAGCTTTGCCTCATTCTCAAAACACTTGGATTTGGTTCTGGGCCATGCAATTGATGAGTCAGTGGGTTCCGGACTGGGGCAAGAGGCAGAGACATCCTGGGTATCAGTAGCTTATATAATATGTTTCTGCATAATGTAGGGACTAATGATCAGTTGCATAAAGCAACATCAAAAATGATTTGATCAGATATCAGAAGAATGTTGTGTTGTTAGCTGAGATGAGTAAAAATTATGCCTTCAAGTTAGAACTCCGCTACCATAGGTTGTGGTCAAAACCAGGTCAAACCTATCTACCAACATAACATCTTGATGTCACCTTTCTGTGGTGGTAGCAGAGTGAAGGAGAGCAATTGTTCCAATGAATCTTGACCTCATCTAGCAGAACCATTCTTACATTCCTTAATTAACTGGGGTTTATGTCGCCATGATCTGCTCTGCAATCTGCTGTGTTTCAGCTATCTGTATGGCATCATATACATTTTTTAAACATGGCCGATTGTGTGCCAGTAGGTCCAGAATGCAACTTGGAGACTTGCTCAGGTTCTCCCAATGCCTCCTCTCCCCGATATGGGTCCTCAAAACTTACACCCAGAGACATAGCAACAAATATTATACACTATCCTGTATGCCTTTGTCTTCTGTGGAGGGGGGGGGGAGAATTTTTGAATATAAATTTTGGGTGCATGAAGAAGAAGCAAAGAAATAAAAAATAAAAGTAACAGTCAGGCAGGGTGCTTGCTGCTGAAAGATTTCTCTGTTTTTCTTGATATCTGTCTTTCGAAGTTGTAGCTAGTTGCTTACTGCAGAGGGGACTTTCGTATCGGAGGGGAAACAAAGTCACTTTCCCCATCCCATTTCTCCCTATCCCACTTGTGGAAATATAAAGGCTCACATGTCGAGACACTTCAGGAATAGTGAAGAGCATCGTCTTTACGATGCACGCTTGTTTGATTGCACGGTTTCTCTGCCGAAGACCGAGAAGAAGGACAGCTACATGGGGCCAACCGGCACTGTGACTAAAATGACCTGTTCCCTTTCATGGCATAAAATCGTTAGCCACACTATGAAAATTGAAAAGGCAGAAAGGCCGACGACGTGAAGAATGTGCTTCCCCCCCCCCCCGAGCCTTATGTATGTTTTTCCCTTTCTCTCCCCTCCCCTGCACAGCAAAAATCGGACAAATAAGACACCTATCTGAGGTGAAACTGTTTTGAAAGCTACCCTGAATCAACAGATCTTAAGGCTCTCTTTTGCCATCTTCGCTCTAAGGCTAATGGAGACTACCCAGTGGGTGTTTTTATCTTATAACACACCTTCTGCATGCAAAAAGGTTTCCCTTCTGTCAGAGGGGAAAAAAAGCAGTTCAGGATGTGTCCCTGAACCCCCACCCCCACCCCCACCCATGTGTTTGCATTTGAGATGTTACAACTGATTAATCATCAAAATATTAAAAGTGGAGGGGGGTTAAGAAAAGAGCTTTATACGCTGTGAAGCACCTTGACATCCCTCAGCTAGATGATGGAATGGAAAACAATAATCCTCTCTCTCTTTTAGATGTTAATCACTAGATGGCATTGTTACTCTGAAATATCATGTGAATAATAGCGCGGCCAAATGAGATAGTTAAATTAGCAGACAATTATCCTTCTTCTGCTCCTCCTTTTTATGTGATGAAACTGGTTACTTATAGCCTGCAGGATAAATTCTATAGGGTGCCTGACTCAGTCAAGGCTCCATCTTCACAGGCTCTCCCTTCCCAGATTTCACCTCAATCTGTCATACAGATTTGACACTGCATCGTTCCAACAGTACTCAGAAATGACATGTATATAATGTGGAATATTGTGCACATTTACAGCCAGATTCCTGCCCCATCTTTAAAATGTTGCTTGCTAGATTCTGGCGATTATCAGCTTGAAGGGGGGGGGGATATTAAAAGAAAGAAGATATAAGGCAGCAGCTTCTCCCCCCTCCCATGTATCAGAGGCCATCTGACATATAAACTTTTTTTTTAAAAGATGCTAAATAAAGATAATATGATTTTTGTTGTTCTTCTTGTTAGGAATGTACACAATACCCCAAATTAAAGCATTGGGTAGGGCACACAATTAATGCAGTATATTTTTAATAGCTTATTTTCTGTCATACTAAGAACCAGGTTGACACCCAAGCTTAAGCACATAGCTAGGGTGATTTGCACTTATTTTGGTGGGACTCATTTCTAAATGGATTATTTGGGACCACAGTGTAAATGACATCTCTATTTTTTTTAAAAAAAAATAACATCTCTATATTTATAATATTGCTGTATACTATCCAGAGTAGTGAATTGCACTACTGGGGCAATATATAAATTTAGGAAATAAATAAATAATAAAATAAAAACATCAAAGGCATTACTTTAGGTTATTTTTAAAGAGCAACACCGTCAATTGAATAATTATTCCAACCCCTTGCATTATTTAAATGCAATGCCCTTATTTTAATTTCTCACCCACTCCATTTCCTCCTTTCTTAAAGAAATTCATGTATTTGTTTTGCAGAAAGATCAGGGATTTAAATAGAGGGCTTTTATAATGTGTTGGTTGCGTACAAGTTATCCGATATTTGCCCATTTAGAAACATATATTGCTTTTTGTTTTGTTTTTGTTCCTCTCAAGACACGAATACTTTTGCAGAGCCCAAGTGTGTGTATACTTTGCTTATATAGACACATATACACACAGGTGGCAGAGATACTGTCAATAATTACAAATATCACTATTTTGGCACACAGCAAGTAATGCAGTTACAGTATACATCTTCTGGCAAGATCAGCTGCTTTTATTTGTTTTGTTCCTTTTTATCTTTTTCTTCATCTCTCTCTCTCTCTCCCCCCCCCCTTTCTTTTTTGTAATTTGGAAGCATCTTGCTTAGATTTCATCAGACCTCACCATATGAAGCCTTCCCCTGGGTTTCTCAGCATATGTTTACAGTCAGATTTTCAAGTGTCAAAAAGGGGGAGGAGAGGAGGGACATACATAAAATTATAATGGCCCCGAAACATCAGAAAGTGGGGCACCTGGAAAAGCGAACCCTTTTGAATAAACTTTTGACAGACAAGGTGCTGTCTGTACATCTCCTTGTTCCTCAAACAAAGGCAAATCTGTTACAAACGTGACCTCAGCTTTATTCATTGAAGTCTTAAATATATGTTGTGTGGGAAAGGGGTGAACCAACAACCGTCAGCATAGATTATACTAGATATGTCACCATATGGTGTCTGTCTGTCTATCTGTCTCTCCTGAGGTAACAATCGCGGACACAACTTGCAGATGGATGTTACATAACTAGATGCTCAGAAGACACTAAAATAATTGCACATTGTTCCACCATTTAATAATCAAAGAAATAGACAAACTCTCTCTCACTCTCTCTTGGTGTGTGTGTGTGTGTGTGTGTGTGTGTGTGTGTGTGTGTGTGTGTGTATCTGTGTATGTGCATGCACACGCACAGAGAATGTTGGCGCAAATCTATAATAATGAAATCTAAAATAATTATCAGACCTCTGGAAAATAATACTCTAATTCAGTGAATGATAAAAAAATATGTGGCTGTGGTTGTTGTTACTATTAAGATGAAACAGGAAATAATATTGTGTCTGTGAAGCACTGTGAAAAAGAGGGGGGAAGTGAGTTGAACACATGTCCAGCTGAAATTGGTCTGAGTATATTCCTGGATATAATTCAAAAAATAGGAACAAAATGTAGATATAATACCAGTTGGCATGTGAGAATTCATGCCCTGATCATTTTACAAGCTTATTCCTTTCATTTATGTAGAACAGAGGTCCATTCTTTTGACTGGTCAGTTAACAGTGTTAAAAATGTTTGATGACAATTTTGATCCTTCTGCTTGCTTAGGTTATCATATTGATTTTTTTTTTAAGAGGGGATGTGACCTGCATATTTGGACACAGCAGTAAGTGTGTACCTATTGCTTTCCCCAATTGTATTCATTTTACAAGTACAATATACAGTAAATAAAATCTGCCCCACAATAATCAAATCATATTGAAAAGATTTATATTAAAGCTGCTTTTGAACATATTCTTTTGAACAGGTCACTTGGTACCTTTTACAGACCGAACAGAGAAAATAAAATTCACATTCACATGACTTGCAGCTTTCATTCTATTGATTATGTTTATCTGTAAACATTCTCAGTATATTTGTAAACTTCATGCATGGTTTGCTGGAATATTTTCAGTTTGTGAAATTTACTATGTGTTTCCCTCCTATAGATTTTCTGGCTCCTTTGCTTAGGGGAACTGGAGGAGATTCCCTTGACTTTAGAGTTAAATTCCAGGAAGGTGATACAATGGGGTGGAGAAAGGATCAACTCTTCCCAGCTACTGAAGTGAAATGAAGATGACAGTTCATGCAGTATTGCTGTTGGTGTTTACATGTTAAGCTTCCCTGGCATGGTATGCTTAATTTTGTAAATCAAGGAGTCTTGTGGAGGTTGTATGTGTGCATGTGGGGTTGTGTGGGGGGGAGGACGAGGTTCTATGCATTATTTATTTATGGGTGCTCATGTCTATAGCACAAATTAATCACCCCGGGTACTTCCAATGCAACCAGCTGCAGTTCTTCTCAGAGACTCATCAGACTTGCTCCATTAAATTTCACATTCCGCAAACCTAGGTTTTCTTCACTAGAGTCAAAGGCACAACATCTCCTGCCCACCTAGGTCTCTTTATCTTTTGCAAATTCATTAGACACAGACACAGACACAGACACACACACACACACACACAGAGAGAGAGAGAGAGAGAGAGAGAGAGAGAGAGAGAGAGATTTTTGCAGACTTCCTGAGTGTATAAGTGCATGTGCGTCAAAAAGCAGGCAGGTGAATGCATGAGCAGGCAGGTACATGCACACACATCCCCCCCTCCACCTTCATCTCTGTGTATATCAGTAAGGGAAATCAGTCTAATGACTGCTGCATGAATTCCTGTTGAAATGATGCCAGAACACTCTCCAAATGTTTCTTTGCATAGGTTGCCCTGCCCCCATGTAAATATATGATACTGAAGTCACTAGTTTTTGAATCAATGTAGGACTCATCCACATTGTGGGACTCAATTTCTGTAGGGATGACTTGTTGACAAATAACTTTAGACAAAGAACTTTTTGGGGCATTAGGATTCCTCCTGGGGGGGGGCTTCCAAAGTACTTGTGGTGGTTGTCACAGTTGTGCAAATGTGAGACTGCTAGGGGTGTCATGGCTTCTGTGGTATACAGATTTGTATTCACTCGTAAGTTTTTGACAGACATCTCAGTCCTGTCCACACTTAACATAAAACGTAGCGCAACCAAGGTTTATTTAATCCAGAAGTCACAAATGGGATATATGCATAGTCACATTCTTGACCTCATTTTACCCACCACATAGAAATTAAATGTTCCCACCTTAACCATTTGAAAGGTTAGCTCAGACCTCCTTTTTATAATCCCTTTGCCCATCAATTGAGGACCCTCCTTCATCAGGAAAGCTTTTAACTGGCTCCCAGGATGCTGGCTTTTAGCCTTTTAGGTTTGCCTTAGTCTGTTTTTACAGTTTTAAATGATTTTTCATCACTATTAATAAAATGAATAGTAAATATGCTGAGGATGTTAGCCAGATCATGTAATCTATCAGTCTTGAGCTTCTGCACTTTCTAAAAGTCTGAGGCGTCAAACATAGCAACTAGAGATGGGCACGAAATGAACAATTTTTCGTTTCCATTTTTGTTTTTTTGTTTCATTACATAACAAAACGACAAACGAATTTTGTCTCTAAAATGAAACGAAACGAACAGAAACACCGGAAATTTTGTCGTGCGTTTCATTTCTGTTACTGCAATATGAGTGAATTGCTTAAAATCCTTTAAAAAAATCACAAAAAATGAAATAAATGGTAACGAAATGGTAATGAAACGAATGAAAATGAAAATGATTTTTTTTTGCAAAAATTCATGAAAAACAGAAACGAACCAAAACGGACCCTCCAAATGACAAACGACAAACGAAATGCCTTTTTTTATTATTCATGCCCATCTCTAGTAGCAACAATCACTCAGCTTTTCTGCCTATGTTGTACAGATTTCTTTTAGGAAACTTTTCAGTGGAAAGTAGATGGTCAGCCTCAAGAAAGTTAATCATCCTCATTGTTTTTGCACTGCTCTTGTTTCTAAAGTAAACAAGAGGGCTTGTGGTTTATGGCATAATTGGTCTTCTTGCCAAATAAAGATGGAAAAATCTTAAGAGTTGTCCCTATTGTTTTAAAATATTATGTTCTTTCAAGAAACAGGGAAAAAATTCTATAACTACTAATTTTCTATTTATAAGTGCAGCAGTTCCTGGAAGGAAAGAATTTTTGGGGTAAGCTGCATTGTTTAGAATCCATTTCCAGGATCAGAAAATATTTACATAATGTGGCATAGTTCACATTCACAGTTGGCATGGAATGACACTTATGTCAGCATAATGTCAAGTGGGGTTAGGTGGGGTCAACACTGCCTCACTAGACACAACAGACATAGAGCATGTAAAATGGCAGAAAGAAAATTTCAACAGGACGTGCTTGTCTTTGTGTTAATATGGCTTGGAACAATATGCCTCCATCCCGTTTAAGGCTTCATCATACCTCTTGACTTCCTGAGTGAAGACCACATGCGTAGCAATGCAAGGTACTTATTTGACTTACATCTGTTTCACACAGAACATGCACAGAGGTTGCAACACACACACACACACACATTTTGAGATGGCAGCTTCCGGACCAATCTCTAACTATGAACACTGGGGGGAGAGGGTGTCTGGAAGTTATAAACCATAAAATTATTTATTCCCCATCTCCACCACCATCTCTGTGCATGCATGAAAAAGGCTGATTAGAGAAAACTCATTCTTTTTATCCTAGGCTATGTGAGTGTAGAGGGTAGGTGGAAGACAATAGAAGACAAGGGAATGAAATGAAATCTTATTGATTAGGGCATTGGAATAATCAGAGACAAATAAAACATTTTCATTTCCCTCTTCTACGTTGGTCATTACCTAATCCTGTCATTCCACCCACCCTCTGCTGAAGCAGAAGGAATGATGGCTTCTCATGAGCCTGAATGGACTTAGCTGGCAATGGCCAGAATCTAGACAGTAACTTTCATGATGGTCTTCATATACAAATAGTTTTTATCCAGTGCTATTCAACTAACAGGCAATGGCAGGAAAAGAGGAGAGTAAACAAGCAACAAGACATAGAAAGTGGTGTTGAGGTACCTGTCATGAAACATTAGACAATGACTTCACCTTGTAGTAGTTGAGGATCACATTTGGGTACTGAGATACGAAAACACAACAGATCTGATGATCTCCTCTTAGTAAAAAGACAGATGCAGGCCAGACTAAGGTAAGTCCTAGAATGGCAGGTGAAGGTTAGGTTTCCAGACTAGGCGAGTGTTGACTCCTCCATCTCTTTCATGTTTTGGATCTGTGTCATGGGTCAATTCATGGGTCCCTATGTTGTCAGGCAACAGGCTCTGCTGATGACAGCTAGCCTTTACCTCATTAGTGGACATTAGAGATGGGCACGGAACAAACATTTTTTCGTTTCTGTTACCGTTTGTCGTTTCCGTTACATAACAAAACAACAAATGAAAATTGTGATGAAAATGAAACGAAACGAACAGAACCACAAAAATTGTGGTCGTTATATTTCGTTTCTGTTAATGGCGACGTGAAATGAAATGAGCTGTTTAAAATGTTAAAAAATGCCCTGGACATCCGTAAAAACACAGCAATAATTATTTATATTGTCTGATAATACCTACCGGGGGGTTGGGGTCCTTAAAACATTTGGTTTTGTCTTCTCCCATTGCGATGTATTTTTCTTTTCCCTTTAAAATGGATGTCGCCACCAGCCACAAAATGGAGGCAAGCCATGTGAGGTGGGATCATGTTCAACCAATAGCATGCCCAGGTTGCAGACTGGGCGGGCAGGTCTGGCAGCCACAGAGGGCATAAAAAGCTCTGGCAGCCCCTGTTCTCCTTGCAGTCTCTGGTGGGAGTTAGGGTGGGATTGCTGTCTCTGCGACTATAGCTTCAGTCCTACAGCCTCCCTGTGTGCGTGCATGCTGCGTACTTCTCGTTGAGTACCTTCCCCTGCCCTGCAGTGCAGTCACTCTGCGGCTGCCTTGCACCCTGGGCAATGCCCGCCGCTGCCTTTGCAGCCTCCCTGCGTACCTAGTCTATACTGTGTCTCTGCCAGCATGCATTTTTTTAGTGTTTTCCCTCTGGCCTGGGGCATTGGGGGATGCTTGCGCACAGAAATGCTTTAAAAATTTCACAAAAAGCGGGTAGAAACGACAAACAAAAAAACGAAAAACAGTAACGAAAATTTTCAAAAAATTCACGACAAACGGAAACGAACTGAAACAGACCTCTCAATGACAAATGAAAAACTGAAACACCATTTTTTAGTTTCATGCCCATCTCTAGTGAACATTGTTACAATTGATATTCCAGGATCATAGCAGCACCTCTAGCCAGTAGAGATGGATATGAAATGAAAAAAAATTGTTTCGTTATTCATTATTCATTTTTTTATGTAATGAAATAAATAATGAAAACTGTGACGAAATTGGAACGAACCAAATAGAACCACAAAAAATAGGTTTGTTACATTTTGTTTTTGTTAATGGCAACGCAATAAAATGAGCTCTTTTTAAATGTTAAAAACATCCTGAATATCTGTAAAAACCCAGCAATAATTATTTATTCTGCCTGATAAGACCTACCAGGGGGGTTGGGGTCCTTAAAACGTGCATTTATGTCTTTTCTCAGATCTCTGTATTTTTTCCTTTAAGGGGAGTTAGGGGAAATTGACCCAAAATGGCTTCCAGATGCCTAATATTGATTTCTTGGGTATTAAAATGTCCTGGACATCCGTAAAAATGCAGTGATAATTATTTAAAATTATTACCTTCCAGGGGGTTGCGGTCCTTAAAACGTTTGTTTTTGACTTTCTCCCATTGCAATGTATTTTTTCTTTTCCCTTTAAGGATGACACAAAATGGATTCCAGCCACAAGATGGATGCAAGCCATGTGATGGGATCATGTAAATTCTTGGACAACTTCAACCAATAGCATGCCCAGGTTGCAGACTGGGTAGGTGTGGCAGCCACAGAGGGCATAAAAAGCTTTGGCAGCCCCCGTCCTTCTTGCGGTCTGCGGTGGGAGTTAGGGTGGGATTGCTGTCTCTGTGACTTGTTACTTTAGGCCAGCCAGGCAGGTGTGTGTCTGTGTGTTCCTGCTGGCTGCAGCCTGGCTCTTAGGGGAGAGAAAGAAGAGATTTCTCTTGCAGCCTGCCTGTGTGCGTGCGTACCTCTTGGCGAGTACCTTCCCCTGCCCCACAGTGCAGTCACTCTGCGGCTGCCTTATTTTTCAAAAAAAATCACGAAAAACTAAAATGAACCAAAATGGACTGCAATGAAAAACGAAAAACCGAAATATAATTTTTTCGATTCGTGCCCATCTCTACTAGCCAGCCATCCTTGTTGGCTGCACATACTCAGCAGAAATTTGAGATTCTCAGACAGCTCTAGTGACAATCAGGTGACACTGCTGACAGCTAAATTTTTAGCAGCAGCAATTAAAATGAGGCCAACCATGATTTTAAACTAACAATCATTTGCAGATTATTTGTTCAGATTCTGTACAGGAATGTTGCATGTATATGCATTTACTTTTATGTATTTACTTTTATGATTTGGTATGCCAATTTTATATCTATTTAAATGTTGTCCTTTTTTGCTAAGGCCATGGCTAATGCAAATAATTAAATAAAAATGAATGATCTGCTGATTGCACAATAAAAAATTGTCTGTCTGACAACAGGGGTGAGACAACTGTACCAAGACCACAGATTAGCTGGTACAGATGGGTGTCCTGCCATCAGTTACAGTTCCACCGTATCTCCAGTACTTGATGTAGAAGCAGAAGAAAAGTGTCAAGCTACACATGGGTTTCATCTCTTATTAAACCATTTGACAAGGCAAGGAACACAACTGGCCAAAATGTTTGACTTCAAAAAGGTGGTTCCCTATTATTTTAGCAGAGGACGACCACATAGGCAGTGGGGTTAGGCCCTCCATCTCCCCAGACAAATGTATGGAATGTTGATCAGTCTTTATGGCTTGCATGGGTCTCTCCTCTGTGGAGGAGAAGGCCGTCCAGAAAGAACCATTGGGGGCTGGTGTTGCTCTTTCCCTTCAGCTGCCTCCTGAAGGGGTAACTTCACTCTGCCTTATAGAAGAGTTGGCCTTGGAAACAGGTCATTTGAGATACACTTGTAAAAACTGTCATATTTTGCTGCTTTCTCAAATGCATCCCTGGGTTTGCACATAGAATCATAGAATGATGAAGTTGGATGGATCTATAAGGTCATTGACTCCAACCCTTGTTTTGACATATAAAGCCCTAAACGGCTTAGGACCTAGAAACCTGAAGGACCGCCTCCTTCCATACGAACCTACCTGGCAATTAAGATTGAGCCAGGGGGCCCTTTTGAAAGAGCCATCCCTCACGGAGGTGAGAGGGATGGCTTGTAGACATAGGGCCTTCTCGGCAGCTGCCCCCAAGCTATGGAATGCCCTCCCGGTTGAGATCCGCCAGGCACCAACATTGATTAAATTTCGACGCCAGGTAAAAACCTTCCTGTTCCAGAAGTTTTTTAATTGATACAATATAGACTGTGGGTCCTCTGATGGCAATTTTAGTGTAATGATTTTAGTGTAAGGTTTTTATTATTGCTTTCATTATTTATGGATATTCTATTTTAACTATGTTAAACTGTTTTAATTCTTTTGATCGTAAGTCGCCCAGGGACCTTTGGGTAGTGGGTGGCATATAAGTTGAATGAATGAATGAATGAATGAATAACCCCCCTGTTCAATGCAGAAATACAAATCCAAAGATGTCCATAAGAGTAACTTATTTGAAGCTCAACAAAATCCTTGGCTGATGCACCAAACTGATATGAACATAAAAAGGGATGAAAATGCAACACTGATTCCCCTCCTCCTCCTCCTTGCACTGTGCCAGATTCATTATTGTTGTACTTATGTTTGCATATTGTTCCACAGTAACATACCATTGGAAAATTTTACAAGATGCAGCAGCAATAGCAGTATATTTCTCAGCATGTCCACCCACCCACGGCAGTGTACTTCTCAGTCTCTCGGTTTAAGTCTTCTCCAGCTATTAACTTATCTGCATAGCAGAGCTTCTGCCAAACCCTGTGATCTTCCCAGGAAGTACGGGAAGATTAAAGTTGTGGAAGCATGTATATATTTATGAACTTGGAAGTTCTAAATGTGTACTTTCCCCCCGGCATTCAACCATCACATTTTGGATTCCTGGGCTCCGAAATTAATATCAGGAGAACAAAACTTGCAAATTGGTCCCATTTTCATGCCAACCTTCACTGGGAAAAAATTCAAAAATAAAAGGATGAAAGAGAATAAATGGAATGGAAGCCCACTGTCTCATGCACGTTCCCATGGCAGCATAGCAGGCTTGAGAGTCATCAGAAAGGGAGGGAGGAGCAGAACAGACACTGAGAATGGGAGTTGCTGGATCTCATACATGGAATCACATCAGAGAGGAAGAAAAATCCCCAAGCAAGCCCGTGCGCAGTGTCTGCTTAACTGGACCAAAGTGTGAGATTAGTAAAGTTAATTTTTCCTAAATTCTTCACACTGTGCTTAGGTTATCATTCAGGGCGCACATCCAGAGTCCACTTCCCTTGTAGTTTTTCTTGCCGTTGTCACAGTGTTGTTCTGTTGACAGTCTCAGCTGGCCCCAAAAGTTATCTTCTCTCTCTCTCTCTCTCTCTCTCTCTCTCTCTCTCTCTCTCTCTCTCTCAATTCTCTCTTACCCCGCCTGACAAGTGAATTCTCTTCCCACATATTTCTCCAAAGCACTAAGGAGGAAAGGAAATGTTTGCAGTGAACACATATGTAAATGGTCACACTTGATATCAGCTCCAAAAACTTGGCAAAGTTTCACAGTGTTTGTTCCTCAAAATATCTGTCTACTAAAACCAACAATTTGCTGGTGTCCACCAACTACTGGGTGTAACTTAGGGATGAACAGATCTTGTAGCATTACGTGTTCTCTCTCTCCCATCAGAATTGGGGCAGGGGTCCTTTCCCTTCTCTTATAAAGGAATGGGTGAATATTGGAATATGATGATATTTTTACAACACTTTTGTAAAAAACCGAGCCAAATAAAATGCTGTAAGCTGCACTGGCCAAATTTGAAATGTACAGCTATTGTTGGCACGGAAGAGTTCAATTTGTACCTGTCTGCAGTGTTGCTGCTAAAGATAAGGATCCTTTCAGGAAAAAAAGAGGTGGAGAACCAATTCAGTACTATAAATACTGAATATGTACATGGCTATCTTTCCCCAGAAAATAAGCTAAGGTTTACACACATGGGCTATAGATATTTTCAGGGGACGAGCTGAATTTGTCTATAGCAGGAAAAGCAACACTTTGGGCATTAACACAGTAACAATAAGAGGTTTTTGTGCAATGTAATCTACGTCTCCAGGTGCATAGCCACAGAAGGCAGGCATGTCTAGCAATGGGCACTTTTACACGACCTCTAAAATCCGAGGCAAAGGGCTCCCAGATCCTGAGCTTAAAAATGCTTTCCCACCAGCTCTGGACTTTAAAAAAAAAAAAAGTACGACCATGCCCACCTAAGCACATCCCAGTGCACTTTTCAAGTACCTGGCCTCCAGGAGGTAAAAAATATTCCAATGCGGATTGTAAAGCTGTGAATGCCGGACTCCCTCACCTTCTGTTTGTTTGTTTTTTGTCCCTGTCGCCCCTTTGAGTGGCAGGAATCACTGCTTGGGGCTGCTTCGACTGGCAGACGGAGGTGAGCCTGCATTTTTCTCCCTTTTTCTCTCCCTTCCCTCATGCTGACAGGAACAATGGAGTGTGGAGGGGTGGGAACACAGGAAGAGCGACAAGCCCCCATGATCTCTGGTCCAAATTTAAGTTGCCACTGGCTTTTAGAAGTCGTGTAAAAGCGCCCAATAATGGAGAGGAAGAGATTAAATGTAATGGAAGCAATAAAGGTCCAGGATGGTGATGGTTAATCTGTGGTTATTGAAAGTCTGTGGGTATGACAGATGTAGATCCTAATGGTGGTGGTGAAGAGTTGTTCAAATGTCATTGGTGGGTGACAAGTCAATTTGAGCGTAGACGAGGGGTGTGGAACCTTCCGTCTCCAGATGTTTTTGGACTGACGTTCCCAGAACTCTGATCCTATATTGCCAGTGATAAAGAATTGTGGAAGTTGTGGTCCAAAACATCTGGAAGGTCAAAGCTTCTCCACCCCTAGCATAGATAAATGCTGCTAGGACAGCAAAAATCTGTGAAGCTTCGTATAAAGGAAAAGAGTGACACACCACTTCAATGGGTTTAGTAGTAGTAATCAGAAAGGTTAGTAGGAAAAGGAGTGCAAAATTTCACATTTGTACCTTGTCTTCATAACAGAGACCATTCTATACATCTAAAGAAGTAGGCTATAGTATGAGAAGATTACGCCAAATATAACTCGGTAATCTCGAAGATATCACAAGATTTTATGCGTAGCGGGCTGGTGCAAGTGATGCCATGGATTGCACGCAGAAGTGTTTTAAGATGGTAAGCATGCTGGGAGGTAAACACCTGAATTGGCCCCACGGTCATTGCAAAATGTTCCTGCTTGCCCTCCTCAAACAACTCCCCCACTCCTGTGTTATGTTTCCTGTACCGTGGGTACCTCTGGAGCTAAACTTATGTAATTCACTCTAAGGAACAAATGTATTCTCTCTCTCTCCCTCCCTCCCTCTCTCCCCCTGCATTAACTATCCTCTCTAGACATGGGCACGACTCGGCGAAATTTTTGTTTTCATTTCCGTTTTTCATTTCTGTTACGTAATGGAAACGGTAACAATAATTAAGCCGTCAGAACTCGAACTCGAACCGAAAAAAGAAAAATTTGGTCGGGTCTTTCGTTTTTGTTTGTGGCATCACGGCGATCGCACAATGTGAAGCACAGAAAAAGTTTTAAAAAGTTTTTTTTTAAAAAAAAAACTCGACTCCCGGCCAAAAAAGCAGGTGAAAACATGCCCACCTGAGGCTTTGCCACCTACCAGAGGGGTGGTTTCTGGGGGGTCCCTGGCCTTTCCCCCCCTCTTCTCCTGTCCTGGGCTGCTTGCACCAGGCTGGGGGGGTCATCCTCGTCGTCTCGCCATGCCATGCGGTGGGGTGGGGATCCAAAATGGCGACCGCAATTTTTCTTTTGAAATTGTGGTCAAAAACACACCAAATCACCACAGAAACATGCGAAATTTATTTATTTTAAATGCCTGAATTTTAATAGTAGCAGCAGTGGTTTTTTTATAGCAATAAAATGTCGTATTGATTTTATTTTATTTTATTTTATTTTTTATTTTTTTAGACCTGCCCATTTGGGCTGGGCATGGGATGGGACCATGCAATTTTTTTGAACTATTCCACCAATGGCATCGCCAGGTTTTTGACTGACACTTCTGGATGTCTCGGAGGGCATAAAAAGCCGAGGCACCTTCCAGAAATCGCAGTCAGGTGTATGGATGTAGTTGAGGGAGGAGGGCTGGTTGCTGGTGCTGGTGTGATCCGATCGAGATTGAGGAGGGAAGCTGGAGGCTTTAGGATTTAAGTTAGGCAGGCAGGGAGGGAATTGAATTTAGAAAATAATTTCTTTGATTCCCTGCAGCTTTGTCTGCTGAAGGGAATAGCAGTTTATTCTTTATTTCTTCTCTGGCAGTTTGTGAGGATTTTTTTTCTGATATTGGATGGATAAAGGGGGAGGTTCGACTGGGAGTGGGAGGTGTGGATTTATTTTAAAAATATATTATATACTACCATTTATTTTCTATTTTCCCAACTTCAATTTGCTTGCACACACACACATTTAGGGTGCAAGCCAAGTGATATCCTAACTGCCCACTTGCCCGCCCGCCCACGCCGCCACCCGCCTGCGGCCCACACCGCCGCCCACCTGCAGCCGCCGCCCAACCACTCGCCTGCCCGTGCCTCCCCCCTGCCGCTGTCGCCGCCCGCCCATGGCCCCCTGCCACCACCGCCCGCCTGCACCTTCCCCCACCGCCTGCCTGCACCTAGGGTGCAAAAACACCTAGCGCCAGCCCTGATTGCGGTACGCCCCTATGCTCCGGGAAGTCAAATCGCGCTAAATTGCGGTGGAAACGACAAATGACAAATGAAACGACAATTTTTTAAAAAATTTCACGACAAACGGAAACGACCCAAAACAGACCTGTTCCGACAAACGAAAACTCGAAACGTCATTTTTTCTGGTCGTGACCATGTCTAATCCTCTCATTGTACACCTCCTTGCATATACAGCATTCAAGTCTCTCCATTAGCTTTAAAAAGACATGATGACCACATTACAGATAAGGTGTATTTGGCCATCCTCTCTAGTTTTAGCACAGCATTCAAATTTCTGAATGGAAAATAAGCAAACAGTAGATTATTTACATCAAGCAACATATAATGTTTTGATCCAGTGCAACATTTCAGATATTTTCCCCCCTTCCCTACTGTATCTTGCCACTTATGTTAGCTTTGGGTTTCTGCCAAGAACTAGGAACCTGCTAAAGTATCCTTTTCTGTATTGACTGTGTTAAGCTCAAAGCTGAACACCCTGAGGTTAGTTTCCCATATCCCCTTCATTGCCCATCACTGGGGTTCAAGTCAGTGGGAAACCAAAACAAATTGCACTCAAAATTACAGCTTTACCTGTGGGAAGAGAAGTACTGAATGTTAATTTGTTGGGAAGGTGCTGTAATATAATGACTTAATCTGATTTCATCTCCTGTTTAAACGAAAAGGTACACAGCAAGCTTGTGTGGAAAATGCCATTGTTCTCTCTGCTGTTATTAAAGGGCTTAGAGAATTCAAAAGTTTCAGAATGTAGTGGCAGGGCAAAATTTAAGAGACCAGGCACACGAGGAAGGTGGTTTTCCATTCAAAGAGTTGCCAGAGGATCATCCTGCTTTACATAAAATCATACTCGTGTACCCTCAAGTCAATGCTGAGATATGCTGATGCTTTCAGGGTTTTCCAAGTAGAGAACACTCAGAAATATTTCACCATTCCCTTCTTTGGGGGTGGGGGGTGGGGGGTGGGGGGAAGGTGTCCTGGGACTGGGCAGCTGGCCCAAGGGAAGCTCTGCCAAGACTTGTTTGTAGGTGGGGTGGCAGGAAAAGCCCACAATTGGGGGAGGGCAGCACAGCTGGGGAGGAAAGCTATTTAAGGGGCTTCTCTGCTGTGCTGCCCTCCTTTCCCCTGCAAGCACTTTGCTAGAATGATGCAAGGCTGCAGTGCTGGAGGTTCGTTTTTATAGAGGTGCAGCCTCTGTGTTTAATTATCATAGGGACAAAGCGAGGAGAGGGTTTGAATCTACACTTCTGATCAGCTGGTGCAGATAGCTGTAAATTTGCATTTTAAGGGCCTAGCACCTTGCACAATCCAAGGGAAGTTAGCTGCTTTGGCATTTTATGCCAAGACACAAGGTTCTGAGCATCCCAGCAATGAGTTCATATTACAGAAGATGATAGAAAGGTGGTGCAAATAAAGGGGTCAGAGTTCAGACTCGAGGGCCCCCATTTCACCCGAATTGCTGGTTAAATTAATGGGTTGCTGGAGCAAAGTTTGCAGGTCTGAGTTCGAGGTAAAGTTGTTTAGGGCGGCTGCTCTGATAGCCTTTTTTGCCACGTTGCCAGTAGTGGGGTCTAGACTAGATGCTACCAAGTGGGTGTTGCAGAGGAATGACCTTTCTTTATATGGAAGAAAGTTCAGGTTAAGGAGATGAGGGATGGGCATGAAACAGAAAAATAATGTTTCATTTCATTTCATTTCGTGCTCACCCCCCGTTTTGTTTCATTTCGGTTCTTACAAAAAATTAACAATTTTTTGTACGAAATAAAACGAAGCCATTTATCAGCTGGAGCCCTTTAAACCCAGCTGAGTTGGCACCAGGGGGATCCCTTTAAACCTGGCCAGTCAGCACCAGGGGTTCCCCCTGGTACTGACTGGGCCAAGTTTAAAGGGCTCCAGCCATTGACAGCTGGGCAGGAGCCCTCTGAAAATGGTTGGGTAGGCAGTTCTGCGGGATCGCACTCCATACCCAACCTGCAGTGGCTAATTCCATGGAATTCCCATTGAGTCACAGGATCATTGGTAATCTTATGCACTCTTTCATCTAATGTGGCCCAAGAGTCTTCACAGCCAATTGCTGTTCATCAGCCAAGTGCTGATTTTGCCTGGACTGAGCAACACACCAAGGAACACACAGCCACTGCCTTACTGAAGAACAGCAATTGGTTGAGAAGACTCATAGGCTTCCCTTAATCACATATGTGCCACAGAGTCCCATTCATACCTATGCTGATGCTTGCCGAGATTTCCCTGACAAATGAACTAAGAAAGGAATACCTGTTTCCTATCTCAAAATAAGTGCTGAATATACACAGACAGCAGTGCTCACTATTGTGGCATGGGTATAACTGTTCAGGAAAACCCACACAATCCATCGATGTTCCTTTCAATGTGAGAAAACATAGGGGGAGACATTAGTTATAGCATATCTATCATCCTCAGACTTTGTCAGAAGGCGAGATCTGCTGCAGAGAAAATTCACAATAACTTTGACACCTTGCATCATAATGTGAGATGTTGCTGGGTGCTGGACAGCAGGATAAACACTTAATGAATGTCTCCTCTCTAAAAGATCACCAAGATGAGATCTAGATGAGTTATCAAGATAGACAACAAACTTGCCTCCTCCTTCAAATGTAAACAAGGTAGACGGGCCTTATTTAACTCCCACCTTGATGTACCCACATTATTTTCTGCCCTTTCGAAAAAACCTATTCCCAACCTCATCCAAAGTGAAGTGGGAAAGATTTATCTATAGAATATTCTACTGGTATTACTTGGCATCAGAGAAGACTTAATGAAACAGACAATTAACTGTTAATCAGTCCCAGTCCTACATAAAGAGCCAGGATACCTGAGGGAGGATGTGACTACACAGAGATTTGTCCATTTGTTTGGTCTGCTCTGGTAAAAGTTCACTCTTTTACCTCACAAACCCACCCATCCCTTAGTGAGTTCTGACATGCACCATTATAGCTTCCTGTCAGGGACAACTCTTTTTAAGATGGAGGAGGGGTTGCTCCATTTTGGTTCAGTTCCAGCACATGCAATCACTGGGATTAAACAAAAGGGGAAAGTTTGCTGCTTTCAGTTTCCATGCATTTTTAAATGGCTTCAGCGGGTGCTTCTTCTGCCACTATTTTCTTTCTCTTTGGAAAAGGAGAGGAAGAGAAAGAGCAGATGGGTGCTTGGAGGAGTGTTGTCATGCTACCCCCCCCCGCCTGAGTCACTATCTGAGGGAGACCAGGAGGGTGCATTTCAGCCAAAGGAAGCCAGAGCAGAAGGTCAGAGCCCTCTCAGAGATGCATGAGAGGAGGGCAGAGAACAATCTGTCCAGAGAAGACTTATAAAGGGGCCTGGCCAATGTTTGAGCTTATATCAAATAAATGAAGGAAACTTCTCATCCCCTCTTCAGCACCATCACCCTCAACCCAGATTGACACATATGTGCACACACCCACAATATTGCAAGTGGAAGTCCTAATGCATTTTCCTTTACATGATGCCATCTTTAATTTCACAGAAGAGAAGTGGCATGAGTCTTGACACTAAGTGGTACATAGGATATGGTGCAAGATACATGCGCTGGTGAATGGATTAGAATTAGCAATGGGCACGAAACAATTTTTTGTTTCATTTTTTTTTTGTTTTGTTTCCTAACAAAACAAAAATGAAGTGCCCTTAAAAATGAAATGAAATGAAATAGAAATGTACATTTTGTTCTGTTTCATTTTTTCATTTTTCATTATTTATTTTGATCAACGCCCATCTCAGCGCTTGTCCAAATAAATAAAAAAAAGTACCGATCAGCTGGTGTGAGGTGCTGCACATGAGCTGGTCAGTGGGATTTAAAAAAAAAAAAAAAACATCGACCAGCCTCCCCATGGGCCAGCTGGTAGGTGGGACTTAAAAAAAAATGCCAACCAGCCTTCCCGTGGGCCAGATGGTGGGAGTAAAATAATAATAATAATAATCCACCGACTGGCCTCTATGCAGGCCAGCTGGTCGGCAGAAGTAAAAAAGAAAAAGCTGACTGGCTTCGCTTCAGGTCAGCTGGTCGGTGTGAGAATAAAAAAAGCCAACTGGCCTCCCCATGGGCCAGCTGGTCAGCAGGAGTAAAAAATATATGCCGCTGACCGCTGGTCAATGTTTTTTTTTTTAAAAAATGCCAACCAGCCCACCCCCTCGGACCAGCTACTTGACAGGAGTAAAAAAAAAAAAAAAAAGCCAACCGGCCTACATCTAAGGTCCCTCTAAGGTCCTGCCAACCAGCTGTGGGTGGGTCGTTCAGTATTGGGATATGAATCAGGTTGGATGGTATTCCCTAATTCCTACCACAGACCAAGAAAGAAAAAGCTATACCCAGAAGGATGCAACAGAATTGCACAGACAGTATCAAGGTTTTTCTCATACAAAGAGAATTAAAAGGGACAGAAATGCTGGGAAAAGAAGCAAAATAGAACTTAAGTGATCGTTGAGGGAAAGACATAAACCAGATTTTTTTCATTGCTATGAAATTTTTACCTCTTTTTTATTCATAGGAAAGAAAAAACAAATACTGGGAAGGAAGCAGTGGATATGAGTAGTATCAGGTACTTTTACAACAAACCTTCAACCTGTTTAGCATTAGAAACTGTAGCTGAAAATGGAATTCTAGTTCTCATTTCTTGCCTTAGACTCCTTGGTAATGATTTACCTGGAGAACAAATTCAAAACCTTTGTCCAAAGTGTAAGAGTAGTCACTTTCAAGAAACCAAACACTGGTTCCTCTTTAAGGATTGGGCTGCTTTCCTTTCTCCTAAAGATGTCAAACCCTCAAAAAGATCCACCACAAAAATGTTATATTTGGCTATATTATTTCTGCTGATAGTTTCTCATTTTAAAGGTAAACTTATCCTGGCCTGTGCCTCATGTCAATCATTGCTTTCTCACAGCTCCTAAGCCTCCCGTTTCTCTATTAGAAGCTGTTAGCATCTTCAAAGCCATATCAAAACAGTGTTTGTTCTGGCCTTTGATTTCCACCACACAGAAAATTCAAAGTCTACAGATCTATGTGAGAGGAGACGGGGAAGGAGGGAGCACATATCACATATTAGGTGAGCATTTGTCTTTGAATGCTTTAGAGTCTGACACAAGTCCCTCCTATTCCAATAAAATACATTCTTATGCAAATTGTTTTAATCCAACCTCTTCAGACCATTTCTTTTACTTCATAAAAGCACTGAAACATAACGATAATTTCCCATTCGACCTTGCTCCCTTTAGGGAGTTGTGTGTTTATTGTTTAATGAACTTGTTGCTTGTATCTGACAGATTTCACATGCTTTGTGAAAATGGGAGAGGTTTGCTTCCTTTTTGGAAAAAAATCAGGATTCTTTCTTGATGATCCCACTGATGATGACAAAGGTCCCACCTCAGAACTGAACTGTGTTTTTGTAACACTCACTCAATGACTATATTGTAAGTCTCCAGTAAACGTTTTCAGTAGGCTATGTAACTATATCAGTGTAGACAAGCAGATTCTGCTTGCCATACCATCAAGGAAACACAAAATTAACTCATATTCTTTAAGGAGCACTAAATATGGCTGCAAATAGGTGCATTAGAACATTTGTGCCATTGTTGTCCAGGTACTGGTGTTTTTAAGGAAATTAATGAAATAAAATCTGATTTTATTCAGCTTAAGAGTAATTATTATATATATATATATATTTCTATATCAGAATGTTCTGTTGTGTCCAAAAGTAGGAATGGATACATCACTCTGCCTTTGTTATACAACAGTTTCACATATGCTTTATAGTGGGTTGGTCCCATCCTGTTTCCCATGAATTTTTAATATAAAAATTTACATTTCAGTGGCATGTATTTTCCCCTACAAAACACATATTTATGAAAAAACTAAAGCAAAGAAATCCTTCCCTAGAACATTGATGTCCCACAGAAAACAAGTTTGTTTTTGCTAAGAAAAACGGACACAATTGCTGAAATCAGAAAAAGTAAAAGTCTGGATTAGATAATCTTAGAGGATTATTAAATTTATTATTTATTATTCATTGTCTCATCACATCCTTACACTATCTTTTGTTTTTTTTTGTTCCCTTTTAAGCCAACAATGTTATGAAACGGCCAATAAAAATTGTTACATAGTTCCATTATAGGCAGTGTGCTTAATTATCACCTCTTGTCTTGAAGAAAGACCTGTGTAATTATGTGCTGATGATAGTCTCCTCTAAATAGTACCTAGTGGGAGTATTGTTGAAATATGGAATTTCATTTTCTGAAAGCAATAAATCAGTAAAGCCTGTATTTGGTTATATTTGTCCAACTTCTTATATCACAGCAGGTTTAATTTAATTAATTCCAACCTATCCTTATCATTTGTGGAGGTAGTGCTAATTGCCATGACACCTTAGCAATTTATGGCTGATTACCCTGTGGCCTCCAAAATGCCCTTACACATTTCCCCTAATATTTAAACTAACATTTCTCTCCTGTGGCTTAATTTTATTAACCTGGAAGTAAAGAACCATGAGGGAAAAACCTACCCAACATCATCCCTCCTATCTGGAACATTTATTTATAAGACCTGTAGGAGAAAAATTCATATCTTGTTTCTATTGCTCATTATATTAAATCTTGAGCAGGTCTTGGGAAACAATTTCTTTCGTATTTTGTCTAATAAGAAGTGACTAAAAGTGTGCTTCCCAAGCTAAAATGAAACCAGGATGGAATTATCCAATGGTTTTAGTTTTCTCCAAATTTTAGTATGTAGTTAAGAACATAAGAACATAAGAAGAGCCATGCTGGATCAGGCCAAAAGCCCATCTAGTCCAGCTTCATGTATCTCACAGTGGCCCCACCAGATGCGTTTGGGAGCGCATGAGACTAGATATCTGTCTCCTGATACCACTCCCCTGCATCTGGTCCTTGAAGAACCCCAGTTTTAAGCCTGGAGATTACCCATTTCCATCATGGTTTGTAACCTGTGATGGACTTTTCCTCCAGGAATCTGTCCAATCCCATTTTGAAGGCATCCAGGCCAGATGCCATCACCACATCCTGTAGCAGGGAGTTCCACAGACTAACAACGTGCTAGGTGGTTTGGTTTGGTTTTGTAAAATAAATAAATAAATAAATCATATAAACAACTCTGCACAAAAAAGTGTAATGTGGGGGAAATGGTTATAAAAACTGTATAAACTTGGGATAATAAAAATAAAGCAGCAAGGGCCTGTTAAAATATATTACAGAAAATAAGGACAAAATGACACAGTTCCTATGTGAAGAAATGGCAATATTCATGGGGACGCCAGCCTGACACGTTGCAGAGAGATGGGCTGCAACAGCCTTGGTTTTAAAGGAAAGGCAGACATAGAATGCCAAGCAGACATATTCACTCTAATTCACACAAATATTGTGCTTCTAAACCTTTTTCACAGGGTCCCTGCCCCAAATCCCTTTGTAATTCAGCTCTTCCATATTATCTTTTTAATTTTCCCCACTGTGTCTTCAATGCCTTAAAAAATAAAAAATAAATGTGTCGCAACGGTGCGTATTTGATGTGCACAGCATGTCGCATTATTTTAAACGATACCCCCAGGTATAATGTGGCTGTCTCTGATCCTCATGTTCTGAGGAATGTGCCTGTGATTGGTTATTGCTTGCAGTTTTCACTGGAATATGCTTTTCACTGGCTATTGTTTTCTGCTTCCTAACCCCTCAGCAATTTTATTAAGGGTTTATTTACAGGATTATTGACAAATGCATAACGGTGTGAACTGAAGTGGATCCAAAGTTTATTCCTTTCTATTTTATTTGACCTTGTTAAAGTGAGGAAACAATTATTCTCTCTAAAATGCCTATACGTGAACAATTTCCCCTCTGCATTTATATGTTAATAACTCGGAATTATATGGTCCTTATTTAGTTCTTTACATGGATAAAGCAATCCTCAGCACTTTTAAATAATGCATTGAAGGCTTTGCTGCAGGGCGGCTGTGTTCTGAAAATTAGACAAATTATATGATTGAAAGGCATGATGCAGGAGTTCACCAACTTCTTTTTCCAACAGAAATTGATACACACGGCATGTCATAGAAAGGCTGTATCGTAGGAGGTACAGCGTTTTATTGAACACGTTGTTAGATCTGAGGCAGAGAAAAAACTGTAATGCACTCTAATGCAGCACCCAATTTCTTCTGGTTATAAGCCCTGCACAAGATGAACAGTAACATTGGGATATTCTGATTCCCTACCCCTTTTGCCCTGAACTGTAAAATGTTGTACACAAACAACCTCAACTTTGTAATCCACACTGAAAAACGATAGGATTGTTTTTCACAAGCTCATTTGTGTCCTTTCTACCTTGTTTCCCACTCCCAAGATCAGCTAGTACAGACTGCTGGCTTTTCTCTTTTAACAATAGCCAAAGCCTAGATGGAGCACATTTTTAATGTATTTATAAATGAACGGGTCCATCAACATTATGCCCATCAAGGAGAACTTCAGTGTGCTGGAGAAAGTCAGTCATGGGAGGTGAGAAGTCATAGCTCAGCCCTCGAGTGCAGGCCAGCAAGCAGAAGGTGGCAGGTTCAATCCCCAATATCTCTAGCCATGACTAGGAAATCAGCCTGCCTTAAAATCCTGGAGCCGCTGCCATTTACAGGTAACAAAACTGGGCTACAAGGATCAAGGGTCTGACTTGATCCTGTGTTCCCAGTAGTATTGCAAAACTACTTCTGGTGTATCCAGATATGATACTGGAGAATATGAATTGTAACCTCAGCTGCATACTGGCTTCCCATGTATGTATGCAGTTGATGACAATATTCACATTCCCTTTCCTTGCTGACCTTATTGAAGCAGACCTTTGGGGCTGATCAGGACCTTTTAATGGCAGGCAATATTTTGCTCCCTTCTGCTTTTAAAATCCTTCAAAGCGGTTTTAAGTTGTATTGTTTCTTCATGTGTTTTATTTGGGTTTAGTATCATGTTGATGCCACAGTTTGTTGTGTTTTCTCACCCAGTTTGAAGGCAGCCCATGAGAAGAGGAGGGGGAGCCTTCCACCTAACATTTTTGGGGTAAGGAGCTTCCCCCTGCCAGTCCATAAGCTATTCTTAAACTGAATTTATTTTTTAAACTTATGCTGCAAGCCACTTCGTTGTTGGGATTAGCAAGCAAGCAACCAAATAATAAATAAATAAATAAATAAATAAATAAATAAATAAATAAATAAATAAATAAATAAAT
>JAHTLZ010003547.1:21152428-21165979 GCA_023846285.1 Phrynocephalus versicolor
AATAAATAAATAAATAAATAAATAAATAAATAAATAAATAAATAAATGGCCATGCATGTGGGTATATGTGCATATATGCAACTTTGTGCAATGCCCCATAATAGTTGCTGGACTACACATTAAGGCAGAGTAAAAAAAATGCAGACATGGATCGACATACCTCAGCCAAGAGAAGGTAACAGTACAACATAGGCTTTGGGAAGCAGTAACACTGCAAAATACATTTTCTGCATTATTTGCTGTCAACCCTTTTGTACAAGGTGGAACAGATGCATTTGTCTTACATAAAAAAGACTATGCTGTAATGCTAAAACATCAATAAGAATACCAGTATCTAAACACGATCCATTTCTGAAAGCAGTCTAAGGAGCCATTAAAAAAATGGCAGCATCGGTCTTTTCTATGACTCCTCCTCTGTGGGTCTTGGTGGAAAGGTAACTGGACAACAGCCTAGTTCCACTCCACAAGGATTTGCATAATTGGGGGCATAGCATTCTCTTGCTGGCCCTTCCACAGTCAATTTTTTTTTCTTTTGCTGTAACCAGCTAGCTCCACTAGTAAATTAAACCTTCAGAGTGTTTTATGTTGAACAAAATAAAAAAAGTTTATTGATTCTACAATGTAGAATCAAAATCTTTAACAGTAATGTGTTGAAGTATAAACAAAAAGAAGAATATAGTTCAAAATCACTCCAGTTTGATCACTAATAAAGCTGAATTCATGCACACCCAGTTCTTTAGTTTACAAACTCCAAACACTTTTTTCTCTTCACAGACACTCTAAAAATCCTATATCTTCTTTAGCCCTATCTGTCTTTCTCTTAGATGGTGCCAGACCCTATCTGATTTTCTCAGACTCTGTCAGATGCCCTATCTGCAAGTGTAGGTCTTTCTGTAGGTCCCTATTGTCCTAAAACAGAGCTGAGCAGTGCCTTAAATCCTCTCAGGCCACTCCCCAGACTCCCTCATTGGTCTACAAATCCACCAATCATTAGAAAACCTTTCATACATTATTCATTACTATAGGAAAACGCCACAGGGGGTGGCCGCTAATGCAAGTAAAGCAAAGTGTTCTGCTTATATACCACCCTATAGCACCTAAAACACTCTCTGGGCAGTTTACAATTTAATTATGTAGGCTACACATTGCCCCCTTACCTTCAAGCTGGATAAGAATACCCTTTGCTGCTGCAGACCTCCCAATCTGGACAAACAATTCTATTTGCTTACAAACTGTTCTCACGATTTAAAACTACAGATGGGGATGAATGTTAATAATGGTGATTTGTTGTGATTCATCAGGGCTGGCGAACTGACAAATTTCCAGCAATGACTTGATAAATTGACGAATCAATCTGTCTCCCCTTTAAAATTCTATAAAAGCTCCCCACCCAAGGATCTAGAGGCCTCAAATATGCAGGGATCTTTCCTCTGCTTTCCCTCAACAAGCCCTGCAAGTTTGGTGAAGACTGGGATTTAGACATTCAAGCTATGCAAACTTGGAGGGGTTATAGAGGAGAGTCAGAGGATGCATCTCTCCAATATTGGCATTTCTAGGTGCCTTGGTGGCCATTTTATAGCACAACAAATTAATGAATCAAAACCTGGTAAACGTTCATCCAGTTTGATTAGCCAGGGGACTCCATCCATATTTTGATTTTTGAGGCAGATTTGTCAGAACACATGGTTGATTTTTCAACCCCCCACATCTCTTTTAAGTCAGGGAATAATCGTGGAAAATGATTCCCTGAATCTCTGGAAAAACCTTTCACTCTGAAATGTGGTTTGATGATCAGAAAGACAAAAGAACGGCTATATGAACTCAGGATCCAGCTATTTCTGAGCAAACCCTACGGGAGGAACTGCTAAATCTTTTCACCAGGGCTCTCTGATGAATATATACGAAGCAGTAAACTATAAGCATTTCTATTTAAATCTGGATTTTACAGGAGATATTTGATGTGATTTTTAATTATTCTAATTGATATCGAGACTACTTCATCCAAATGTATGTGCTAGTCCTTTTCAATGAGCATCAGGCGGAATCTAGATAATGTTGGCCATTTTTTAAAAAGTCCCATTGTTGTCAAGCCAAGAGATTTCATCCTATATATAACCCTCCCACTGAAGTCAATGTTCTTTTAAGTAAATGGTCACTTATTTTAAAGGAGTCATACCATCTAATTAAACTTGACAGCTTATTCTGAATGGGTTCTTGCTTAGTGGCAGCTTAGACAACTTACATTTAACAAGACAGCATAATAAAGCTTATAACAAGCAGAATTAGATACTGGGTTTTGTATCCTACACACACACAATCCCTTTCATTGTTTGCAAAATTTTGGCACTTGGTTAACATGCAATATAGCAGAGAACGTAGAATGAAAGAGCATAAAACCAACAGGCTCAACTATAGTATATTATAGCTGCACAACAGTTTTATATTATTAGCTATACTATTGCGGGGCACAGCCAATAAATGTTCTAAAAGACAATTCTAAAAATGGGGCAGGTGAAACATAAAACTATATTGACTCAGCACCAAATCTGGACATGTGTAGCAGTCTGCTCTTGCTCTGTGACAAGCTTGGGGCAATCTGGACAATTAATTTTTGAGTTATGATTTTTTATAAAAGTAAAATGGTTGTACACTGTCCCAATGCAGAAACAAGTGACCTATAAGTACCTAGATTTAAAATGGAGCAATTATATTGCAAAGATCTACGTTTTTATTGTGAAAGAATCCAGACTGCAGTGGGTAAAATATAGGTCCTCAAAAGAGGCCTTTCAAATGGGAAAACCGATGACTGTGTTATAAACTGAACATGAGTGGTACAGGCTTGACAGACAGATGAGGCAATGTATCATATTGATGACAGAGATTTAAAAGTTGACAAAATCTTCTGCTATTCTGAAAAGAGTCAAACAAAGAAGCTTGCTTTAAACACTGTAATGGAGTGAAGGTGCTGCAGAAAGGGGGGCATTTTGTCATGTATGTATATCCAGGGAAATAGTAAACAATTTTGTAAGGAATATTGAAAGTATTTCTGCATTACAAAAATGCAGAGCAGTTGTGTTTGTCTCAGATCTAAGTGTTTTCAGTAAACATTCTGGCAGGATTTCTGAGAAATAAATTTTCAAAGTTGAAAACAGTTTAAAATGCATAAAACTCTTTAAACCATTCAAAACAGTATGAAACACTTCAAAACACACACAATTCAAACTGTTCAAATAATATATCTTTAATTAGTGACACAGCCCATAATGACTCTTAAATTTCAAGTGCTACAACTGCAATTTGTTACCATTGTAGGCATAGAGTCATTTTCCTCTCTCCTCCCTTCAACAGTTGCCTCCAACAATTCTTGAATGCACCCTCCCAATATCTATTAAGAAGTTGTTTCCAGGGGATGTGATGTATTTCTATAGACATAATTCAGTGGGTGTGACTCCTTATACTGCAAATCTAATTGCTTTCTGCACCCAAGTATGAAAATCTTTGAGCATCATGTGGTGCTTATTCTGGTGCTCAGCTTAGAATTCATCAAATTTGACTTCTCTGAGTGCCAGAGGCTCATATTCCAATGTCTTGTGAAGCAATGAAGTAACCACTACAACCAATGCTTTAGAACCTCAACACTATTGAACAGTAGTGATGAAACTTCAGCACTCCAGAAGTTTTGGACCACAACTCCCACAGTCCTTTGTCATTGGCCATCTAGACTCGGATTTCTGGGAGTTGTGGCCCAAAACATCTGGAGCACCAAAGGTTTGCCACCACTGCTATAGGACTTAAAACAAAATGGAGGTATTCCTCCATGTAAAGCAGTGAGATGTCAGGTACAGTCAATATATGAATTTAGAAACATTAATTTTCAGGATACAGCTCCTGGAATCATGGCCAAACAAGATAGCAAAGAGCATTCCCTGCCCCCATCTCCCTGTGTTTGTGTGTATGTGTGCATTCTTGTGCATAGCCCTGGCTGTCCTGACAGAAGCAACCACCATCTTGAACTGCTCAGAGCATTACTGTTTTGTTCCATAATTTGCCCCAATATTCGGAGCTCTTGTGAAAAAGCGATTTTTCTAAGCTCAAGTCAATATTTAATGTTTGGATTTCCTCACTATGTCTCTCTGCACTAAAATGTGCAGTGTGCTTTGAAAATACATTACAGAACTTAGAGCTCCAGGCTAACACTGGGGATCCTAACAAATGCCAAATTTGAAAATTTCAAGAAGAATTTAATCTGCAAACCCAGCATAGCTCCACTGGATAAGGATCAAATACTAGTCTCTTCCTTTATGAGGCATTGCTATGGAAACTCTAAGACATACATAAAGCTGGTAGTGAAATTTGCTGATGACACTAAATTATACAGGGGGAGATTGGGAGGAGCTCCAGAGAGATCTCTTGACACTGTGGGAGTGGGCAAATCAGTGGCAAATGGGCTTCAACATTAGTAAGTGCAGAGTGATGCACGTTGGGGCAAAGAATCTGAATTACATTTATAAACTGGTGGGGTCTGAAATCTCCGCAAGAAACCAGGAAAGGGACCTTGGTGTCCTGTGGACAGCTTAATGAAGGTGCCAACCCAGTGTGCCGCAGAGGTGGAAAAAAGCAAACTCAATGCTAGGGATCATTAGGAAGGGTATAGAAAATAAGCCAGCAAGTTTCATTTTTCCTCTTTATAAATCTATGGTGAGGCCCCATCTGGAGTACTGTGTACAGTTCTGGTCACCATACCTTCAGAAGGATATTATGGAAATGGAAAAAGTGCAGAGGAGGGCAACCAGAATGATTAGGGAACTGAAAAACCTTCCTTATCATCTGAGGCTGCAACAGCTGGGCCTCTTCACTCTTGAAGGGCGGCGCCTAAGAGGTGACCTAATTGAAGTTTATAAAATCATACATGGTGTGGACAAAGTAGGTAAGGAAAAACTGTTTTTCCTATTGCACAACACCAAAACTAGGGGGCACTCCATGAAACCCTTGGGTGCTAGATCTCAAACAAATAAAAGAAAGTATGTTTCCACCCAGAGGATCACTGGTCTATGGAACTCCCTGCCAGAAGAAGTGGTGACAGCTGTCAACCTTGATAGCTTTAAGAAAGTATTAGACATGTTGATTGAGAATAGTGGTATAAATAGCTATCATTATGGATGCATAAGGACAATCTACTCAATGCCATGTGCAGGGAATCATAAGCAGGTGAAGACAACAGCTTGAGGATACCCTGAAGCTAATGGTGAGCCGCTGTGTGAGACAGAATGCTGGGCTGGATGGGCTGTGGCCTGTTCCAGCAAGGTTGTTCTTATGTTCTTATGTACCTATAGTCAAGTGCATTGTGTTTCCTTCCTTGCTCACCCCCCACCCCACCCCTTTGACTTCCTCACTGGTCTCTCATAGTCTTATTGTTGTAAGTAAAGATTAACATTAGCTGCATAATGCTGAGTGTTCTTCTTGCAAATGGAGAAATCCTTCTATTCCCACAGGCAAGCTACATACTCTTTCAGGCACCAATCAGGTTCTCTAATCAATTAAGCAAATTAATCCATTCCTCAAATTATGATTAGGCTGCAATAATTATTATTATAAATCCATGATTTGATGAAAGCTCTCAATGGGTTTTTAGAAGCCCTTAAAGGCTAAAATGGTCAAGAAGAATAGGAAAACAAATAGGGTAGGATGTAGGGTATTTTTGTTCCATTCAGTACAGAGCGTGTGTGACTCTTTGAGGGACATTGAAGGCCTTCTTTGTTCAATTCTTTCAGTGCTGCATATTATTTCTCTTTCTGTAATGTGTAAAATAATGGTTCACATGCTTAACTGGGAATTCAGACACACATATCCTAATGCTGACTGAGGGATGAAGCTTACTAGGGGATCTGAGGATTGGCATTTATTGGCAGAAATCTCCTTGCCTAGTTATGATGGCATAGGAAAAATGGCACAACGTTTGGAGGTGAATTGTTCACATTAGGTGAACAAAGTGATTCAAAGTGTGACTAACAATGTCCATGGTGATTCCTTAACTTGGGGAAATTTCCTCCCAAAATTGCACCATTTGTGTATTTGGGTGGAGGCTTTGGCTAACTGTCTTATAGATTTAACTTGTCTCACAGGTTTGATATGACACTAAAACAGAAGATGAGATAAATCATATATGTTGATTTAAACTGTGGAAAGATGAAGATGTAAATGTAACTGATTGCCTTCATAAATAAATAAAATTAGAATTTTCTAAAAACAAACCATACCATTCATAATCTGTACATTATAGTGTTTCTCCAAGGAGCTCATGGCAGTGTGGGGAAAATTTCATTTTATCCTCCTCAAAATCCTGTGAGGTCAACTAATAAAAAAGAAAGTTATTGATCCAACATACCCAAGCGAGTTCTGCTCCCAACCCAAGCTCTTTCCATGAGCAATCTCACACCAGCAATCTTGTAAGCATAAGAAAATATTTGCAAGGTCTTTCCTTGGCCACTAGGGCTGCCATGAAATCCCCATTTATTAAATAAATATATAGCAAAGCAAAAAGTGTTCTGCTTATATACTGCCCCATAGCACTTCAAGCATTCTCTGGGCAGTTTACAATTTAATTATGCAGGCTACACATTGCCCCAAGCAAGCTGGGTACTCATTTCATCGACCTCAGAAGGATGGAAGGCTGAGTAAACCTTGGCTACATGGAATTGAACCCCAGGTCATGAGCACAGTTTTAGCTATAGTACAGCGGTTTAACCACTGTGTCACAAGGCTCTTAACAATCAAACACAACATTGCTAAATGGTGCTCACACCTGTAGTGATCAGGGGTAAACGTGGTGCACTAAAGGAGAATGCAGCCAACAATAAGGCAATAGAAAAATGGTCAGGTACATAATTCATTGAAGTCCTAGCCTCAAAGGTTCAGAAACTCTGCTTGTTACCCTCTTGTCTGCAAACCTGCACAGGGGTAGGTTTGCAGACAAGGGCATCAGACAAGCAAGATCTGGGACTAGACAAACAAGAATTTAATACACATGCCAATGTATTGAAGGTAGTCCTTCCTTGGCTTCCATATCATATCCTCCATTATCTATGGATGGGGTGGAGTTAACCTGGTTTTTAGATTTGAATGTAACTAAATGCCCTAAGCACATCTGATCTCGCCTGACTTTGGAAGCTAAGCAGGGTTGGCCCTGGTTATTACTTGGATGGGAGACCTCCAGGGAATACCAGGTGCTTTAGGCGCCTGGAGTAGGAACTGGCAAGCCACTCCAGTAATTCCTGCCAAGAAAACTCCATGGACATGGGGTCACAAAGAGTCGCTCACGACTGTAACAACACAACACAACACAACACAACACCACACACACACACACACACACACACACACACACACACACACGAGTGACAAATCTGAAAATGGTTTGGGTGTGAGGCTATCTCTGCAAAAAGCAAATGCAGTGCTGCCTCAGTTTAAGAATGCCTCGGTTAAAGAAAAACTCAGTTTAAGAAAAGAAATTATTGAAAATGGGGATGTATCAGTTTAAGGAATTTTTTTCAGTGGAATGCCCTAGTTTAAGTTTTTTTTTTTTTTTGTAAGGCATGAAAGGTTGATGTATGATGTTTGCATGACAAAAAGAACGAGGATGCCTCAGTTTAAGAAAATTTTAAGTGGAATGCCCTGGTTTGCCTTTTTTTTTCCCTGACTTCTGGAACAGATCAATAGGTTTCCTATGGGAAACTACGTTTCGGTTTATGAATTTTTCGCAATACAAAACAGGCCAGAGAACAAATTAATTAATTACTTAAACCGAGGTACCACTGTAAATCATTTCAACACCCAATGTAAACAATGTGATTCGGGCTGCTGTTGTTCGAACACGCTATTGTTCGAACATGGTGCTCACTCCATTTCGATGACCCACAATAATTAATAAATATCAAAATATTGTTTAGGCTTAGGGGAAGCAAGCTCAAGAAGCATCACAAAGCCACAATGAAATTATAATGTACAATACATAATGTAGATAAAATCTAGAGGATATAAGCAATGAATCCATATTTAATCTTATTGAGTGACAAAAGGAATGCCACTGGAGTTTTTAAGTGTAAAGCAGTGGTGGAAAATGTATTAATATTTGCTGGAAAACAGACATGATAAAACACTTCTATCTAGTGAACCTGTTTTGTAATGTTGTAGTGATACACTCAATAATGGATTGTAATCTAATTTATATTGCACTATTGGAAAGCCCTTCAGAGGCAGTCTGTCTCCAAGAGTGGTCTAATGACATTCCTGTTATTGACCTTATCATCAAATCTACATGCAACAACACTGGAGAAGTTCTTAAAATTCATTTTATCAGAGTTATGCAAATATCAGATAACTTCTCTCTCGAGGCTTTTATTGGACTTCCCCAATGGATCCTGGCCCTTTAAAAAAAGCTGTAACAGACACAAGAGCAGATTGATAGTTCTGCCAGTTTCAAAAATGACTTTTGTTGCCTTATGGGAGGGGAAAAGAGCAAGGATAATAATTTACCATAAACTGCAAAGTGAGAAAATATAACTTCTAGGTAGATCTATTCTATTTTGAAATGGCTGAAACAGCCTGTCTTGCAGGTAAGAAATAAAGCTTGTTATATGTTAATTAGCCATATGATCACATGAGCACACATTACACCCAATGTGCATTCACACTATACATATACTCATTTGGACATTTAGGGTGGTTCACACAAAGAATGTGAAAGTGAGGATATCATGGACTAGTTTCATCTTGTCTACAGCTAGATCGTCTCTCTACTGGTGCTAGAGACAGCATTCCCTCTATATAACCATCTGAGAGGACCATAAACAATGTGTAATTATCAGGAAGATTATTAAGCAGTCACTATTCAAATACTGAGAAAACAATGCAACAATAACTAGAAGCCAACATGGATTTATCAAGAACAGGTCTCATTTTTTGATCAGGTAACCTCCCTGATAGACAGAGGAAATGCTGGAGATGTAATATATCTCAACTTCAGCAAAGCTTCTGACAAAGTTCCCCAGTATTCTCATTCACAAGCTAACTAGGTGTGTGCTGGATAAATCAGGTGTGAAGTGGATACACAATTGGCTACAGAATTTTATTCAGAGGGTGATGATTAATGGCTCCTTCTCTTATGAGAGGAAGTAGCAAGTGGGGTACCCCAGGGCTCGGTCCTGGGTCTGGTGCCATTCCACATTTTCATTAATGACATGGACAAGGGAGCAAAGGGAATGCTTGTCAAATTTGTGGAAGAAACAGAATTAGGTGGAATAGCTAATACCCTGGAAGTCAGAAACAAAGTTCAAAATTGCCTTGACAGACTGGAGCAATGGGCTGAAACCATCAGAATGAAATTTAATGGGGATGAGTGCCAAGTATTGCACCAGGAGGGCCTGGCGTGCTCTGGTCCATGGAATCGCAAAGAGTGACACACGACTGAACCAATGAACAACAACAACAATGTCCAAATCCCATTAGGTGCTTGACCCTCTCTTTTCAGCACTGGTTTGTGCCTTGAGTCTTGTGTCCAGTTCTGGAAACTGCACTTCAAGAAAAATGCTGAGAAACTGGATCAAGTTCAGAAGAGGGTGACAAGGATGATCAGGGGGCTGGAAATCAAGCCGTATGAGGAAAGACTGAAAGAACTGGTCATGTTTGGCCTGAAGAAAAGAAGATTGAAGATTATAGCATTTTTCAAATATTTGAAGGGCTGTCATACAGAGGAAGGGTAGGAGCTGTTATCAATCATCTCAAAGTGCAGGTCAAAATACAATGGGCTCAAGTTAAGAGAACCTAGCTTTCAGTTGAATATCAGTATAAAAAAAAATACCTTCCTAACTGTTACAGCAGTATAGCAATGGAGCCAATTGCCTCAAGTGGTGGCAAGTGCTCCAACACTGGAAGCATTCAGGAAAAATGTGGACACTACCTGGCAGGTAACCTTTGATTTGTATTTCTGCATCCAGTGGGGGACTGGACGTGATGGCCTTGTAGGCCCCTTCCCATTCCACTATTTTATGATTCAGCAACCGGTAACCTTCTGGTGAGCTTCCCATAAGACCATGATGGGTAGCCACTGGGTGGCAATAATGAAAGGCTAAAGTCAGATCAGATCCAGTGAAAATTTTCTTAGATTCTAAACAATTTGGGAGGCAACTTAGAAAGATCTCTTCAGCTACAGGAGGGAAAATGTTTTCAGAGCCCATAGGAAACTATGGGCAAATTTCTGTAAACAACAACTAGACTTCGAGGAATTTATGCAGAGTTTTCCTTCTTTAGTTTAAAGTAGAGCTTCTTCCAGACCAGATTAGCTTGTTCAATCTGTTGCACAAATAAGCCCTGTGTTCATTTCCATTTTTATAAGAACCATGTATTTTTAGCAATTATGCTCCATCTCAGCAGAAAATGTTCTCATGGCAGGCAGTGCTAAAATTCCCAGCTCTGAGAAATTTGGCATTTAGACTAACACCATTAAAAGTTTATTTCTGATCATTATTGTATTCTTAAAATAGCTATGTCAGGTCTTTCGAACATGTGTGAAAGATCAATTCCTAATTATCTATAATTCTTCTACCCAGGATCCTTTATCTCCCACTTTCCTCATTTCAGCATATGGCCAATATGTTCTGATTTTACCACTCTTGTGAATGAGTTTCAACCTCAGTGAAAGGTTGGATTAGTAAACGTTCCAGCTTTTCCTATAACATAAAGTCTTGATTTTTACGGAACACCTCCGGTTCCACCTCTAGGAGAAGCAATCTAGGTATGCACACTCAGTTCACACAAAGCCTCAACCCAGAGCAAAATGACCCAAAGCCATCTCTAATGGCATCTAGTACTTCTCCAAAGCCAATGGGGTCTTTTCTAAAGCAGTCAGAAATCAACGGTATCACTTCTAAAGACGCAGACCTACTACAGATATAAGGAGGCATACAGACCATCATTCTAAAGTAATTGTATATGAGGCATATGTATTACTTTATGAGAAATGTGCACATATGGACTGTATCAGGGAGACGTGTGCATTTCCATGGTGACTACAGCAGGAAGGAAAGAGGCAAGTGTATTCAGTGGGCATAGCAGCCCCCTCCCAATGCTGCTCCCAGCATTTTTCAGTTTGAAAATATTGAAACAACACCAACAAAAGATACAACACAACTACAGTTAGAGAAAGGGATGAAGATCAGGCTGAGATGGTGTCAAGGTAGAAGGACAGTATGCTGTCTGCCTTAGAAATGAACCTTCCTTACTTTTCTGCTACCAAGTCATTGATAAAATCATCAGTGTTGATAGTGTAATCATCCTGTGCCTGGGCAATCAAGAGGTACAACAAGGAGCGGTAACACTGCTAACTTCAGACCTAGAAGTGTGGAGGGGGGAGGAAGAAGGGGGAAAGACAGAAAGGATAGCAAGTGTTGAGACAGGTTGGGCAAATAGACTGTGTGTGTGTGTGTGTGTGTGTGTGTGTGTGTGTGTGTGTGTGTGTTGTGTCGTTACAGTCATGACCGACTCTACGTGACTCCATGTCCATTGAGTTTTCTTGGCAGGAGTACTAGAGTGGTTTGCCAGTTCCTACTCCAGGCGCCTACAGCACCTGGTATTCCCTGGTGGTCTCCCATCCAAGTACTAACCAGGGCCAACCCTGCTTAGCTTCCGAAATCAAGCGAGATCGGATGTGCTTAGGGCATCTAGGCAGCTCTTAAATAGACTGTAGTCCTTGAATTGGAATTGGAATTGGAATTGGAATTGGAATTGGAATGCAATTTATTGTCATTGTATAAATACAACGAGATTAAAAGTGCCATCCAGTCAGTCATTCATACCACCCAGCATAAAAATCCAAGATGTAAAATCTACAATTTAAGAACAAACCATCTATACACATACTCCAACATTCACATGCCAAACATCACTTACACTCATTTAAAACTGACATAAAAACCAAACATACACACACAGCCCTACACTCTTTCACCTGGTAACATTCATACCCAATTCATAAAAACTACAATTTAAAAAACAGCAACAGCCTTGCACAATCCCCCATACAATATATGTGTAACACATTCAACATTAACATTACCCGTCAACTTAATTTTTAACAGAATTTAGCATGGTTACTGCTATTGGGTAAAAACTATTTCTGAATCTTTCTGCCTTGTTCTAATAGATCTATACCTTCTGCCTGATGGTAATGGTACAAACAGAGAGTGTCCAGGATGAGAAATATCTCCTACAATATTCTGAGCTTTCTTAAGACAGCAGGAGCTGTGTCATTCCTCCAATGTGAGGAGTGGGCATCCGATGATCTTCTGTGCCATATTGATAACCCTCTGGAGCGATTTCCTCTGAGCCACCATGCAACTGACATACCACACACATATGCAGTACGTCAGTACACTTTCTACAACACAGTGATAAAAAGACACCAATAGTCTCTGAGTGATGTTATTCTTTCTGAGCACTCTCAGAAAGTACAGTCTCTGTTGGGCCTTTTTCAGCAGCTCAGAGGTGTTTATACTCCAGGTTAAATTCTCCTCAATATGGACTCCCAACAAACGGAAGTCGGTCACCCTTTCTACACAGTCCCCACTGATGAATAGTGGTCGAAGATCTGTTTTCTTCTTCCTGTAATCTATTATGAGCTCCTTAGTTTTTAATGTGTTCAGAAGCAAGTTATTCTCTCTGCACCACTCAATCAACCGCTCCACCTCATCCCTATAAGCAGACTCATCTCCTGCTGAGATAAGCCCCACTACCGTGGTGTCATCCGCAAACTTAACTATAATGTTGTTATGATAGGCGGGAATACAATCATTAGTATAAAGAGTAAAGAGCAGTGGACTCAGCACACAGCCCTGTGGAGAGCCAGTACTGAGACTCAGATCCGTGGAAGTACATTGACCTACTCTAACCCTCTGACTACGTCCGGCCAAAAAACTATTTATCCACATACATATAGAATGTGGAAATCCCAAATCCCCTAATTTAACCACCAGTCTGTGAGGGAGGATGGTATTAAATGCTGAGCTAAAGTCCACGAAAAGCAGTCTTGCATAGCTTCCCCGCTGTTCCAGATGTGACAATGCAGCAGGAAGGACTGTAGCTACAGCATCCTCTGCAGATTTAGAATAACCTACTTGGTTTGCTGGTGGATGGCAGAAGAGAGGAGATGGGCGGAATGAGGTGAAATTCCAGATGGTGTGAAGGAACAGCCTGTGGCCTTTGGCCTTTTAAAGCCCCTCACCTACTCTCTCCTCCTCTGTGGCTGCCTTAGGAATCTGCCGTAGGAATCTGCACTGGTGAGAGTGGCACCTGCTCCTGGCAGCTGGAATAAAGAAGGATAAAAGAACAAAGAAAGGTAAAACAAGAGAACGTCCAACTCTGCAAACTGCTGCTACTGCCAGAAACCCTTCTGTCCGGTCAGTAATTCCAATTTCCAAACCTCCTCAAAAATAAAATAAAGCACACACACAAACACACACACACACACACACACACACACACACACACACACACACACAC
>JAHTLZ010003547.1:21165989-21191004 GCA_023846285.1 Phrynocephalus versicolor
CACACACACACACACACACACACACACACACACACACACACACACACTTGAATAATAGTACCTTTGTCTATACTCTTAGCAGGAAATGGGATCTTTGGCTTTTGATTTTTGGAGTTTTCCTCTAGAAGAATCAGGTCAGGGTGTCTCAAGAAAAGACACTAAACTGTGTGCCCTTGTTTGGCCATGGACCAGGGCAATGGCCCAATGTGCTTTGATTCTTCTTCCCTCTACATTCTCCATCAAAAGTTTTAAGCAGGGAGAGAACTGGGGCATAGTAATAGATTGCTTTCATTTCCAATCTGAATCGAAGTAGTATGATCACAAGTAACATAGCACTCTTCTCCATTACCTTTTGCTATCTCGGTATCTTAGCAGCACAAACATTGAACAAGCTTGGGGTGAAATGCTGGTGTGTGTGGTTCTTTTTGTTTTAATTTACACAGTGTCCCCCCCATTCACAGGCCAGGCCAATGCTTCTCTCAATTTCTTCATTTAAAAAATCCAATAAAGTGGTACCTTGTATAAAGGAATTAATTCATTCCAAATAAAATTATGTTAAGCAAATTTTCCTTTATACAAATTTCACATAGGAATGCATTTGAAAACAGAGTGATCCCATTTTATGTTGTATAGATTTTCCCCATAGGCGATTATGTTAAGCAAATTTCCCCTATCTCCGGAATTTTTTATGTTGTACATTAGACATGGGCACGACCAGAAAAAATGATGTTTCGAGTTTTCATTTGTCGGAATGGGTCCGTTTTGGGTCGTTTCCGTTTGTCACGAAATTTTTCAAAAATTTGTCATTTCGTCATTTTGTTTGTCATTTGTCGTTTCCACCGCGATTTAGCGCGATTTGACGTCCCAATGTAATATATATTTAAAATAAATCCACAACTCCTCCCAGTCGAACTTCCCCTTTACCCAATATCAGAAAAAAAAAATCCTCACAAACTGCCAGAGGAAAAAAAAGAATAAACTGCTATTCCCTTCAGCAGACAAAGCTGCAGAGAATCAAAGAAATTATTTTCTAAATTCAATTCCCTCCCTGCCTGCCTAACTTAAATCTAAAGCCACCAGCCTCCCTCCAATCAGCCAGCAGCCACACATCCCAACACCCTCCACACATCCAAGACCCGACTGCGACTTCTGGAAGGTGCCTCAGCTTTTTATGCCCTCTGGCACATCCAGAAGTGTCAGTCAAAACCTGGCGATGCCATTGGTGGAATGGTTCAAAAAAATTGCATGGTCCCATCCCATGCCTAGCCCAAATGGGCAGATCTAAAAAATAAAAAATAAAATAAAATAAAATAAAATCAATGCGACGTTTTATTGCTATTAAAAACCCACTGCTGCTACTATTAAAAACCAGGCATTTAAAATAAATAAATTTCACATGTTTCTGTGGTGATTTGGTGTGTTTGTTGACCACGATTTCTAAAGAAAAATTGTGGTCGCCATTTTGGATCCCCCCCACTGCATGGCATGCGAGACAGATGACAAGGATGACCCCCCCCCAGCCTGGTGCAAGCAACCCAGGACAGGAGAGGGGGGACCCCCCCCCAGAAACCACCCCTCTGGTAGGTGTCCTCAGGCAGGCATATTTTCGCCTGCTTTCTTGGCCGGGAGTCAGGGGGTTACTTTTTTTAAAAAAAAAATCTGTGCTGCTTGGCAATGGCATCGTGCGATCACCGCGATGCCATTAACGACAATGAAAAACCTGACTCAATTTTTCTTTTTTTATGTCGGGTTCGAGCTGGAGCGGCGTAATTATCATTACCGTTTCCATTACGTAACGGAAACGATAACCGAAAACAGAAACGACAATTTTGCCGCTCCGTGCCCATGTCTATTGTACATATTTTATGTTATACAAACTCTTTGTTATACAAGTGTCCACTGTAACTTGAGTCCTAATAATTGATTGCTTAATTTTGCTGTTATTTCAGGGGCTGTTCATGGGCCAAAACAAAAGGGACCTCATACCAAAAGTGAGAATGGAGGCACCTGCTACCCTGCTGTTCATAAGCCACCCAGACAGTCTTTCTGCCAATTTTGTCTTGAATGTACTATTCATCACTTCTCTTACTCCCCTGCATCTGACCCCATGCCAGTCTTTGTTTTAAAAAGTCAGCATCCATTTATAGCAGCTCTGTTAAAAATAATAATTACACCTCTCGCTGTAGTACATCCTTTGCCATTGGTCATATCTCAAAGGCTTGCCTAAATAGAAAGGTCTTTCTGAGAGAGAGCTAGCCCATTTAGCAATGAACTCTATAATATGGGAGCTGCTACTCAAAAGGCCCTCTCTAATATCTCTAAAAGTGTCAAGAGAGAGAGGGGAGGGCCTCTTGTGCAATTCTTATGGGCAAGCTTTTTTAAAAAAACTACAGTCTTTCAAACAGCCTGAATCCAAGTCATGTAACACCTTATAGCTTGTAACCAGCTGTCATTGGGGGGGGGGGAGGCAGCTGACACAAGGGTTGGACCAACCATCTTAGGGCCATAGGGAGTTCATTCCCTACCACTACCAAGACCAAAACAGGTGAGAGGCAGCTAGAACTGAGGGACCAAGGCTACTTGAGGGTGGAGATAAAGGAACCTTCTAGAATGTCTGAGAGAAATGGGAGGGCAGGAGATGAGAGTGAGATCAGACCTGTTGAAGGAGAAGGTGAAAGATGAAAGAAGAGTGGGTCTATGTGCCAGAATGGCCAGATCATAACACTGAGCCCATAAGAAAAAATGTAGCAGTCTGGTCAGAATAAATACTCATCTATTTGTATACCTATATATTACCTGTCCAGCATAAAAAACCACTTGAATTGTGATGACCTGTTTACATACAAAGTAAAGTTGTTTCTGAAATGGTATACATGGAAATTATGATTTTTTTGAGCCCTCCATCAGGCGTGGCATTGATGTGCTTAGAGTAGGGTGAGGTAGGGGAACAGAAATATCCAGAACCCAATCTGATGTGATGCTGAAGCTATAGAATCTGAAGTGAAACTCCACTTCACTTCAGAGGCTGTGGACTGGAAGAGCCAGCCTAAGGTGCAGTGGTACCAAATTTCATTTCAAGACCTAATTCAGGGCTTGACTAGGCATTAACTGTAGAGGACTAAATGAGAAAAAATAGGTTTGCTATCTCAGTGTTTTAGGTAACTGGCTACAGATAGAGATGTGAAGACCCAGGAAAAACACGGAAATATGTTTTTTGGGGGAATGGTTTATTCTCGTCTTTTGGTTCTCCCTGCCCCCGAAAAATTAGAAAAATTGAAAAAAGAAAAAGAAAAAATGATTATGGAATGTTTTGTTTTAACATGATGGATAAAATATTTTAAGACAGGATGTTCTAATATTTTCCTAATCATTTCTTAAAAATATGCATAGTATCAGATTATTCTAATTTCTGTGCACTGAGGAGAAGCAAGTCCTAGGTTACAAACTGAACTCTCAAATGCAAGAACAAGATGCATTTCTTCCTTGCATTCATTCCTTTAAGAGGGGCTGCTATTACAATCACAAGTAGAGATGGGCATGAATCAAAAAATGGCATTTCGTTTGTCGTTTGTCATTTGTCGTTTTTCATTTGGAGGGTCTGTTTCGTTTCATTTCCGCTTTTCGTGAATTTTTGCAAAATTTGTTTTTGTTTTCGTTCATTTTGTTACCATTTCGTTACCATTAATTTCAGTTTTTTGTGATTTTTTTAGGATTTTAAGCAATTCACTCATATTGCAGTAACGGAAACGAAACGCACGACAAAATTTCCGGTGTTTCTGTTCGTTTTGTTTCATTTTAGAGACAAAATTCGTTTGTCGTTTCATTACGTAACAAATGAAAAAACGAAAACGGAAACAAAAAATTGTTCGTTTCGTGCCCATCTCTAATCACAAGAAAAAGAAAAAGGTTTCACTTTTGGTTTTGCATGTGGGTGGGTATGTTTGGTCCTGTTCTGCCCCTTCACTAGGCCTCAAAGCACTGGAAGAAAATACAGAGCAACAAATTTGCCAAGTCAAAATGTCCATAGTCATATTTTATGTTCCCAAAGTAACAGAATGAGTTTCAAGCTGTAAAGGGGAGGGGTGCTAATGTAGCATTTTTTTCCTGAAAATTTCAGGGTCTTTTCCCCCCTAGAAAAACAGGGTTTTTTTCTGAGCTTCAAAATTTTACATCTCTAGCTACAGAGCCAGAGGATGGTAGCTCAGGTTTCAGTGGCATGGCAGACAGACAGTACAAACCTGGAAAAGTTTTTGCATGAAGCTTCCTTCTTTTTCAGTCTTCTGAGAAGCCCTTCTGTTCTGTACGAGAAAAGTCCTGCTCCATTTTTCACTATTTGAGCACATCTCCAAGCTCCCAGAGAAAAGCAGTGAAAGACTTAGCAGACATTTATCTAGTCTATGTATTTTACATTTTTTCCGGTAGTATAATGAGGTGGAGGTACTGAGATGAAACCTCCCTAACGTTTCCCATAATTTTCCACTTTCCCCTCCACCATTTTATTTAGTATTGCTTTTTGGATTTTTCATTGTTCGATGTTTAGAACTTTATCATGGCTATCAATAATCACTATGTCAAGTGCAACATCCACCCTTGCCTCAAGATTCTGAAAGAATGGCTCATCATTTGTCTTTGAGCATCTTATGGAGGCGATTGCTCACTAATAAATAAGGCATCAGTTTCTCATTCAGGTTCACTACTTTGTGCTGGCTTCTTTCAATATTGTTGCTGCATTTATTTATTTATTTATTTTTGTAACCTAAAGCAGCTAATAAAGATGTTTTCTGGCACTCAAAAAAAGACACTTGGTTTAGCCTTAGAACCACACATTATAACTGCTTCCTGGAAATATTACCTCTCCTAACATCTCCCAGCCAACAGAAGGGATACTTGGAACAGCAACCCGAAAAGTATACTTTCCCAGGCTCCTATTGTGTATGAATATGCTCAGTTTTTGACCAATTGATTTTTCCAAAGCACAAGAGTTTACTTTGAAATAAATCCCCATATTGTGCCTCCTAGGACAGTGGTGGTGAATATTTGGCACTCCAGATGTTTCAGACCACAACTCCCACAGTCCTTTGTCATTGGCAATCTAGGCTTGGAATTTTGGGAGTTGTGGTCCAAAACATCTGGAGTGCCAAATATTCGCCACCACTGTCCTAGGAGAAGAACCAGCCTGTGTGGCTTTGGACAAGCTGTAGAGTCCCATGTTGCCCCAAGAGGAAGGGAAGTGTGAACCAGTTCTGAGTATTCTCTATCTGGTGCTAAAAGCTAACAGACTTGTCTCCTCGAGAGCGGAGATGAGAAATTGGACCTAATGCAAATTGTATGCCTTCCAACTCAAAGAAACCTGACACATATATGCATATTCATTAAATCTTGTAGAAGACCTTATAGATACAAAGGGAAGAGAATCCTCTGCATAAGGAGAATCAGAGATTAAACTACAGTGGAACCTTGACTTATGTCATTAATCCGTTCCAGTGGTCTAGACTTAAGTCAAACATGACTTAAGTCAAATGAACTTTTCCCATAGAACGTAATGGGAAAGCAGATTAATCTGTTCCAGATGATGAAAAAGACCCCCGAAAACAGCAATTTAACACAAATTTGACTGGGATAGGAGATTGCTTCCAGGGATGTAAATGAAATGTATCTTCAAAGAGAGGAGGAGGCAGTGGAATTATAGTCCACAAGCTATATGCCTCCACTTTTTAATGATCATAGCAACAATGTCTAACATTTAAGTTTTACTGATTTTTAACCTGACGTTCCAAGTTCTGAACAATTCTATGCTTACCATTAGAGTCCCACAACTTTAAAGCTCCCCAACTAAAATGCTTCCATTGTGGACCAGACTTCTGCAGCCAGATTTTTTACAAGTCTAACCAGCGAGGCCAGCCCCAAGCTCCTGGCCCTTCTTCTCCTCTGGCAGCAGCGGCGGCTTCGGTGAGGCCGAGGACCAGCTCCAGGTGCTCTGAGCTTGCCTCGCTTAAGCCACCACTGCCAGAGGAGAGGAAGAAGGCAGGAGCAGTTTGGAGGCGGCAGCCGCGATGCTGGGTTGTGGCTGCTGCCCAATTCCGGTGCCTTGTGCCGGGGCTCCGAGATGTAAGTCAAAGCCTGCGACTCAAGTCAAACAGGCCCCTTCTTGCTGCAAGTCAAATATGATGTAAGTCAAGCAGTATGTAAGTCAAGGTTCCACTGTACTCTATTAATGTATATTGTGTGATAGATAGCAAATGTTTCTAATCACATTTGTTCTCCTATTGTTAGACTGAGAATAAGAAGCCAACAATAGTCAGCAAACAGAAGGGAAAGGATAGGCAGGGCTGTGAAGAACTTCTGTCAGAAAATGTTATTAATCAAGTGAACTTTTCAACATTCAAATTTTACAAAGACATTTTTAGTCTCTGTACATAAACCTCAAACCAGTCAAATGATCCCCCCCCCCAAACCTGGGACACCGTCACAAACCTGATGGCATCCAAAGGGTTCACCCATTTCTCCAAAATGTAATCTCATCCATCCATAAAATGTATGTAATGTAATCCTATCCATCCATTCAGTTGAGGAGAATTGGATGGGGCTTTCTCGGGAGAAGGTTGCTAAATCCTCCCTTCCTTGCTGCCTAATCAGCAACAGGGATTACTCCAGATGGGGTAGCTGGTGGGCAGGAACAGACAGACCGAGCCACTGACATACCCAGCAGGCTGAACAAGAAGAGTACAATATTGAAAACCAAGCTCTGTGAATTGCCTTTGAATGAATTGCAAGGAAAGCAATTTACAGTATATACAGTATATGTTGAAAAAAAATCAAAGGGGGCAGATATTTCATTTTCCTGTATCTGAAAATCAACATAAAGGCAGCAGTTACATACAAAATGTTTACATCTTATTCAGCCATCAGGAAAAATATAGGATAAATTGCATTTGTAATGTGATTTAATTCCCAAGTAAATATGCATAGTACTACACCTACTGAGGAAACCTTACAAGGGAACAATAGGATAATTAACTAGGATGGGAGGAGGCATTAATACCAGGAAAAATTAACATCAGCTGTATACTGATATTATTTCATTTATTATACAGTGGTACCTTATATAAAGGAATTAATTCGTTCCAAATGAAAATATGTTAAGAAAATTTTCCTTTATACAAATTTCCCATAGGAATGCATTCAAAACAGAGTAATCCCTAATCACGACAATTTTTATGTTGTATGGAATCATACCATAGATGATTCTGTTAAGCAAATTTCCCCTATCTCCAGAATTTTTTATGTTGTACAGATTTTATGTTATCAAAACTGTTTGTTCTATGAGGGTCCATTATACTTTAATGTCACAGGGAAGGCCTATTCTTTCATTAAGTTCAGCATTGCACAGTTAAAACACAAAGCTTGATTAAGGATGAAAGATGAACAATGCAAGATAACCTGGGAGTTTTAAATTTTGTCGTTGTCGTCGTTGTCGTTGTCATCGTTGTCGTCATCATCATCATCATCATCTAAAAATGGCAGAACTGGAAGGGACCCTATGAATCATTGAGCTCAGTCCTTGTCAAGGAGTTACAACAGGGAATTGAACTCCCAGCCTCTGGCTCTGCAGCTACATACTTAAAACCCTACTCCTGGCATATAGTCTAGTAGTGTATTGTTTCTTAATCAGAAAATACGAATAAATCTGTATATGATATCCAAGTACTATTTCAGACAAATGAGTGACTTCTGAAAATGCTTTGTTTGAAACCCATACTTACCATAGCTGCAAAGCCACAAATGTGCTTTATTAAAAAGCTATTCTCTAAATCAGCATCACAGCTATGCAAACCATGTTTGTTTGTTTGTCCCCCCCCCCATGGCTTTCCTAGCATCTGACTTAACACATGCCAGTGTTTAGGAAACCCAATTTGTATCTTTTGCCATTATCTTTGAACTGTTAACACATTCTACATTTTCACTATCACAGTCAGAATTGACATTGGAATCTCAGGCAGTGCTTTGCCTTAATCCAATATTTGTTTCATTCCTGCTTCTTATATTCAATGTTTGCCCAATTCCCAAGTTGCCTTTTTCATTGTTTGTTATAAGCCTTGCCTTTTCCAAAAGGCTCTTTGTCTTTGGTTCTCTTTTTCTTTTGCATCTGTAAAAGAACGGGGTGGGGTGGGGGCTGCATGCATGCGAATATCTGATGCTACCCAAGTTCATATTAACGACCTTTGCAAGACTGCTAGGGAATCCTGAACTGTTAAACTGTTGATTTCTGTAGATCTGCTCTGCAAGTCACAGTTCTGCTTATGCTGAGATCTGGGAAGCATCATTTCTCCTTCAAAAACTAGCTGAATTAATCAAGCTTTTTCTTCAAATCTATGTATAATCACTTAGCAATGTGTTTCATTTTAAAATGTTTTTGGGCTTGAGCACACCTGTCAAAGAACCCCAGTTATTTGGCCGTTTTTAGATGGTTTCATATTTTTTCATTTGCCTCATGCATGGTCAGTAGAGATGGGCACGGAACGAACATTTTTTCGTTTCCGATTCCGTTTTTCATTTCCGTTATGTAACGAAATGACAAACAAAAATTGTGATGAAAATGAAATAAAACGAACAGAATCACGAAAATTGTGTTCGTTACGTTTCGTTTCCGTTAATGGCGACGCGCAATGAAATGAGCTGTTTAAAATGTTAAAAAACGCCCTGGACATCCGTAAAAATGCAGCGATAATTATTTATATTGTCTGATAATACCTACCGGGGGGGTTGGGGTCCTTAAAATGTTTTTGTCTTCTCCCATCGCGATGTATTTTTCTTTTTCCTTTAAAATGGATGTCGCCACCAGCCACAAAACGGAGGCAAGCCATGTGATGGGATCATGTTCAACCAATAGCATGCCCAGGTTGCAGACTGGGCGGGCAGGTCTGGCAGCCACAGAGGGCATAAAAAGCTCTGGCAGCCCCCGTCCTCCTTGCAGTCTCTGGTGGGAGTTACGGTGGGATTGCTGTCTCTGCAACTCTAGCTTCAGTCCTGCCAGCCTCCCTGTGTGTGTGTGTGCTGCGTATCTCTCAGTGAGTACCCTCCCTTGCCCCGCAGTGCAGTCACTCTGCGGCTGCCTTGCACTCTGGGCAACGCCCGCTGCTGCCTTTGCAGCCTCCCTGCATACCTAGTCTATACTGTGTCTCTGCCAGCATCCATTTTTTTTAGTGTTTTCCCTCTGTTCTGGGGCATTGGGGGAGGCCTGTGCATGGAAATGCTTTAAAAATTGCGCAAAAAGCGGGTAGAAATGACAAACAAAAAACAAAAAACAGTAATGAAATTTTTCCAAAAATTCACGACAAACGGAAACGAACCGAAACAGACCTCTCAACAACAAACGAAAAACTGAAACACCATTTTTTTGATTCATGCCCATCTCTAATGGTCAGCATGGTCAACGGCTGTATTATATTGTTCTTCAGTTGTGTCTAGTTTCTACTGGGTTCTCCAAGAAGCACACTCATTTTTGTTTGGCTGATACTTCACGTCCCTCTCGCTGCAGTTTGCGGCCCTGCTGGAGACCGGTTCGAAGGAACGTAACCTCATGTCCTTGTGGGGTCAATCCGAGTTCGAAGGAACGTAACCTCACAACCTTGTGGGGTGAATCCGAGTTCACCCCGACCACGCCCCCTGAACTGCGCTCCAAGCGGGGTGAGAGATTCCCGTCCTGGAGCTTGGGAATCTTTTCAATCCACTTCTTGATCGGTGTTGAAAACTGATTTCAACACGGAGGCAAGTTCACCTTGGCTCGAGGAAGGACGTGAAGTAACCACCTTTGTTGTTCCCTTTGTTTGTCTCTGGTACACAAGGTCTCACCTTTTCTGCAAGTATTTGTCACCTGTAATCCTTTCCTGGAAGGCACTGGGTCTACGGAACTCGAAAACCTCCCCAAAGCAAGGCTCTGTGCTTGTTTTATTTTCCACCCATTGGTAAAGATAGAAAGGAAAAGGAGCACCACCTAAATATGCCATGCAACACATCGTGAATTTGCATGCATAGGCATTCTGAAAAGCCTTCTTGGACAAGGATCCTATTTAATTGGCTTTAAGAAGATACTCTTCTCCCACACTGTCATATGCAGTGCCATCTGTGCAGGGAATTAACAATCTGGATAGGCAGCCATGGAGCTCTCACTGCCTCTCTCGTGCTGGACGTCAAATAGCGAAGTTCTAACAGTTGCGCTCACTCTGGTGCCAAGTTCATGGGACTGAACAAACTGAGAAAGATGGAATGTAGTGCTCTGGGATCCTTTCAAAGCTCAGGCTACACCTGTAACAAGACAAAGCAAAAACCCTCTACGTGCAGCCATCAAGCACCTATGCAGAACACAGTTCAGCAGAAAGAGGGCATAAGCCTGAAGATTCACATAGCCTCTGACCCAACGCTTGGAAAATGACACTGGAGTTGAATGCATGTAAGGGTGTGCTGAAACCATTCCATACTTGCACAGCTGGAGGGTGATGCAGGTTTCAAAGGATCCTCCCACCAGTGCACTGTTATGGATGGATTTGGCATAGCACTATATTCATACTTCATAAAAACCACTTTCCATGCTCTGCAGTCTATGCAATTATCTTATACCCAACACACTGGGAGACAGGCAGAGAGACAGAGGCATCATGTACACCTTAGTTGCGAACTTGCGATATAATCTTGCCTTCTTAATCCTATAACTTCCTCTCCATTAACACATCATGTTGTTGTATTGGAAGATACTGTACAGGCAGGAATGGACTGGGGTCAATAGCAGATTCCCCCCTCCCCGGTTATCCTTTATTTCTACCTTCCCCAATTTCTGTCCCTATTCCTGTCTCTTTATATAAATAGGCAGGACATTAGTCTAAACGAAGTGTCCCAGTAAATTGGCTCAGGCCAGTCATGAGAATGCTGAGGATACATTGCTAAGATGTGAACAGGAGCCTATTGATTTAGACCAGTAAAACACAACAGTTGCAACTCATAACAATATGGTTATTACGGTCTCCCCTCCTTCCATTTCCTTATCATTTTGTTGCTTTTTTTTTTTTGCTTTTCCACACAGTAGTGAAATGATCAGATGATAGTACCCTACTGAATCTCCCCAGTAGACACTAAAAGGATAATAAAAAGATAATTTACTAGCATTCCTTCAGATAATCCATCTTGAATAGATTTTGAACTATCTGCATATGCCTAATTAAGATTCACTAGAGCGTCTGTGGTAGTTGTTACTGCATACTTCAGAGTGGAGTGTAGAAATAGAGAGAGAGAAGTGGAAAAGCTGCCTCACTCTGTATTCAGTGGGTTTGATAATAAGGATCACTGCAGAAGCATAATATTTTTCAAATGGGGAACACAACTGTAATTTGAGTACCGATAACAATAAAAATCAGAATGACTGTGGTTGGGGGTGGGGAATTCCCCCTTTCAATGTATGTATCTCTGGGCGAAACAGATATTTGACAAAATGAGGCCGCATTTCTATACCCACTCATCTAAGAGTAAGCTCTAATGAATGCAATGGTCAAAATCTTGTGGCTTAGGATAATAAATTTCACCAGAGTATGACCATAGAATCAATGGGGTTTAGTGCATAAACTCCTCTGTAAGTTCCACTGGTTTACATTGTGACTTCCTTTAGGATAGTAAGCGGCAATTACAGTAGATCTATTTGAATGAATGGCGCTCACGGGGGAATTGATTCACTAAGCTTTCATTGATTCACTGCACCTAACTCTAATCCACCCCTTCTTGGATGCAAACCTTAATGTGGTGCAGGGGTTTCAGTGTGTCAGAGAAGCTGAGGGCAATGCCTCAGGTGGTCAGACTCCATTATAAGGCTGGACTCCTAGCAGGGTCATCCAGCATGGAATGGTGAGACTGAGATACCAGACTAAGAAGCATCCACCCAATTCATAGTAGCTGATGGAGAACTTCTGTTGAATTTTCCTTACTAGAGATGGGCATGAATTTTTTAAAAAAGTGATGTATGCTGGCTGTTTTGTTTTGGTTTGGTTTATTGTTTGGATAAACTGGTACTTAATGTTTCCCATACCCACTTTATCTGGTGGGTACTCACCCAGAAGGAGTGCTGAGAGGAACAGGACAGGGACGCTGAGGCAGAAGATGGAGAAGCTGTATTGTCTCTGCTGTGGCACTGATATGCTAATATCCAGAATTAAAGTAAATTAAAATTAAATTAAAGGACACTAAAAGAATCCAAGTGCTAAAGTACAATTTAAACAATATTCCTGATTATTTTCAAGTCCACATAAGGAACAGATATTACTAAACATAACTGATGATGAACCCGAAGAACTGTAGGTTGGAACCAAAGCTATAAGGGAAGGAAGCAAGAATACAATTTCTGTAGTAAAATGAGAAGAAAAACCTTGATTAATGACAGAAGAAATGCTTAAAATTGTAAAGGGATGATGAGAAGCTGTAGTAAAAGATGACAGATATAGAACCCTGAATGCAGTTCTTCAGTGACAGCCATGTAGATAGAAACATAAGTATTACAAAAGGTATTATTACAATAATCAGTACAAATAAATATAGTAGAACAACAAAATGGGAAAAACAAGAGATCTCTTCCAGAAGATCCAAGAAATCAAAGGGAAATTTAAGCTAAGGTTAAGAACAATGAATGGCCAAGAGGGAAGTGAACTGTCTGACAGGGAAAAATAAAGAGAAGGTGGAAGCAGTATACTAAAACCTATACAGAAGAAGTAAAAAGATGATAGTTTCCTCTGAAGAAGGATCCTATAATGAAGACCCTCCAGTGCTAAAAAGTGAATTGAAACCTGGCCTGAAAGCACTAGGAAGAAATAAATCTCAAGGGTAGACAGGATACTGCTATAACTGTTTCAATTCACAGAGATGGGAACTTTCAAAATCCTAACAAGAACATGCCAATAAATATAAAACACAAAATAATGGTCATGAGAAATCACAGGTTGCTTCGAAAGAAATGTTTCTGTCTCAGCATTGGAGTGTCCTGATATATCTCCTGCACTGTGCATAAGAAGCCAATATTAGGATAAAATATGGAGAGAGGAAATGGTTTCCTAGAGAAAAAGGTGTCAGACAAGGGTGCATTATCTGTCTAATATGTATGCAATTGCAGAACATATCACATAGAAAGCCAGACCAGATTCAGAAGAAGGACTGAAAACTGGTGGAAGAAAAGTCAATAAACAAAGCTGCAGTTGAACATTAATACAATGAAACTCATGACGACAGAAGAACTAGTAAAAGATGATGTTTGCCTTGGTTCACTTATCAGTTCTAAGGGAGATTGCAGTTAAGAAATCAGAAGACTGAGACTCAGAAGGGCAGAAAGAAAGGCATTTAAAAAGATAATCAAGTAGCAAGGAATTGTCACTGAGATGAAGATCATGCATACCTGTGCCTCTCTGATCACCATTTAGAGGTGTGAAGTCTGGAGAGTAGAGAAGGCAGAATGGGTGTGTGTGACTGATTTATACGAAATACAGTGTTAGGGGAAAACAACACAACAAGTGAAAATAAGGTACAGCAAGGAGAGAAATCAAACACGGAACAGGTGATTCTAATATATGCATTCAACTCTATGGACAGATGAATAAGTGGTGTCCTAGATTGAATCAAGCCTGATCTGTCTCTGGAGGCAAAATTATCATGAAAAGTCACAATTCTTTGGAAAAGACAATGATGCTAGAAAATGTTTGAAGGCAGCAGGGGAAAGGGAAGACCAAACACAAGATCCGTCGACTCTCTATAGTTTTCTAGAGCTAATTAGGGCTGTTGAGGACACGACATTTTGGAGATCATTCATTCATAAGGTCAACAACATACATTGGAGGTGACTTGTTAGCATATAGCAATAACATTAATATTAATGAAATAACATTATTAATAATACAGTAAATATATATTCCAAATCAATATGATTAATAATACATTTTCCCAAGCTGTGTCTGGATGAGTTGATACTTACTTCTTCAGCTCAGTGCTGTTCTAGTCCCCATTCTAACAGGTTTTGAATCTCACATTGGGTATTTGTACACGACTCCTAAACTCCGCCGCAAATGGCTCCCAGCTCCGGAGCTTAAAATTGTTTCCCCACCAGCTCCGGAGTTTACAGAAAATTAAGTGCGGCCACGCCCACCTAAGCACGTCCCAGCGCACTTTTCAGGTACCTGCTCTTGGAGGGTGATAAATCCCAGATCTGGATGTAAAGGAGTGAGTGCCCGGCTCTCCTCGCTTCTGTTTCTTGTTATTTTTTGCCTCCCGCCCCTTTAAGAGAAGGAATCAGGACGACGACGGGGCGGGGAGGCTTGGACTGGCAAACGGAGGTGAGCCTGCATTCTTTTGTTCCCTTTTTTCTCCCTCCCCTCACGCAGACAGGATCACGCAGAGGGGTAGGGACGCAGGAAGAGCAACGAACCCCCAAGATCTCTGGTCTGAATTTAAGTGGCCAGCGGATCTTAGGGGTCGTGTGAAAAGGACCATTGTTATTTTTATGAGCAACCCAGCTGCATTTGACTTCCAGTGATTCTAATCAGGTTTTCAAGGTAAGTGAGATATTTAAGGAGCATTACCGTTATCTCCCCCCCCTCCACATCCCCCAGAGGTTTTCCATAGTTGAGAGAGGTATTCTGATCTAGGTATCCTGAGTCTTAGTTTGTCACTCTGTCCATTATACTACATTGGGGCAATGTTACCTTTGTACCTAGGCCAGCTCACCTTATTCCTTGTATCTGTATCTTCAGATCTTCTAAAGACGAATTTCCTGTGAATAGCAGACAAAGCAAAGCAAAGTGTTCTGCTTATATACCACCTCATACCACTTCAAATAGTTTCTGGGCAGTTTACAGTTTTAATTACAGTATGCAGGGTACACATTGCCCCTCCCCCAGTAAGCTGAGTACTCATTTTACTGACCTCGGAAGGTTGGAAGGCTGAATCAACCATGAGCCGGCCACCCAGGTCGTGAGCACAGTTTTAGGTGCAGTACAGGCATTTAACCACTGCACCACAAGGGCCTACACTTTTGTAGTTCAGTTGATTATTTAAAATATACGTTTCATGCATGCTCTCCCTGATAGGCAAACCAGCCTTCTGTTTTGCTGTTGATCAAGTTGATGTTTGTGTCTCCCTTCTTCTATAAGGCAAGACAAGTACTGGTGTAACAAAATGTAAACTAAACACTTACTTTGTCCTTCCACCAGAGACAAAACAGCCGCCAACGCCCACCAACCAAAGGGATGTGGTGAATGGTTTACTTCAAGAGATGTAATCTGAAGCCACTCTCAGCATCTAGTTTCAGAGGTTTGTTTCTTGCTGGAAAATGATAGTTGCATGGGCACTGTTATGTTACAGCAGACTAAGGAACTCCAGATGATGGGTGAACTCTGGAGAACAGGGTTCAAACATCTGCTCAGCCATGGAAACTTAGTGAGGGAGTGATAAAACCACTCCTTAAGTATCTCACTTACCTTTAAAACCCAGTTCGGGTCATTCTAAGGTTGCTTTTACATGACCCCTAAGATCTGCTGGCAACTTAAATTCAGACCAGAGATATTGAGGGTTTGTCGCTCTTCCTGTGTTCCCACCCCTCCGCACTTCCTTGCTCCTGTCTGCGTGACGGGAGGGAGAAAAAAAGGAAGACAAGAATGCAGGCTCACCTCCACTCTGCTGTCGAGCTGCTCCGGGAACTAGACATGGGCACGAATTGGCGAAATTCTCGTTTCCGTTTCCGTTCCTCGTTTCCGTTACGCAACGGGACGAAAAACGACAATTACTCCGCCAGAACTCAAACTCGAACCAACTAAAGAAAAATTGGGTCTGATTTGTCATTGTCGTTCATGGCATCGCGGCGATCGCGCGATGCCAAGTGGCACAGAAAAAAAGTTTTAAAAAGAAAAAAACCCGATTCCTGGCCAAAAAAGCAGGCGAAAATATGCCTGCCTGAGTGAGGGCACCTACCAGAGGGGTGGTTTCTGGGGGGGGGGTCCACGGCCTCCCCCCCTCCTCTCCTGGGCAGTTCTGGTGGGGGGGGCATCCTCATTGTCTCCAACTCGCCAAGCGGCGGCACAGAAAAAAAGTTTTTAAAAGTTAAAAAAAACCCGATTCCCGGCCAAAAAAGCAGGCAAAAATATGCCTGCCAGAGTGAGGGCACCTACCAGAGGGGTGGTTTCTGGGGGAGGGTCCCCAGCCTCCCCCCCTCTCCTCTCCTGGGCGGCTCTGGTGGGGGGCATCCTCGTCGTCTTGCCAACTCGCCATGCCATGCAGTGCGGGCGGGGGATCCAAAATGGGGCGACCCGTCCGCAATATTTATTTTGAAATCGTGGTCCAAAAACACACCAAAGCACCACAGAAACATGCGAAAATAGCTATTTTAAAACTGCCTGAATTTTTACAGTAGCAGCAGTGGGTTTTTCTTGCAACAAAACGTCTCCATTGATTTTATTTTATTTTATTTTTATTTTTCATTTTTTTACACCTGAGCAATGATGGGCTGGCCATGGGAGTGGACCATGCAATTTTTTGGAGCCATTCCACCAATTGCATGGCCATTCGACCAGGTTTTGACCAAGACTTCTGGGATGTGCCAGTCGGGCATAAAAAGCCCACTAACCCTAGCCCGAACCCGAACCCGAACCCGATTCCTAAACCATACGCCAGTACACTGTCCTTCTTAGTGGGTCAGAGAGGCACCCAGAGGTACACCCCACAAACTCACCCTAACCTTACCCGTAACCCTAAGCCTAGCCCTTGCGCTAACCCTAACCCTAAGCCAGATCTGTGTACTCACATTGCACTATACGCAAGTACACTTCCCTTCTTAGTGAGCCGTAGGGTGCCCATAGGGGTCCTCTCTCACTTCGCTCCCCAGCACAAGAAGTGCACAGTATGCTGTCCTTCTTAGTGAGTCAGAGTACAGGCACCCAAAAGAGGTGCCTCTGCCTGCCACTGCAACTTGGTATGCATATCCAATTGGCTATGCGTACCCTTTTGTAGAGGGCCAGAGAAGGCACCCACCCCAGAGAGGTGCCTCCACAAGCCCACTTTCCCTTCATAGCGGGCCAGAGGAGGCACCCACCCCAGAGAGGTGCCTCCACAAGCCCGCTTTCCCTTCATAGCGGGCCAGAGGAGGCACCCACCCCAGAGAGGTGCCTCCAGGAGCCCGCTACCCCCCCCAAACCAGTACTAACGACAGATGAAAAAACGACAAACGAAACGACAAATTTTTGAGAAATTTTGCGAAGAACGGAAACGAGCCAAAATGGGCCGGCTCCGACAAACGACAACTCGAAACGTCATTTTTCCTGGTCGTGCCCATCTCTACCAGGAACCATTCCAGTCTCTTTCAGTCTCTTAAAGGGGTGGGGGCAAAAAAAACCCCAAAAAAACAAGGCGAGGAGAGCCCGGCACTCACTGCTTTACATCCGCATCAGAAATTTTTCACCTTCAGAGACCAGGTACTTGGAAAATGCACTGGGACACGCTTAGGTGGGCGTGGTCATACCTTATTTTGTTTAAAGTCAGGACCTGATGGGAAAACATTTTTAAGCTCTGGATCTGGGTGCCCTTTGCCCCGGATTTTAGGGGTCGTGTAAAAGCGCCCTAAGTCAGTTCTAGTTTGATAGCACATAATAGTACAACAATATAATGGAAAGATCAACTGGATAGCCCAGTAATTTAGGCAGAGCCAGAGTTTGGAAGTTCAATTCCCCACTGTGCATCTCAGGACAGGCATTTCCCTGCATAGTCTTCAGCAAGTTGTGCAGCCCCAGAATACCTCCAGAAGAAGGGGAAGGTAACCCACTTTTGCACACGGTGTACATAGAAAACCCTGGAAAGTCACAAATTAACATGAGTCCATATATCATGATCATCATCCAGTACAAGCATCCAACATTTTCTTAACTTTATTTGTGCAGAGTCTAATAATTTTTTAAAATAATCTTCGCCACTTTTATTGTGAGAAAAGGATCCAAATTTGTACATAAAATCCACATATATTAACTAACAAATAATGACTTTAAACATCTGCTTCCTTAGCAGCATTGGTAATAATTGCAAACTAGTTCTTCTCCACTGTAAAACTTGGGGTCTGAGTTTACATTTGCTTACAGCTGAAAATAAATAAATAAATAAATAAATAAATAAATAAATAAATAAATAAATATTAGGGGAAATATATTATCTGATGTTACAGAGAGACAACCTAATGGCAAAACTAAGTATAGCTCTGACATTATTTTAAGAAACCCCAACTAATCAAAGTCTTTTAGATTAGATGGAATGACAGCTTTTTATGTTGTTTTAATTAAATATACTATAATTTAAACCAGTGAACCATAACAACCTAACGCTTAGTGTTATATCCCTGAGAGAACTTTTAAAATATGTGTATAATTCTGCCTGCAAGGTAACTGAGGGATATTTTTGTGTGGGTTGGGTGGGGGTAATTAAAGGTTAGTTTAGAACAATAGCAACAACATATCTGTATTCATAGTATTAGGAACTGTGATAAAATCTCCCCTAGCAACTGATTCATGTATCACAACCATGCCTTTTCCTTCTGTTATTTTTAAGAGGCAACAGACCATATACTGGCACGTTAATAGAACAAAAGCCAAAACAGAACAAAAACAAAATGATTGGTGGCAATTTTCAAACTAGCAAACTAACAGTGACATGCCTTTGAATCAGCAGAATTGCCACAAAACAAATTTTCATTGTGCAATTTGCTTTCTTAGGCCAAAATAATATGACATTTAAGGAATATTGATTTCCCCACATCAGTAGAAAACAAAAATGTTTATTTTATGCCTCTAAAAAGTGCATGAATCCTATCACCTGACTGTAGCACCATATCTTTATTAGCTTTTAAATGTTATTTATTTATTTATTTATTTATTTATTTATTTATTTATTTATTTATTTTAGAACTTGTATACTGCCCGTCTTCCCGAAAGGACTCCGGGCAGTTCACAACATTGTAAATCACACAACCAAAATAACTACAATGGACAACAGAAGAAACAAATTAATTAAACAACAAATAAAAATAAAAATAAGAATCGGCGCTAGTAACCCAAAAAGCAGATGGTGGGGGGGAATTAAATTAAGTCACCAAATGCCTCTCGGAAGAGGATTGTCTTTAAAGCCTTCCGAAAGGCTGGCAGGGACTGTGCAAGGCGCACTTCGCTGGGAAGGTGGTTCCATAGTGTGGGGCCAGCCACAGAGAAAGCCTGGCTCCGAGTGGAGGTTTTTCGGGACTCTCTGGGCATGGCCACCCACAGCGAGTGTGCCCATGACATCCTAGTTGGACAGGCCGAGGTTGACCGCTGGGCGATCCGCTCTGCCAGGTAGTCAGGTCCCAGGCCATGGAGGGTTTTATAGACTAAAACCAGGACCTTGAATCTGATTCGGGATGCAACAGGTAGGCAATGCAGGCGAGCCAGAACTGGGGTGATGTGGTTGTAATGACGCACACCTACCACCAGTCTGGCTGCCGCATTTTGCGCCCGCTGCAATCGCCAAAGGAGAGTCAAGGGCAACCCCATGTAGAGAGCGTTGCAATAATCAGTCCTCGAGATCACCAACGCTTGCACCACAGTTCTCAGGGAGTCCCGATCTAGGTATGGGCAAATCTGGCCAATTTGACGCAGATGGAAAAAAGCAGCCCTGGACACGGCAGCCACCTGGGCCTCCATGGTGAGAGCCGGGTCCAGGACCACACCCAGATTCTGAACACTGTCCGCTAGTTGGAGGGAAACTCCCTCCAAACTAGGGAGAGGCCCCCCATAACCGGAAGGGGAGTTCCCGAAGAACATTATTATTATTGAACAAAATTATTATTACTAGAAAGCAAAACATTTAGTTATTATTTATTAGTTAGTTACTTAGTTAGTTAGTTACTTAGTTCTAGTTACATTTCTACGCCACTCCATTAATGTTGCCATTTACAACACACAACATTGTCTAGGTGTGCATACACATGCAGTGTAGGTTTAACAGAGTTGGCAGTATAATCTAGATAATTGGAAGTAAACCCTGAATTCCCAGGAATGGAACTGAACTCTACACTCACAAAGCCTGGATAGCTCAATGCTGGCTGTGCAGTTTCAGCTTTCAGGCATTTGAAATGGGCCCTATCTGAGGTGTGTGGGGGGGCATTTGAGTGCCTTTATGATGATTCTGACAGAAGAGATTGGGAGCTATCTAATTTGGCCAAGCGATAAGGAGGAAATTTGGCATGAAACGGTGATAAAACTCACTTTCTCAAAATGTACTTAACAGTCCCTCCTATATATCATTTTAGGGGCAATATCTGCTATATTGGGAGGAGAGGGGGAGGCACTATAAAACCTCTTCCAGTGACGGGCACGGCACAGCTCTCTAACTGCCACAGTGTGTGTGTACAGAGAGATGCAATGTGAAAAGTGGAAGATAATGTGCTCACAGACTAATGGGCACTGAACTAGACACGGGCTCATTTTTCACATCATGTCATCTCTAAGGTTTGAATAAAAAGTAATGGCCAGAATGAGCCTGGATCTATCTCAGACATTATCATTTGCCTCCTCAGTTTTATTTGTGTTGACTTGTACAGTCTAAAAGGATGACAGTCTCTGGGCCTCTGGATCAGTCAGAGTGATAATACGCAGCGCATTTACACCGCTGGTGACAGGTTCTGTTCTCCTGCCTGGCATATGAAAGGAACGCATCTCCTTCCGTCATTTCAAATGCTAGAAACTGACAGAATAAAGAATCTTGCGGAGGGGACATCACAAACCCTGTCTGTTATGATTTTATGAGATAAACTGCAGTTTCTAGGGTATCTTGTTCAGGAAATTAGTGTCAGTCAAACTTTAGTGTGGGGAAGAGGGGGTGGTAGTGGGGAGGAGGAGTGGTTTGGGAAGGATAAATAGCAGAGGCTGTGAAATGTAGCTTTCGACTGTTTATAGCTGCCACAAAGCCCAGGCTGTATTTTAAGTGTGGGAAGTTGTTTTAAGCACCACATAATGCTCTGAAGCAGCAGTTTAAAAACATGACATGTGATTTCCATTCAATAAAGGGTAAAAAGCAGAGGCACTATCAGCACTCCAGCCATTGGAGGTGGGGATGAAGATGCTCAGCCTGACAGGATCAAGACAACCACTGATCTAACCGCTAAGGATGTGAGTGTGTATGTGCATGTTATGCTCTGTTAGGCAGCTTCAAAGTTGTGGTGACCCTAAAGCAGGTTACAAGGTGTGTAAAACTCCCATTGATTAAGTGGGGATTTGAATCCAGGTCTGTCAGTTCTCAGTCTGAGGCGCTATCTACCACCTCACAGTGGCTCTTCTCTTGGCTAAGAAAAACCATTGTGGAAGCACTGACCCCTCTTTTCGCCTTTCTGCAGGGGGCACATGATATGCCCACATCTGATGCCAGAATGGCATTACATTGGATGTGTGATTGGTCAGAATCACAGAAGGAAGAACCAAGGATTCATAGCAGGCAAGGGAAACAATGGTACAAAAAAAAAAAAAAAGATTACACACAGGTGGACATTTATGAGTTTCATGGGGGAAAGAATCACTTACACCAACACCACCTCCCTATACGGGGCTCTATTTTCAGTCTAGAAATTCAAATGGGCAAACTAATTAGTGACCCAGTTTGCTGGCTTGTTTATTGCAACCATTTTTTAAAATGTCAGTAACAATGTATTGCAGTGGGAATGAGTGATTTCCCTAAGGACTGGCTGGAGCTTCCTCAGGGATGTTTTTCTCTGATCAGAAGAGGACTGGGGGAGGTGAAATGGGAAGGAAAAGGGGGGAAAGTATATTAGGAGACAATATTAGGCTTCCTATAAACCCCCCAAATTTAGGATGAAGGACATAACCAGAAAAGGAACCACAAAAACTTCTTTAAACACAAAAAATTATTTCACTTAGTTTTGCATAACCGTAATAAATATGTTTTCACGATTTCGGTCACTGGGGTAATAACTATTGCCCTAGCAATGATTACCTTGTAGAGAAACAGTTCAACTAAACGTTTGTCATTAAGGGAAATTTATCTAACTTTAAATTCCTGCTTCCAGGAATCTGTCACGTTCTCAAGAAGGCAGTTTAGTTGCCAGAATCTTTGGCTTCAAGCAAACTTCATATTCTTTCACCCTCAATTACTTCCATAAAGCTACTCTTTCTCTCTCCAACTCATTGCCATGTTTTATTTTTTTAAAGAAAAAACAGCACAAAGTGTTTCTCTATGACCGTTGTGTTGAATAATGCATAGCAACCAAACAATGACAAGTTTCTTATCTTTTCTGCTGCTACAGAAAGATTATACCCCCCCCCCAAAAAAAGTCTCCACTACCAGGGGAATGGAAACCCCAAATGTTTTGCTCTTCTTTGATGCCACCAGCATGGAGAATACTTCCAATTCCATATAAAAACAGCGAGCATCACTATTTTTAAAAAATTCTTGGGCCTAAAGTCCACACTTAAACCTTTGAATAAGTCATTCGCTAGGAGCAAGTTACAAAAATTTAGTTGCTTGCCATTGTTGTTGCTTGCAATAACGAAGACCCAATTTTATTACATTACAAAAACAGTTTGATGAATGATAACTTTACTCAATTTCTGGTGTAATGATACCTCTTATTGTAGTTCTATATTCTCATTGAAAGAAGGCTCTAACATGATACAAGTGGTGGCATGTGGTGAGCCTCCCTGGCTGTCTCATGCTTTTGCTACAGGAATAGAGAACAAGCCAGATGGGAAGAGAGTGTGCTTTCTATCATAGGCCATCAGATCCTCCAAATAACATAATTTTCAAGTAACTACATTTTAAAGTAACTTTCCAAAGTCTAGATATAATAGCAACTGTTATTTAGCCTATTATTGTACATTTAATCATGTACAGTGGTTCCGTGCTTTTTTAAAAACTTGTAAACCCCCCAGAGTTACAGATTTGGATGATGGGCAGTATAAAAATGAAGCAAATAAATAAATAAATCATTATAATGTTGTATCACTACCATTCTATCATTGTCTTTTATCCAGCTTATCTTTTCCTTGGTGTTCCTTTGGCCAAAATCCTGTTGCATAGTGCAGGAAATCAGACTATAGCAGGAGGTCTATAGCAGACTATTCAAATGGGTTTACTCTAAATATGACTAATTATGATAAAGTAAGTCAAAGTTTAAGTAGGCCCATTTGAAACAATGAAACATACAGAGGAAGTGATTGACTAAATCCACACTGATTAATGAGCCTACTCTATTTATTTATTTATTTATTTATTTATTTATTTATTTATTTATTTATTTATTTATTGTATTTGTATCCCACTTATCTACTATGTACTCTAAGCGGCTTACAAAAGGCAGCAAAGCCAGCAAGTTACAATAACTAATCGGATAAAACATACCAATAAAACACCCTTAAGACAATTAAGTTTACTAGTCTAAGCAACAGGCTTTTGGCCATAGACCTAGTTTCTGTTTTTCTCTTGAGGAAGTACCTTTTCCTTTGTAGCTTTGAGAATGGAAAGATTAACAACCAGAAATATAACTCATAGTCTGTGAGCCTTTTCACACGACCCCTAAGATCCTCTGGCCACTTAAATTCGGACCAGAGATCTCAGGGGTTTGTCGCTGTTCCTGCGTTCCCACCCCCTCCGCACTCCTGGCTGCTGGCTGCGTGAGGGGAGGGAGAAAAAAAGGAAGAAAAGAATGCCGCTCACCTCCGTTCTGCCATCCCGGCACTGCATTCAGATATCTTAAAGGGGCGGGGGGCAAAAAAAGAACAAACAGAAGCAAGGAGAGCCCGGCAGTCACTATGTTATATCCGCATCAGGAATGTTCATCTCCGGAGAGCAGGTACCTGAAAAGTGCGCTGGGACGCACTTAGGTGGGTGTGGTCGCACTTAATTATCTGTAAACTCCGGAGCTGGTGGGGAAACAATTTTAAGCTCCGGAGCTGGGAGCCATTTGCGGCGGAGTTTAGGGGTCACGTACAAATACCCTGTGTTACCATTGGAAATGAAAACTCAAGTATTGACTTAGATATGTCCATAAGGGCAATCATCTCAGTCACATCAGCTGTTTTTCTGGCTGCCTTTTGTGTCTCCATTTTCTTGTTCAGCAGTTGATCCCTTGGACCAATCAAAGGAAGGGTGGACAAAATGTCTTTACATGGGCAGAAAAACGGAATGTGGAGCCAAATTTTATTGCTCATTCATAATAAAAAGGTGCACCTACTTCATGTATGCCCCAAAGGTGGTGGTGGTGGTGGTGATAGTTTCTTCTAGTCTAAATCTCTATTATTCACCTTCTATGATTGCTTTGCTTCAACCACCCAACTCTGATAGGAAGTGATGAATATCAAAAGGAGATCCACATTCAATACTGGTAGAATTAGGACTTTCTTCTGTAACTCTCTATAGATGCAGAAATCTAACTTAGAGCTTTCCCAGCCCTCCAGAATACATTTTGTGCTGTAAGTAATTAATCACAAATAGCTAGTCAAGTAAAAATAGCTAGTCAAGTAAAAAATAAATTACAATAATTTTATTTTTGGTAGCAACCAAGACATAACTTGGGATGCAGTTACACTAGTCAAATAAATCAGAAGATGGTTTGAGAATTATGAATTTGATTTAAAATCTTGCGGTAGTCACCTGGTTTCGGGGTCAGAGTATGCATTCTGTTTGTAAGCTGTGTTGTATATTGGTTGAGGTGGCTACACAAGATTTTAAAATGGTTGAATTTGAGGCTTTGTCCTGTGCCCACTCGCCCTTGCACTGGCTGCACCTCACAGGCACTAGCCTCTGGTATTTCGGTGTTATTTATTTCAAATAAATTTTAAAAATTTCAAAGTTTCTTGTAATCTGGCGTAGCACTAGTAGGACTGAAAAATAAAACAAAACAGAGGTTTCCCTGCAGCCCAACACATGTGCACACAGACAGACAGACAGACAGACAGACAGACAGACAGACAGACAGACA
>JAHTLZ010003547.1:21199614-21232994 GCA_023846285.1 Phrynocephalus versicolor
TCTGGGGGGGGGGGGTCGGCCTCCCCCCCTCTCCTGTCCTGGGCTGCTCTGGTGGGGGGCATCCTTGTTGTCTCGCCAAAGTCGCCATGCCATGCGGTACGGGCGGGGGATCCAAAATGGCGAGTCGGCGACCGCAATATTTATTTTGAAATCGTGGTCCAAAAACACACCAAAGCATCACAGAAACATGCGAAAAGAGGGGTGGTTTCTGGGGGGGGTCCCGGCCTCCCCCCTTTCCTGTCCTGGGCTGCTCTGGTGGGGGGCATCCTTGTCATCTCGCCAACTCCCCATGACATGCGGTACGGACAGGGGATCCAAAATGGTGACCGCAATATTTATTTTGAAATCATGGTCCAAAAACACACCAAAGCACCACAGAAACATGCGAAAATTAGCTATTTTAAGTGCCTGAATTTTTACAGTAGCAACAGTGGGTTTGTCTTGCAATAAAACGTCTCCATTGATTTTATTTTATTTTATTTTATTTTTATTTTTTTTTTTACACCTGCACAGTGCGCAGGGATGGGCTGGCCATCGGATGGGCATGGGACCATGCAAATTTTTGGAGCCATTCCACCAATTGCATGGCCACTTGGCCAGGTTTTGACTGAGACTTCTGGGATGTGCCAGTCGGGCATAAAAAGCCCACTAACCCTAGCCCTAACCCTAACCCTAACCCTAACCCTACCCATACGCCAGTACACTGTCCTTCTTAGTGGGTCAGAGGCACCCAAAGGTGCAGCCCACTAACTCACCCTAACCTTACCCGTTACCCTAAGCCTAGCCCTTGTCCTAACCCCAACCCTAAGCCAGATCTGTACTCGCATTGCACTACTGCGCAAGTACACTTCCCTTCTTGGTGAGCCATAGAGCACCCAGAGGGCTTCGCTCCCCAGCCCAAGTGCACCGTATGCCAGTATGCCAGTATGCTGTCCTTCTTAGTGAATCAGAGTAGAGGCACCCAAAAGAGAGGTGCCTCTGCCAGTGCCACTTGTACTCATGCACACAATGGCTACGCATACTTTTCCCTTTGTAGCGGGCCAGAGGACGCACCCACCCCAGAGAGGTGCCTCCAGGAGCCCGCTAAATGCCTTCCCTTCTTAGCGGGCCAGAGGAGGCACCCACCCCAGAGAGGTGCCTCCAGGAGCCCGCTACCCTCCCCCCCTAAACCAGTACTAAAGACAGATGAAAAAATGACAAACGAAATGACAAATTTTTGAAAAATTTCACGACAAACGGAAACGAGCCGAAACGGGCCGGCTCCGACACCCGACAACTCGAAACGTCATTTTTCCTGGTTGTGCCCATCTCTAATCATCATCATCATCATCATCATCATCTTAGAACTGCAGATACAAAGAGGGAAGCTAGGTTGGCATCCGTGGTAGTGCTGGGGTTAACATTGATCTGAAGAGTTTCTGAGACTGGAAAAATCCTGCATTTTTTGTCATCAGTCTATCAATCCACACTTGGAGTTCCAAAAATAAAATAAATAAACAAATAAATCCTGCCCATAAACAATTGCTTGATTGAAGTACAGCTCTCTCTGTGTGTGTCTGTCTCTCTGTGTGTTGGGGGGGCAGGGCTCACAGGATGGATGTCTTTGGATCCCCCCCCTCTCTTATCATTGGCAATGATAGCATCTTCCTTCATCCCCACTGGCTTTCCTGTACCTTTTGAGCTTAGCTGCAGTTTTCCTAGAAATAGCTGCATGTGGCATGGTGGTAGGGATAGTATTTTTCTCAACTCCTCACTCACCCATTGCTGTGTGCTATTGCTGTTGGGATCTGAAATATTTTGTGGTGGCTTGATCTTTGATAGGCAAATGACCCATCAGATGGCTTCCTCTGGGTCGAGTCAAAACCCATGAGACTTCTTATATTGATATAACGGCTGACATTTGGGGGCCTTCTTGATAGTGAGACTATGGAGACTGTAATGATGGATTCATGCCCTTTGAGTTATACTAGGACACCACCAGATGTTGGACATAACCACCCCCTGCAGCATTTCACAGGCAAGCAATGGAACATATTTTTCATAGCCCAGTAATATATAGGCCAAAGAATCGTTATTTGATCCCTCCTGTGTTTGGCTGGCAGTCATATTCTCCTATCTACATGCTGTATTCATTGTAATACAATTAGCCTTCAAGTTATTTAAGTATCAAAAGAAAGGTGGTTTAGAAATTCTTTCATTTACACCAGACAAACATGGGTGTCTTCCAGGTGGTTAACAATAGCTCAGCGGCTGTTGCATGAGAAATCTGTGACATGGAAGTGTCCATGACAAATAGGAAATTGTTTCATTTGCAATTTGGTTACATTTTGCCAAATCTGAACTGCGTGATTATCACACCCTGGTTTTGTATTTGTTTGCAGCCCGTTCGTATTACAAAGAAATATGGTATGGGTGCATTTTTTTTTAAAAAAAAAACAAACATATGACTTGTATAGACATTTTTAAATATATGCCTTTCTATCCTTTTTTCTATGAAGTGTGCTTGTGGAAATTTTTTCCAGCTATGTGTAATTTCACCATTTGTATTTTTAAAATATAGCTTCACACATATTTTGTTTCTCTGCAACTCACTGTGAGTCTTGCAAATGTGCAGATTATGTCTCAGGCACCATCACTTTCCAGAAAGGTGAAATGAATACATACACTGAAAATATCATGGCCCCAAAGAAATCTTTTCCCACCCCTAACTGAAGCATTGAAGACAAAGCCTGTACTCCCCAGTCCCCATTCTGAGTTTTTTAGTTAAAGACCAGGGTTGGGGAGATGCTAAGTCAGGAAAAAGGTGAGGCAAAAAACTAGGACAAAATACCACAATGTGTTTTTTTTTTTTTTGGTAGTTGGAAGTTGGGGAGGTACACTGGAACACTGGCTTAACTAAATTTCATGTCATATTAAGGAAGGCTGTAATGATTCCAGCACCATTTTATTTTCAATGAGAGCCACGTTCTGTTTGTCTTTTGTTCTCCTGCCCACGGATAGCACTTAGTTCGCATTATGTTTGCTTTGCATTTCTGAAAATTAGTTTATGAACTCCTGAAAAGCAAAATCTATCCTCCGTTTCCCTGACCCCCAAACTCCTACAGCACAAACTTTCATTGCTGTTGTCTTGGACTAAGACTGTTCCTTTTGGGCCAGTTAATTAGAAACATGGAGGATTTGGAAAGACACAACAGCTTTAGCTCCTAGTCCGTACCCTCTGTGACAAACACAGAGCAGCTGTAGGGCAATTATGCCAAGGGTAACATGGTTCCCCGAGGAATGTCCCTGGAAAGAGAGGAAGTGAAGGAGGAACAGTCAGTCAGACGAACAAGAATATTCTCTCACTCGAAAGGTCTCTGGATTTCATTCTGTGCTGATTTTGACATGTATTCTTTATTTTTGAAATTGTATTTATTCCACTAGTTTTAAAATTAGGTTTATTCCAGGAGCCCGCCCACCCCCACATATAGTAAGTATCCTTAATTCTGAAACTGTTGTTTTCCTATTTATTATTAATTAATTTAAAATAAATAAGTCCCGAAAGGCAACCAACAGCTAAAGACTAGAGATGGGCACGACTTAGCGGTATTTCCGTTTCCGTTTCCGTTACTCGGTTCCGTTACTCTACGGAAATGGTAACGGGAATTATTCCGCCAGACTTCGAGCTCGAACCGACGAACGAACAATTTGGTCTGATTTTTCGTGGTCGTTACTTGCATCGCGCGATCGCGCGCGATGCCAAGCGGCACAGAAAAAAAGTTTTAAAAAGTTAAAAAACCCGGTTCCCGGCCAAAAAGCAGGCGGAAATATGCCTGCCGTGCCTCAGGGCACCTACCAGAGGGGTGGTTTCTGGAGGTCCCCGGCCTCCCCCCCTCCTCCCTCCTGGGCTGCTCTGGTGGGACTTGCCGCAGGCTCGTAGCAGCAACAAGCCGCACGGCACGAGTCTCGCCGCCAGCTCAAGCAGCACGGACGGCACAGGAAAAAAACTTTTAAACTCTCCCCCCACCCATTCCCGCACAGCACGAGTCTCGCTGCCGGCTCAAGCAGCATGGATGGCACAGGAAAAAACTTTTAAACTCTCCCCACACCCATTCCCGCACGGCACGAGTCTCGCCGCCAGCTCAAGCAGCACGGATGGCACAGGAAAAAACTTTTAAACTCTCCCCCCACCCATTCCCGCACGGCACGAGTCTCGCCACCGGCTCAAGCAGCACGGATGGCACATGAAAAAACTTTTAAACTCTCCCCCCACCCATTCCCGCATGGCACGAGTCTCGCCGCCGGCTCAAGCAGCACGGATGGCACAGGAAAAAACTTTTAAACTCTCCCCCCACCCATTCCCGGGCCAAAAAGCAGGTGGAAAATGCCTGCCGTGCCTCAGGGCACCTACCGGAGGGGGGGTTTCTGGTCTGGAGGGGGGGTCCCGGCCTCCCCCCCTCCGTCCTGGGATGCTCTGGTCTGGTGGGACTCGCCGCAGGCTCGCCTGCCGCAAAAAGCCCAGTCTCGCCACCAGCCGCCAAAGCGCAAGCAAGCGGCACGGGCGGCACAGGAAAAAACTTTTTTAAACACGGGCCAAAAAGCAGGCGGAAAATGCCTGCTTGACTAAGGGTGCAGGGCACCTACCGGAGGGATTGTTTCTGGAGGGGTGGTCCCGCCTCCCCCCCATCCTGGGCAGCCGGACTCAAGTTGCCATGCCATGCAGTGCAGGCGGGGGATCCAAAATGGGGCGGCGAACTCAATATTGTTTTTGAAATCGTGGTCCAAAAACACACAAGCACAACAGAAACACGCGGAAATTTATAAACTTCCAGATTTTTCACAGTAGCAGTGGGTTTTTTCTTGCAACAAAATTGTCTCTCCTCTCCTCCTCTGTCCTCCATTGATTTTATTTTATTTTATTTTATTTACACCTGCGCAGTGCGCAATGATAGGCTGGCCCAGTGGCCTGGCCAGCCATGTGGGAGGGGACGACCATGCAAATTTTTGGAGCCATCTCACCAATCGCATGGCCACTTGGCCACTGAGACTTCTGGGATGTGCCAAAAAGCCCCCTAAAACCTGCCCTAGCCCCCTAACCCTCTAACCCTAATCCTTGACTCCTTACCCATATGTCACAGACTGTCTTCTTAGTGGGTCAGAGAGGCACCCAGAGGTGCAACCCAATAGCCCACCGTAACCTTACCCGTCATTAGCCTAACCCTAGCCCTTGGACTAAACCCACCTTAGCCCATAGCCAGATGTACTTGCATTGCACTACACGCAAGTACGATTCCCTTCTTTGTGGGACATGGCAGGTGCGACACACTCGTACCAGGGGATCAGGTACTTGAGCGGGTCTCTGCCTGCAAATGGTATGCATATCCATATGGCTATGCATGCCATTTTGCAGCAGCAGCAGGTGAGGAGGGGAGACCCCCATGTTGAGGGGTCTCTTGGAGCCTGTTGCTGCTGTCCCTTCCTAGTGGGTGAGGATAGGAGGCACCCACGGGTGCCTCCAGGAGCCCACTTTCCCTTTATAGCGGGCCGGCGGAGGCACCCACCCCACAGAGGTGCCTCCAGGAGCCCGCTACCCCCCCAAAAAACAGTATAACAATAACAAAAAAACAAAAAAAGAACCGACTAATTTTTGCGAATTTTCGCGAAAAACGGAAACGAGCCGACACGGGCTGCCTCCGACACACGACAACTCGAAAACGTCATTTTCCCGTGTCGTGCCCATCTCTACTAAAGACAATACATTATTACATTCAAAAGGATTAAAAAGCAACCCTAACCCTAAAAGCAACAAAATCACAAACTATCCCATTTTTTAAAAAAACCCTAAAGAGCCAGTCTCTAAGGAAATGCCTACCTGAAGAAAAAAGGTCTTTACCTGCTTGTGGATGTATATCAAAGATGGCACCAGCCTGAGATCCTGTGAGAGAGAGTTACAAAGTTTGAGAGCAGTGATGGAGAATGCCTTTTCATGTGTCATCACCACCAAAACCTGGGCATCCAAGCTCAAAGATTAATCCAGAAACACCTGCAAGTGGCATGCCTCAGTTTTCAGGGAGAGAGTGACTCAATCCAGTGAAGGCTGGAACCCCACTTCCTGATCCGCCTTTTGACTGACCTGGGCCTCCTCTATCTTATCTGGATTAAGTTCTAGTCTATTGCTGACACCAAGATACCAATCTAGAACCAAAACAGCATCCTCAGTCTTACATGGAAAGAAGAGACAGAGTTAGGTATCATCTGTATACTGGTGACACTGAACTCTACATGTCTGGATGACCTATCCCAGCAGTTTCATATAGATCCTAAATAACATGGACCCATCAAAACCCAAAGCATCCCAACAGGCCAACTAGGGCAGTGGTTCTCAACCTTCCTAATGCCATGACCCTTTAATACAGTTCCTCATGTTGTGGTGACCCCTTGCCCTGCTTGGAAGAGGCCACAAGCCCCCTTTGGCAGGCCACTGCTAAGGGGGCCATAGACAACTTCCATGTACAGGAACCTCAGCCAATCGCAGCCTCCAGTGCCATTGACTGACATCCCCTCCAACCTATCAAGCTTTAACTCACTCTTCCTCCCCACTTCCTCCTCCAGACCCAAGCTGTTTGTGCCTTTTTCTTCACTGGTTCATGGCGACCCCTGTGAAATGGTTGTTCGACCCCCCAAAGGGGTCCCAACCCCCAGTTTGAGAACTACTGAACCAGAGCCCCCTCAGGACTATCTTCTGAGTTCTCCCCTCACCCAAGGAAGGACTGGGATCACTGTAAAACAGCGCCTTCAATTCCATCCAGAGACACAGACTAGAGGGGTACCCTAGTTAATGATATCAAAAGCTGCTGAGAGGTCCAACAGAACCAACAGGGACACACACACACACAGCCATCTGGTTTCCAGCATAAATAATTGACCATGGCAGCAAAATCTTCCATAACCAAGCCTGACACTAGATTGAAATGGATCTAGATAATCTGTCTCATGCAAGAACCCCTGAGGCTAAAACGTCACAACCTGCTCTAGTACCTTCTCCAAGAATGGAATATCAGGGACTGCCATATCATTTAAAATATTTCTGCTTTCTTGGAGCAGAAGTTTTTTTAAAAATTATTAATAAAAAGCAGACCAGGACAGAAAAGACCTAAATAATTTCATGAGTGTAGCGCTCAAGTTTTAAAAAAATTAATACACAATAAAAGATTAAGCTTTTGGCAGGTAAACAAGTCCTACCATCTTCAGAATGCAAGCTGGAATGTAAAGAAGAAACGTTGTAAATGATAAAAGAGGGTGTGTTTCGAGCTGTAACTGAAGAAAAGCTGGTGTTAATATCTATTTCCCTAAAAAGCTGCAGCTTTCTAATGAACAGAATATATATTTTCCATTCTTTTACCACTTGGTCTACAGTGCAAAAAAGGCAAGTGTTAAGCCCTTTAATGGAACGTTATTTTAAAGCTGACAGGCCTGGCCTGAGGCTGGTCGTGATCTCCACTTTACCATCTCCCCTAAAAAAATCTGCTCCAGAGAATGGGGGTGGGGGGTGGGGGGCATTGATAATATTATGGTAGGGTGTGGAGGTGCAGAAGGGTAGAGAAATCTATTAAATCAGCTTTCTGCCCATTTGGTTTGGCTCTTAATGGAGCCATCCACAGGTTCAAAGAACCTTCCATTGATGGACAGAAACTATTGCAACTACAGTGCAGTCAGTTTAACACCCGAAGAAAAGCTGCAAAATGCGAAGAGGTGCTAAGACAGCACATTTCTCTAATACGTGTTCAAGGACCTCAAGAGCAAGCCAGAGGAGTTTCCCCAAAGTAAATTAAAAGTAAATAAAGTAAAGTAAAAAAAGAAACATATTTTGATATGTTTGAACTTTTGTGACCTACTTTGAAGAAGAGTGTTTTGCACTGGAAATCTTGCATTTTTTTATTTTTATTAGTGGTCCATAAAGGTATCGCCTGTAGCCTATTGTAGTTTTGCATTTGTGTTTTGTAATGGCCACATGGCTCAATCCCCCTCTTTCCCCAAAGTAAATTGAAAGCTCCACAGAAGAAAAAGCAATCGCTAAGGTATGTATTGTTCTCCATCATCTTGAGGTTGGTGCACGTCATCAGTTGTTTCATGCCTCCTGCCAATTACCTGTTTGTTGTGTATTATTTTCTTCCTTGTTGTTGTTGTTCTTGTTGAAACAAGCAATGGCCATGCCCACTGCGGAAGCACAAGGCAACCACCACTGAACATGTTGCCATTCCATTAATTTCAAAGGGACTGCTGAATGTGTGGTTCCTTTTCTCCCACTGAAATCATGGGAACACAGGAGCTGCAAGGCTGGATCTGACCAAAAGCCTATTTAGTCCAGTGCTAGTCTGCAGCGCTGACTGCAGGTTAGGGGGATACCTTCACGGCATCAAATCAGGAAATGAAACGAAGAGCAACTCAAAATACTTAACTGTGTCGGGATCCTGTCCAAGTGTCCATAGTTAACTGGGTTCATTTTCTGACACCAAATGAGTGCAGATGAATGCATAGCTAACAATATTTTCCTTTCCAGTGAGCAGGAAAAACAGGAAAAATGTCCACATCCCTCCCTTCCATAACATAATGATGAGTGTATCACATTATCTCATGGAAAACAGTTAATGATACGGGAAGGAGGAAAGGAACAGCCAAAATTCTAGGAAGGGAATAAAAAACCAAGACATGATTTAATTTTTGATTAAAACCAACAATGGCCAGAACATTACAATTGAACACTGAAATCATGAGCAGATTGTAAAATTAAAGGTACATGTAATTTATTTACAGATAAGCTGTGTACTATGTCTTCTGTATATTTCCTCATGGCAGTGACAAAGCTGTCAATACCCCGCCATGAATAATATTCAGGTTAAATGAAACTGGTCCCAAATGGACTATACTATTATCTGTTTCATCTCCTTATCGGCTTGGCATGTACAGTTCCAGGGTAAACATGAAACTGAACAGTTGGCAAATTTGGATTCTGCATCCTGACAGCGTCATTTCCAGAGGTATAACATCTTAATCAAATTTTAAAATAAAATATCCCAGCCCTGAGCTCCGCCGTGAACCCCAAAATTATATAACACACATGTTTTTATGATTTGTCAATTACATTTGAAATAGGGACTGTTTGTTTCAGCCCTTCTAAAAATGAGACTAGGATGAGAAAACAACCTATTTCCTTATTAGGTTCAGAAGTCAAAGGACTCCGCCAGGAGCTGCAGGCTTCAAGAGCATAGAAGATTAAGACATATATTGGATTCATGATGGAGGGCACAAAGTTCATTTTCAAAATAAAACAGAATTTTATTCATATTCCTTTTAAAATTCAGATTGCCATTTGCCAGCTGACCTATGACATGGCAGCAGTGTATTACATTTTCAATGAGCAGTCTATCTGGGGCTGGAAAGAGAGAGGCAACTCCTTCCTGTCAGTCCTCTCTCCCTCCCTCCCCACCCCCCACCCCATAGTAAGATATTGTTCTCAGAATTTTAGATGGAGCAAATAGGACTTGGGTAACGTATTTATTTTTAATAAGGGGAGATGTAGAGTAGTATTATGTAGAGGCATACACCTCTCTCTCTCTCTCTCTCTCTCTCTCTGGTTTCAAGTCAGACTCTAAAGCCTGTGAATAAAATACGCCAGGGACAAAAATACATTGAGTTGGAAAATAAAAACAATTCAGGCCAAAACATATTTTTTTTGGGGGGGGAGGAGGGGAATGAGGTGGGGGGGAAATAAAATAAAAGGTAATGTCCCTTTTAAAATAAGTTTTGGTACAATGCAAGCTGAGCCAAGATTTTATATAGTGACGAGCTAGATTTATCCCGTTTGCCATCTGTCGAAATTATATTACAAAAGGCACATATGCAGAGATACAAGACTACTGATTTTCATATATATTAAAATCAGCAACTACTGCAGGATATGAAAGCTGGCAAACTGTTAAGCCAAAAGGCTTACATTTCAAACTTTTGGGAGCATTGCTCTAATTCAACTCTAATTCAGCTCTGCTTTTGACACACAAAACTGAAGGTATTTTGCAAGAGCATATACATATATAAGCATCTGCTTCAGAGAACAGTCATGATAACGTATTAATGCTAGGGAGGCATACACTAAAAATAAAAATAAACAAACAAATAAATAAATACATAAATAAATACATAAATAAATATTTAAAAATTGCCTGGTTTGCTTTGGCGATAAGGTTGGCTGTGTGAAGTGTATAAATATTCATTGCATACAAAGGACTTCCTTGCACTTTTGTACAGGGTGACGGACATTGGGGAAGAGGTGACATTCTAGGAAATGAATGGGTGGTTGGGATATGCTGCAGCTCTGGATGAAGAAGAAAGTTGTGAAAATAATGTACAGGTTGAGGACATCTCAAATGCCAACCTCTAACTGGGACTCGGACAAGCAAGTCATTTATAGACTCAATCTGCACCCTCTTTCCAGGCACAGGTTAATCATTGTTGAAGGCAAGAAGGACTAAAACCAGAAACAGACATTAGTAAGAGCCAAAAGCAGAACTTAAGGCACGCTAAGGAGGCAGTCACTAAGGTGACCAAGGCCATCTTTATCAGTGCTGCCTCAAGTTTACAAAAGGATACTTAGACGGTTACTTCAGGTCCGTTTTGTCTCTGTAGTTGTTGCATTTAGCAGCGATCACCAAAAAAAGTTACTTCACATTAGAGATGGGCACGACTCAGTGAAATTTTCGTTTTTGTTTTTGTTTTTTCGTTTCATTTCGTAACAAAAACGAAAACGAAAATATTTTCAGAAGCAAAACGACAACGGAAATGAAACGAAAAATTTTGCTGTGTTTTTCATTTTCGTTACGGCAGAGACATTGCATTGAAAAGAATGCTAACGAAACGAAAAAAAATTATTTTTGTTTTTGTTTTTGTTTCATTTCGTAATGAAAACAAAAACGAAAAATGTGCAAACCCCCCCCCAAAATGAAAACGAACCAAAACGGACCCCTAAACAACAAACGAAAAATGAAAAATTATTTTTTTGAGTCGTGCCCATCTCTACTTCACATCCATCTCGCAACAACTGAAATTTGTTGTGACCATGCCCCCAGAATGGATGCTAAGCGAGACAAATCTGTACCTAGTGCTGGGATTGGGTTTTCTCTTGTCCCTCTTCTGTTCCACTTCTTGTCCTGGTTAGCTCAGTCAAAACCCCAGTTGGCGGGTTTTGAGTTTAATATCTCTGACCCAAGAAACCCTAACTTTTCCAAATTTCAAAGGGTTCCCTAAAATGGTTGAGGAAGCTGACCCTGTCATTTTGGGACAGATACATGGCTAGGATCAGTATTTTCTACAGCATATTTTTCTGTGCTGTAGCGAATACTGATCCCAGCCATGTATCTCCCCCAAAATTGCTGGGGTTGCTTCCCCAAGTGATTTTAGGTTACCCATGAAATCTGGAAATATTTGGGGGGGGGTCAGTGGACAGAGTTTTAGAGCTCTAAAGGGGGTTCAGATACTTAATTGACAAAATGTGCAGGGAGATTGCCAGCCACCCCAGCAATTTAACAGTTTACTCTTTGGTAGTACAGTGGTACCTTGTATAACATAATTAATTTGTTCCAAATCAAATTACGTTATACAAATTTTCCATTATACAAATTCTAATTTCCCATAGGAATGCATTGAAACTGGATTTAATCCGTTCCAATGCGTTCCAATGCGGCACTACGTTTTTTTGGGTGAGGGGGGCGGGCGGGCAGTGGACCCCCGTGCAGGTGCCAGGTAAGGGTGCACCTCCCCTGCTCACCCCCCTCCGTGTCTGCCGCCCCTCCTCTCCGCTCCCTCCTTCCCTCTTTCCCTGGGCGGCCGCAGGTGGTCAGGCGGAGGTGGCCGTGGGTGTGGGGGGAGGGAGTGGGGTGCGCCGCTTGGCCTGGAGAGGAAGGCTTGGGCGGGACCGCGCTGGGAATTTCCCCCCGCTTACCTCTTGCTGGAGCCCTGGAGGCACCCGGCAGGCAGGAGGGCGCACCAGCAGCCCGCCCCGGAACCCCAGCATCCGCGGCGGTGGCCTGCCGCCCCTCCCCTCCCCTCCCCGAAAGCCCCGCGTCCTCTTCCCGGGCGGCCTTGGATGAGACCGCGCCGGGAATTCCCCCCCCGCTCACCTCTTGCCGGAGCCCCGGACGGCGTCACCCCGGAATCGCTAGGAGGAGGAGGAGGAGGAGGAGGAATCATGACATGGGTCACTGGGGCAAGCCAGCCTTCTGGATCAGTGGGGCAAGCCAGGGCTCCATTTCCTAGTCGCTGCCATCAACGTAGCGAAATGCAAGCCTGGTCTCTTACCCCCCAACCCCCTCCGCTTAACAGCGATACATTTGCATCACGAAGGCCCCTAGCCTCCTCGGACGGACACACACACACACACACACACACACACAGAGGGGAGGGGTGGCAGGCCGCCGCCCCGGATGCTGGGGTTCCGGGGCAGGCCGCCGGTGCGGTTTCCATAGCAGCCCCTCCCCGCCTTCCGCATCGCCTCCTCCTTTCCCCGCTCACCTCTTGCGGGGAGGAACCTCAGCATCTGCAGTGGCAGCAAGCGGAGGACCCCTGCGCAGGTGCCAGGTAAGGGCACCCCTCCCTGGCTTGCCCCCCTCCGTGCCTGCCACCCCTCCCCTCCCCTCTTTCCCCGACCACCCCCCGTCCTCTTCCCGGGTGGCCGCAGGTGGTGGACGGAGGGGGAGGGGGGAGGGGGCAGATTTTTTTCCCCGTTGTACGAATTTTTTGTTGTACAAACCCTCCGTTATACGATGGTCTACTGTAATTCTTTAATTGCTGGCAACCTCCTGGCACACTTTGTCAATTAAGCCCTCCCCCTTTAGAGCTTCAAAACTCAGTCTTCTGACCCCAAAATCTTTCCAGATTTCATGAGGTAACCTAAAATCATTTGAGGAAGTTACCCCTGCTAGTTTGGAGCTCAAGGTAAGTAAATTTTAGTTTTTAAAATAATTTTCAAGTGCATAGTTTGAAAAAATGCCCTCAAAAATTACATACAATTTTGGGCTCCAAAATTGCAGGGATACCTTCCTCAAGCAATTTTAGGTAACTCCCTGAAATCTGGAAAGATTTGGGGATCAGGGGACTGAGTAATTAAGGTCCAAAGGGGCACCCTTAGTAAAATGTCTTCTGATTCCAATTAGAAAGAATTTTTCCTAGCCCCCCCCCCCCCCCCCCGGACCTTAATTACTCAATACCCTGACCCCCTCCAAACTTTTCCAAATTTGGGGGGCTGACCTACAGTCACTTGCTCCCATGAGTCCTTTATGACCCAGGGGAGCATAGTGTTTCATTTTGTTTTGTTTTGTAATGAAAAGAAATAAAATGCAAGGGGGACAAAACAAAATGAAACAAAACACTGTTTTTCCATTTTGTGCCCATCCCTAATGCAATGGGATTGTGATTGGCAGGTGTGGAATGGACCTATCCCCCATATTTATTCTGGGGCCTTTAAAATGATGACTGCACGTTGGCTCAGAAATCAATGTGCATAGGTCATAAAGAAAATGCTATTTCTGCTACTACTTTTTAAATGATTTAAACCCTTTATTAAAATTTCCAGCATGCAGATTTTTGAAAATGGTAGAACTTGACATTTTCCCTTCATCTCTATATTTGACCCAGCTTGATTCAATTCTCAGTGCTATGGCACTTATCTGAAGAACAGTTAACCAATGAAAGGAAATGGGTTTTTTGGTTTTTTTTTTTTTTTGAGAATTTTGTTGGCTGTGTGTGTTTGTGGGTGGGTGGGTGAGTGTGTGTGTGTGTGTGTGTGTGTATGTGTCTGATTATGTGTGTATTTTTATACCAAGACTGAACATAAAACACATCAAAAGTACAGAGAATATGATTTTCATTGATTCTTTCCTAAGGCACCAATATGTCTGTGAAAGATGAAGATGTACACAGAATCTGATTAAACACAGAAGAAAGGTGGTTTGAGAGAGGGGTCAGGGAAGCCATTCATATGGGTATTGAAAACATTTCTCTCGGCAGAGGTGGGGGGCTCAGGCACACTCTATCTGTTACTTAACAAGCAGTGATTTCAAAAATCCCCAGACAAATCAAAAATACTTCATACCATCACTACCAAGGCCATAGCTAATGACCCAGCATCTTAGGCCATTGGGACTATTGTCTACCTAAACAGCCTATTCAGGCCATTGTTCATCTTATGAGCCTATTTCAGACCAGGGTGGCATGAGGTCAAAGTGAACTATAAAATGGAAGACTTGCAACTACCTTCCCTCAGAATGACAAAGCTATTTGGATGAACAACGAAATGTTTCAATCTCTCAAGAAAAGAAGTCCAGTTGCCATGACTCAACTTCCAGATAAGGTACCAATACTTGACACATTTAGCAGAGAGTCAGAATGACTACAACTGCTTGTTGAAAGCATGTAAGAAAGAGCCCTATGTGGCATGCAAATGGCCATGAAACCTGTTGCCTGAAGACAAAGACATTTGGGGGACAGAGACTTTGAATGACATTCATATAATCTTTCTTAATTGTTATATATGACATCTTCGGGGCACTGTCTCTTTAGATCAACTGAGGCCCAACCTACTAGAATGTCACAGGTGCTCTCACTTTGGGTGGCCACACCCAGAGAGGCCCGGAAGACTGTCACACGCTACCGAGCCTTCTCTGTGGCTGGCCCCGTTCTCTGGAACCATCTCCCAAGTGAGTTGCACCTTGCACAGTCCCTTCCAGCCTTCAAAAAAGCTCTAAAGACCTGGCTTTTTTGTGAGGCATTCAGCAATTGTTAATTTCCCCCCCCCGATTATCCCGCCATCATGCCTGCCTATTATTTTTATCATTATTATCATCATCATTCATTCATTCATTTTGTTCTTTTATTTTGTTTTATATGTACGTTATTGTTGTTATTGCTTTTGGGGGGGGGGTTATACTCGTTACTCGTAAACCTCCCAGAGTTCTTCTGGAAGATGGGCAGTATATAAATGTTAAAATAAATAAATAAATAAATAAATAAATAAATAGAAGGCCAGCCAAACTGCCTGAGCACTATCACACTGAGTAGCTGAATTCAAACAAACAAACAAACAAACATCTGGGTTCTGGTTTTTTAGTTTTGCTGCTGAAAAGAAAACATGTCTTAATATGTGAGGCTGCATTGTTGTCTCAGAGGCTGGAGAAATCTTGGACGTAGAACAGACATCAAATTAGGTCAGTGGTCAGTTAAATGTTGCCTCCCCTTCCCATTCTGCCCATGCACTGAGCCACTTCCTCTTCAATGGCCTCCATAGCACCCTGAGCCTCACCAGTGGATTGGGACATTAGTGCAGCTTTTGCAAGAAAGTGGGTGGACACAGCTGTTGTCGTAGGTACAATAGAATGATCGAGCTGTCTCGCTGTCCATCTACCTCATGTCTGAAAGGCAACCTGTGTCCTCCTGTGAGAAAGTGAGCAGTTTAAGATAGAGGGGTGGCCAATCCAGAGTCCTAACCTTGAAGGCTCACTTTTGAAGAGCCACAATGAACATCTTGAGTGAAACATCCGTAGTATTTTGGAGCCTTTCCTTTGCTGCAGGAATGCTCCTGGAATCCACTGTTCCCTCCATATAAAAACAACAGAATCCTTAATTGGTCTGTGCTTCTCCAACATGTTTTTAATGAAAGCGCAGCACATAACTCTTAGTTTGTTGGCTGGTGGAGCCCAATTTACAAAAGTGGGAGTGCAAGATAAGAAAAGAGTACATCTGGAAAGCAGGCTGTGCAATGAATCACCCGGTGCCAAGGTTGAGCAGAATATAATTGAGTCCAACATCTCTGAGCACTTTCACCATAATTAATGATAATCTGTAACAGAGGAATCTGAGATTCCAGTTCAGAGAACTGTTTAATTAGGCCAAGTAATGAAAGCAGAAGCAGTACAAGAATATGGCCTGTCTCATGATTAATGATTCATGCTACTGAACACAAAAGTGCCGCACTGTTAACTCTAAGGGATGCTGCATCTCTCTGGCATTTACAAAATAGTGAAATGCATGCATTTTTGTATTTAAAAGATGTAACTGGCAGTATCCTTTTCTGAGCTATTTACATGATAAATATGGTTCCATGGGTACCTGTCTTTTTCCCAGGTTCTTTTGCTCTGGGGTAATTGAAGATAAATATGGTACCTGCCTAAACAGGAACATTAAGATGCCGCCACTGAATAATTAACACTTTTACTTTTCAAGTTAGTCAAACTGGACTTCTAGCTTTTGGACTTTGCATAAAACGACAAGTCCCCATTGGTATCCGGACATTGTTCAGAAGTGCAGCACCGGAGGATAAGTTTTGGCTGGGCAGAGAGGAAAGATAACTGGACTGAGAGAGAACAAGTGACCATGTTTTGAAGGCTGAAACGCATGCTAGACATCCATCAGTGTGATGCTAAAATTGCCCTGGAAATATTAAAAACAAGGCACAAAGGGGAAGATGGCCTTGGGCACTTACTTACAAGCCACCAAATTATATGGGTTTGATGTGACTATTTATTGCGCCATTCAATGAAACATGAAGCACTACTTATCATGGGTATTGCAGGAGCCCAAAGTACGGATGCAAGGTCTGAGATAAGAGCACCTTTATAAAGAGACATGTTCACTAATGTCTCTGTCAACCACCAAATTAGGTCGCTCTGGGTGTTTGCCTCTGAAGCTTCCATGGTTCAGCACCCATTCAAAGTCATAAAGATGCAGAAAACATTATCGGCTTTATGGGCTAATGGCCCAGTATTTCTAACCTTCCACTTTACTCCCGGCCTGCATTCAAGCCTTTTCATCTACTGCTTCCTTTCCCTGTCCCATCCACAGAGGTGAAGGACAGACTTTTCCCCGTGTACGTGACCAGATTGCAGCCGTTGGCTGAAGAGTAACTTTGGATTTTGTCACATTTCCGAGGGAAAATTCATTCATACTGGACAAGCATTTTGCCCTGTGTTCTGTATTTAGACTGCAAGATGGAAGAAAGGAGCTCCCTTTCACTCCCTGGAACAAAGCAAGACAATGCTTTCCGTTTGAAATCGGAATAGTTAAAAGAAATAGTCAGTGGTCTGAATGGAGAAAAGGGGAAACTGAAGTAGACTGAAGGATAAAGGCAAGTGACTCCTGAACTTCCCCCCTGGACACTCCCAACTGCTGAGGCACAAGGTCATTGTCCACTGTGACCACTCCAACAGCCAGTTGGCAGAACTGTAAGGTGAAAACCAATGCTTGCATTGCTTTTGTCTTCATCTTTTGTTGTTCTCACATTTCAGCTTTCATGCTCTTCCGGGCAGCGCGAGAGAGCAGAGTGGGTTTGAATGTCTCCAGTGGTATGGAGGAATTGAACTCAAACCATATGACCTAGAAGGGGAATGTAATCCCATTAGGCATGGGAAATCATCTGATTTGAGTTCTTGGCAAGTGAAGTGGAGGTTAAGCACCTTGCAGACGTCACTGCCCCTATTACCATATTCAATTAGCATTATGACATCAAGAGATTAGGGTAAGCTTTTTGGTGTCAATAAATATCACAATACTGTGTGTACATGAAGCTCTTTACTGTTTATTATTGGGTGAGAAGATTAGTGGAGGAGTTTATTTATGAATTTATTTATTGACTAAACCTATTAAGTGCACTGCAGTATTAGAGCTCTCGCTGTGATGTACTACAAATTAAAATAAGAAAATCAACCTTGCGATGAATACATACATATACAAGTTTTAAAAATCATGTCAGTTGCATTTATTCGCCAGGAAGGCTTCTCTGGAAAGAGGTCTACAACAGGAATACTGTATATAAAATATTGTATATTAGCTGGTTCTCAACAGGGTAAATTCCTTCACAAGATCTATAATTATGAAAGTTTGGAAATTGTATCCTGGAGCACCAATTCATGCAGCTCAGTCTTCCGTGCTTGGCTGTGCCCAGATGAAAGGCGGGGAAGGGTCATGTGTGCCCTTGTTATACCTGGCTTCCATGAGCAGTAGCCTCACCCTCAGTCCTGCCTGCAAAGTATCCTCCAGATGTCCAGGGAGCCTGGAGAGTATGAAACACACCTGTTTTGCAACATCAGTTCTCTTAAAAGAGTGGTTCCCAAGCAAGGATTCTCAGACATTCTTAGACTAAATAGCCCAGAACCAGTAGCTGTGATGGCCAGGATTTCTGGGAACTATCTGGGGATTGAAGGTTGGGTACCAATGGCTTAAAAGAAGCTCGTTCTGCAGATTTACATCCTTTGCTACAACGATTTTATTTATTTATTTAGTTAATTAGTTAGTTTTGTCACTGCCCATCTTCCCAGAAGGGACTCTGGGCGATTTACAATAAAATCCTAAATATTAAAAATTCTTTTAAAAATCTAAAACTGACAATATAAATTTAAATAATTATTGGGGTGAGCATTGGGGCTTTGAAAGAGATGATCTCTCTGATGCTAGCCATCTCCATGATTGATGGCTATTTGTTCCACCCAGGTAAGCTGACAGAGCCAAGTCTTCAATCTCTTCTGGAAGGTCAGGAATGAGGGGGCCTGACTTACATCTGGAGGGGATGCTGCTCTAGAGGGCTGGGGCCACTGCAGAGAAGGCTCCTATTTAGTAAAATGTTCAGCAGAAGGAAAGCTAGAAAACACAGAGCGACTCCATATCCAGGGTCCCAATATCTAACCAAATGGCTTCCAACAGCCAAAACCCTCTAAGCAACTTGTTCTAGGTTTGTCCATAGTATACTTTTTTGTTTTTCCATTCAGACCAGCCAGTCACATTTGGGGTAGGTTTGCCCTGTATGTTTCAAGTTACCCGACTTTAAAGGTGATCCACCAGAATGCATCAGTACCTCCTTATGCACAGGATGAGTATCTGCTAGAACTAGCCATTAGAGGAGTATAGAGACCATGCTATGAATACTTGTTAGTAGAGATGGGCACGACTCAAAAAATTGTTTTTTGTTTTTTGTTTGGTCGTTTAGGGGTCCGTTTCGGTTCGTTTTCATTTTCGTTGGGTTTTCCACAATTTTTTTGTTTTTGTTTCGTTACCTAACGAAAATGAAAAACGAAAACAAAAACAAAATTTCTGTTTCATTAGCATTCTTTTCAGTTCAATGTGTTTGCCGCAACGAAAATGAGAAACACAGCAAAATTTTTCATTTCGTTTCTGTTTCCGTTTTGTTTTTGAAAAATTTTCGTTTTCGTTTCGTTACCTAACGAAAAAGAAAAAATGAAAACGGAAACGGAAATTTCGCTGAGTCATGCCCATCTCTACTTGTTAGTGAAGAATACTATTTTTAAAAAACAAATCTCATGAATTTTATATACCTTTTTATATATAATAATTTTATTACTTATGTTTTTCTTGCAGTATATATTTACTTGTCAATATAGTCTGTGGTGCTTCTGCCAGGAATAAAGTCCCTTTGCAGCCTCTAGTGGCCAGTTCTTTCAATGCGTTTGAAATAACATTATCTTTTAATAACTGAATCACTGTTATCCACTGTATTCAGTATCCACTGGGCGGGGGGGCTTGGAACCAATCACTGGCAGATATAGAGGTGCTAGTGTACACCTCATCTTTCTTCCATAATCTCAAGCAAACCTCCCCCCCCCAAAACTCAGAAGTGGGATTTTGTTTGGGGTTGGACATGGAGTTTCTACTGTTTCCAGAATTCCTAATCAGAATGGCTAAAGGTCAAAATAGATAATGGATTATGGAAATTGTAATCCAAACATTGTACTATGAACTTCTGTGCAGCACAAAGGAAATCAGAAAGCATACATAGGGGGAAAGAGTGGGGGAGAGAGAAAGAAAGACAGAAATAATCGAATGAGTCTTTAATAATGAATGTTAACTTTTCAGGGATTCCAGAAGCTTGTGGTTATACTTTTGGAGATGTCAAACACAATCCAGCATATATTAACAAAATACCAGTTCAGATTTCTAGGATTAGAGTGCTTAATAAGATCTGTAAAAGAGAAAATGTAAGAAAGATTGGAAACGAGATCAGAACAGGATGCGAGAAGTGGAATTTCATATAAAGACACCCAAGAGCTGAAGGGAAGAGGCCATTCGCAAAGATTCTTCCCATTCAGGCACTAAAACTAAATTCATTTGTGTACGCATGCATAAAATAAAACTTAAAGGATCTGCTTTAATTTCTGCCATGCGCGTGTGTGAGGAGGACACAGTAGAACCAATCAGGAGCACCAACAGTATTCAAATGAAAAGCAGACTAGAATTCTATTGGTGATTCATGCTTGTGGATGGAAAACCAGGTATGTCATGATGGCACATCATTACACATTAATATGATGCTATTTTGTTCCCAGGCATAGACTCCCCACCCCCACCCCCAGAACACACCAGCATTAATGAGCAGCAAATTAATAGAAAGAGATATAGAATTCTCCTTACACAAGAATAAATCAGCAATAGGATTATAGCCATAATGTCTTAGGGCCAATATACGGATATGAAACAGCATATTTTCAGGTCAGGAATTTGTAAGGATAACTGATCTCAAGGTTCTTTCAAGCAAGTACATCCATCCAAACATTTTTAATTCAAAATTTTATTTTGGAGCCTAATTTGGAAATACCATCCCTTTTCTTTGGTTGCTACTGTTAAACAACTGGACATCAGAAACTCTTGATAATATTGTGCAAACCATTCAGAAGTCTACTAGAAAATTCTGACTATTCATTCATTCATTCATTCATTCATTCACTTACTTACTTATTTACTTACTTACTTGCTTACATTTTACTCTGCCTTTAACAAGGATCCAAAGTGGCTTACATCATTAAAAGATAATAAGCTAACAATGTTGAGTAAGTATACAAACACTAAAAAGTATCTAACAAATACCATACAAAAAACATGAGCAGCACCAAAACAGATTCAAAGCAGTAAGGCACAATGATCCATTTAAAATGCCAGTCAGGTAGCCATTCACTCAGGGAAAGCTAGCCTGAAGAGATAGTTCTTTGCTTGCTTGCAGAAGGATTGCAAAGATGGGCCCAGTTTGGCGTCCTGTGGGAGGGTGCTCCCATATCTGTGAGGAGCGACAGAGAAGACTGTATATGTATCAAGCACACATGTGAAGCACACCAAGCACACCTGGTAAATCTTCTCATAAATGGAGATGTGGTTCTTCAGATAGCATGGCCCAAGCCATCTGTTCCCCCCTACATTAAAACATAGAGAGATTACTGTGTGAATGTGGTCTTTGAATGCATACCAAGGACATTCTAATAGCTTGATTCCAACTCAGAAATTTACATTAACATTTAAGAATTGGGCTCAAAATCAAATATCCCAGCTTTCTATAGATAATTTGGAGTTATTTTTATTGAGCTGTTTTAAAAAGGAGATTCACTTATCCTGTTTTAGTTCTGAAAATTGATTTATTAATATTTCAGTGTTCAAAATGTAAAGCTTTTTAAACTGTACTACTTTTTTGGTTTTTAAAATTATATCGGAAGGTACATTGGGGCCCTATTTCTAGGACATGGATGTCTAGGGATGGGATTTTCAAATTTTCTGGACTACACATATCATCATTCTCCATTCTGGGAATTCTACTGATCTTGCAGGTACCTAGCAAACATGTCTCTGTGACATACTACTTGTTGTTGTTGTTTAGTCACTCAGTCGTGTCCGTCTCTTCATGACCCCATGGACCAGAGCTCACCAGATGGGGTCAAATCAGAAAATTGGTGAATCATTTTGATTCATCATTCTTCAAGGTCAACAAATCACTAAAAACAAATGTATGATTTTTTTTCCTGATGAATCTATGGTTCAATTTGCATTTTTTTTCTTTAAAACTATGAAATGGCCTCCAAAGCAACTAGAGACACCACAGTTTCAGGAAAGCTTCCCATGACTCTCTCCTACAAGCCTGACAAGGTTGGTGAAGTTTGGATTATGAATGTTTGAGTTATGAATAGAGATGGGCACGAAACGCAAAAATGGTGTTTCGTTTCATTTTGGTTCGTGTCCCATTTCATTTCGTTTTGTTTTGTTTGAAATGTTTTTTTTTAAAAAAACTCATTTTGTTTGTCATTTTAGTTCATTTCATTTTTTCTGTGTTGTGTATGTTCTGTGTTTCTTTTCACCATTTTTTTACTGTTTTGGGGGGTAGGGTGCATATGTGGTGCTTGTGTAACATTTGTGTGTGTGTATTTTTCCCCTTCCCCAAGCCCGCATGCCAACTGATTGCGCTGTGGTGGGAAAAAAGGTTTTCCCTCACCCCAGTGCCTATCTGCTAGAGCCTGGGACTTGGGGAGGGGAAAAATATTAGTGAAAAGTAAATGCTGGTCTTCACACCTCCCAAACGCCAGATCAAGCATGCCAAAATAGCACACTTCTTTTTGGATCCCAAACATCAGACCACCACCACCCCCTCCAGCAAAACACCCCCCCCCCCCATAAAAAGGAGAGTTTGTCTTTTTCCACCACCTCCCAATATGACTATCTGCTTTTGGTCTCTCTTAACAAAATTAAAATAAAATCAAGTGATTCCTATTAGTCAAGGTTTGGGTGCTTGCTTTCTTAAATTCCCCCCTCCTTCCCCCACCACTCTTTACCATGCTATCGCAAAAAAAGCAAAATAATAATGCAGTGAGCTCAGTGAAATACACCCTCCTTTCCCCCCACCTTTCCTTGGGTCCCCTGGGGTTGCCTCCTCTGCCCCATGGTCCCTCACCTTGCCAAACCAACAATGAAAGACAACCAGCCCCTTTAAGGAGTCTTCAAGAAAATGGTGCAAAAGACTGCTTCCTTCTTAGAGTGAGACCGGTGGCTAACTGAACTGGTTGGGTCAAGGAAAAGTGGGCGGCAGGGGGGGGGGAGCTTGCAAAATATTTTACTTGAGTCCTCCAGACTCTGAGGGGCATAAAGGGCCTGTATCCCTTTAAGGAGCTGGCTCTCACAGAGCAGAATCCTGTTTTTGTGACCCAGGAGGAGCCATGCCACATGTGTGTTCATGTGTATGGAGAAGACGAAAACTGGTGGTTGGCACAGGCATTGTTCACTGACCTCACTCAGCCAGCTCTGCTGCTGCGGCTGCTCTCAAACTTGCCTGTCTTTATTTATATTTATTTATTTTCATACTTATTAACTGCCTGATTCTCCCTTGGGCGGTTAATAAGTATATTCAGAGCTCCATCTGACACAGCAGCAGCAGAGAACGGTGAGAATTATCTTGCAAAACAAAGGAGATTTAAAAATAAGCCAGGGTGCTTCCCCACAATGCATCTGGAAAGCACAATCTTTTAGAACTTTTTTTTTTTTTTGCAGAATCCCAAGCCTGTGCTACAGCTGATTGGCACTTGGGGCTGTGCCCAAAAAAAAACCAAAAAAAAAAAACTGTGTTTTTCCTTGCTGGCTTTTTTCCATAGGAATGCATTGCTTCAATGCATTCCTACGGGAAAACGAAAAACGAAGCAAACAAAATGGAAATTTCCATTTAGTTTTGCTTTTCTTTGGTAGGTGTGTTCATGATTTGTTTTGTTGCATAACAAAATGAATAACAAATAACAAAATGAATTAAAATTTCATTTTGTGCCCATCTCTAGCTATGAACCCCCAAAGTGGGGGCCCTAGGAATGTAGAAAGACCAACTTTGCAGGAAAGCCTCTCATGACTCTCCTCTACAATTTCTCCAACTTTGGTAAATATTAGATTTCAGGCATCTGAGTTATAAACCCACAAAGTACCCCGTCGAGGAAAGTGTCCTTTAGCAAGTGGCTTGGCAGAACTCAATCTTTACAAGACTTAGAGGGATTGTAGAAAAAAGTCATAGGAAGATTCCTTCCAAATGTAGTGTCTCTAGATGCCTTGGGAGCCATTTTATAGTACAAGTCAACAAATCAAAAATCACTACAAAATTCATCAGTTCTATTTGTTGAGGTATGTCTCAATTCGTTCAAAATATGAATGGATACATTAGCTATTTTTTTAATGAATTGTGCAATTCATTTTTAATGTGTGCCCATTTTTATGACACACCAGGGGAAAAGCCCTATATTAGGTGCTGAGGCTTAGCTAGGCCTGGCTTCTTTCTTAGAAAGAAAGTTCCAAGCTAGTATCAAAGCAGTGTCAGGACTGTTGGGCAGCGCTTGGCTAGCTATGCTTTTAATTTAAGCTTTTTCCTAGGTGCATCGTGTTTGTAAAGTGCTTATAAGGTAGGTAGAACTTCCAAAATTAAAAATTATGGTATTTGTAGTCCAGATTATCTCAAAATCCTATTCCTACAATGACATATAAACAAAAAAAAGTAAATAGCCATGGGTGAAATCAATTTACTGTTTAAATCCAGAAGCAATTCTCTCTGGTCCAGATCCTGCATTGACAAAAGGATTTGGGGCATACAGTGGTCCCCCACCTGTTCACAGTTCATATACTGTGGTCTCACTATAACATGGGACTGCAGTACAGCGGTCCCCCACCCTTTTGCAATTCATATACAGTGGACCCTTGTATAACAAACAGCTTGTATAACATTAAATTTGTACAACATAAAAATTCCGGAGATAGGGGAAATTTGCTTACCATAATCGCCAATGGGAAAATCTGTACAACGTAAAATTGGGATCACTCTGTTTCCAATGCATTCCTATGGGAATTTGTATAAAGGAAAATTTGCTTAACATAATTTCATTTGGAACGAATTCATTCCTTTATACAAGGTACCACTGTACTGGGCTCCTGATATATTGCGAGACCACAGTATATAAAAAAAGACCCCCTGGGGTAAGGAGCAAAGGCCTGTTTCAGGCCTCCCATAATAACCCCAGGACAGGGACTACACTGAATGGGCTTGTGAGGGCCTTCCCATGCCTCTGGAGGCCCTAAAAGGGCCTCCCTGTGAACCGGAAGTGACTTCTGGTAAAATGGAAGTCACTTCCAGGTTGCAGAAAATAATTTCTGAGGTTTCCAAGGAGTCCCTTTTGGGGCTCCAGAAGGCCCAGGAAGGCCCTCACAGGCCCATTCAGGGTTGTGCAAGGCTGGGAGTAGGTACAAGAGCTCCCAGTTAAGCACTCCAGGCCTTACCCAACCCGAACTTCATCCGAATATCACGGATTTTCAATTATTGCAGGCCAGGCCAGGTTCCTAGCCCCTGTAATAGGTGGGGGGGATCACTGTATATGGAAAAAGGCCCCATGAGGTAAGGGGTAAGACCTGTTTCAGGGCCTTTCTAGGCTTGTCGGAGGCCTCAGAAATGATTTTTGGTGATCCGAAAGTCACTTCCAGTTCACAGAGAGGCCCTTTTGGGGCCTCCAGAAGGCCTGGGAAGGCCCTTGCAGGCCCCTTCAGGGAAGAGCCAGTCCTGCGGTAAGTAAAAGGGCTGAAGAGCCACTGCTGAATTGTATCTCTAACACTGAACAGCTACTACCATCAGATTTGACAATGCTGGGCTGGAAGGAAGTGCTTTTCTTTAGTATAAGGCATTTTCCAGTTCTTATGGGATCATGAGGAGATATACTGTAATGGCGATAGCCATTGTTAAGCACTTGTCTCCCCTCACATTTGTAATTTGCTATTAATGGCAGAAAATATAGACGATCTTGCTTCACACCAAATGGCACTGTAGCTAAATTCACCACTCTGTAAACCAGTGCATCCACTATGGTTCAGAATACCTATGCCAGTGGAAATAATTCAAGCTGGAACTTTCTCCTCACTAGGATGGATAGGATAGAAATAGGAATCTTTATTGCCATTTTCCCCCTTGCAGGAACAACGAAATTTCACGGTTGCTATATTCAACTCATATAAAACATTCCACATAAATCTAAAAAACAGCTACAACACATACAATATGACATATAAAATAAGCTGACTTCAAAGTCCAGAATTTCCATTTAAGGCCAACATTGCTCTAAAAAAGAAGATATTCTTGAGGCGGTTTGTTCTTGCCCTTAGTACTCTATCTCTGTCCTGATGGCGGCAACTCAAAGGGGCAATGACCAGGATGCAATGGATCTTTTAATATATCTAGTGCTTTACAGTAGCACCTGGTATACATTTGTTCTAGGGTGGGGAGTGGACAGCTCACAATACTCTCTGCAATTCTTATGATTCTGTACAAAACTGTCCTATCCTGATGGGTACAACTTCCATACCATACACATAACCCATAAGTAAGCACACTCTCAATACCACAACGATAGAAGGGCAGCAGCAGGTTTTTCCTTAAAATTCTCAAGAAAAATAGGCTCTACGGAGCCTTCTTCACAAGCCCCCTTGTGTTGACACTCCAGGACAGATCCTCTTCTAACTCAATGCCCAAAAATCTAAAACCTGTAATCTCTACTTGGTAGAGGCCAGTTCTGAATGTGATGGGCTGACCCACCCTAGGTTAGTTTACAGAGAAAGAACTGTAAGTAAAAGAAGTTGCCCATCATCAGCCAGATTCATACAGCTAACTAGGCAGACACACAGGTCATCCAGTCCCACCCTTCCCAATGGGGCAAAATCCTATTTCAATCATAGTAATTATTTCTAAATTGGTGTTTACAGACTAGCATATACAAATATGCGAAATTATGTTCCTCTCTCTCTCTCTCTCTCTCTCTCTCTCTCTCTCTCTCTCTCTCTCTGTGTGTGTGTGTGTGTGTGTGTGTGTGTGTGTGTGTGTGTGTGTGTGTGAGATGCATTCTCTCCCTACCTCAATGTATATGTTTCCACACTTTTTAGTAATGTGTATAAGGAGCCACCTTCATGCTTACTAGAGAGTCAGCTCTCACTCACATACTATGTACTCATGTGGTGTCATCATGTAGCTGTGAATCTAATCAGTATGGAGCTAATGAAAGAGGAGCCAGATGCTTTTGGATAATCTTAAGCTTTTGGGTATAAGTTTGGTCATCCAGCAACCCATTCCTGCAGAATTTCTAAAAGTGATATGACATTATTTCCTCTCTACTTACATGCCTTAAAGGAAGTGGGCATATTTTTACAGCTGAGTGGATAATTCATTCAATGCATTTAGCTGTTCCTTCTGCTTGTTGTGTAACCACAAGCAGATTTTAATCTTCTTACATTTATTCACTATTCAATATTTTTGATGAATACCCTTTTCATTGTTTTTAAATTTTTACTTTAAGGAACAATTATGCATGATCTTAATTGGAGCTGTGTTTTCTCTTTCTTGTTATCTATCTGTGCTGAGAGAAACAGAATAGCTGGGGATTTTCTCTTCCACTGCATCTTATTGCATCTTAAAGTCTACCAAATTGCAATTTAATTTTGGAGATAAATCTGAATGCTAAGTACATCTTTACAACAGAGCTCATAGCCCACTTGGTAATCAGAAGGATAATCTATAACAAGAGTTTGGTCATTTAAAAAGTTGACTCCTATCTAATGCATAGCATTTTCCCACTACCACTTACAAGGCCAAACTACACAAAACATTAAATTTCAAAAGAAATTTTGTGATATCTCTTTAAGTAAAATTGTCAGCTATAAAAAAGATAGTGTTATTGGATTCCTGACTGAAAGAGAGTTAACTTCCTTTCAGTGATTGCTCAGCGTCTTGCATGACTATTAATTGCACATTTTAAAAATGTTTGTGCATTTATTTATTTGTTTAAAAAGAAACCCTCACACCTTGTTAGGAATCTTGGAATATAAAATAAAAATACCATTATAATTTGACATCAGCTGTTCTCACTAGGGATGGGCACAAAATGAAAAATAAAATGCTGTTTTGTCATTTCATTAGCTAACAAAGCGAAATGAAACGAAACAAAACAAGAAAGCAGCATTTCATTACAGATGAAACAAAATGGTCATTTTTTGTTAAAATGAGCAGTTTTGTTTCTCTCTAAAATGGCTCCCGAACATGCTGGGCTCAGAGGCCCTGTCACCTCTGCTGCCACTGTCGCTGCCACTGAAGAGCCACTGCTGAAGCTGGGAAGGGTGAGTGAGGCTGCCAGGAGGCCACACAGCCACTGCCACTGCCACTGCCACTGCCACTACCACTGAGAAGCCTGGCTGGGAAGGGTGAGTGGGATCTGCAGGAGGCTCCACAGATGCTGACACCATCACTGCCTCTGGGGACCCTGACTAGGAAAGGCAAGCAAGGGTGCTGGGAAGTCCCAGAGCCAACCCCACCACTGATGACGATGAGGGGAAGGGCAAGTGAGGCCAACGAGAGGCCCCGTGGCCACCGCTGCTGCTGCTGTCACCGAGGACCCTGGCCGGGAAGGGTGAGCGAGGCTGTACCTCGCCAGCCATCTATAGAGGGTGAGAGGGCCCATCAGGTTGGCCTAAGCCCGCAGCCCCCAGAGCCCCACCAGCCCCCCTCCACCACCGCCAGAGCCCAGAAGGAGGAGCAGGAGGTGAGTTCAAGCTGCTGGCTTAGGTAGAGGACTGAAACATTTTGTTTCATTTCATAAGATTTTTTTTCAAAAATTCGTATGAAACGGAATGAAACAAAATGTGGGGGGATGAAATGAAATAAAATCAAAACACTGTTTTTCCATTTTGTGTCATCCCTAATTATCACCACTGCCAGCATCACATATAGTCTGGCCCACAGAAGTTGCAGGTGGCACAATCTGCCTTAGTAAAAAGGTGCCTTTCACAGAGAAGAACGTGCATGATGCATGTATTTTCATAGATCTAGAATATTATTTTTTCTGAGCTTCCATGCAAGGCACAGTACAACTTTCCTGGGAAGAGAACATGGATTCCTGTGTCTAGGTGGAACTGGAGGTAGGTGCTGAGGTCCATGCTTACATAGCTTTAGTAGAATGAGAATGGATGTGTCTAAAAAGTGGTGGCTATGAACATCCCCTGGTTTGGAAACTCCTGTTCAGAAACCAGGCTGCGGTGCATCACACAACTATCTGGCAGTAGAATGTAGAATTCAGCCATCTGCTCCTCTTTTTGCCTCATTCCTTCCTTCCCAAAAACAAACAAACAAACAAAAACAACCTAAGGTAGCTGCTTGAGACTTTTTTTCTGACCTCCAGAATGGATTGGTTGGTTTTCAATGCATTCCTATGGGGGGCTGAAATTCGGCTTACAAATTTTGCAGAATACAAAACATTCTGGAGAACACATTAATTAAATGTGTTCATAAGTTTGTAAACTGAGATATAATGGTACCTTGGTTTATGAATTTAATGCATTCTCTGGGACATTTTGTATTGTGAAATATTTGTGGACCTAAGTGCAGTTTCCCATGGTAATGCATTGAAAAACAGTTGGTCCCTTCTGGAGGTCAGAAAAAGTAAAAAAAAAGTCTTACTTGTTCAAAACTCTTTATAAAGTGCACTTTAAATGCATAAATACTATACAGAGACATGATTAATCAAGCAATAGCATTTCAAACATCAAACTTGTTATTTATTGAATTCTATTGATGTTATGTTTTGTATTTGTATAAACCTTGTATATAAATATAATATAAAAAATAAATAAATCCTAGAGAATTTTTACTTCCCTCACAGAACTATGGTTCCCAGAATTCCCTAGAGGGGAGAAGGAGATATCAATAACCATGTTTTGTGGAAAATATTCAAATTCCAGCAAAGAGATGTTTTCACAATCAGTTCAAATAGTAGATAATGAGATGTGGCAAGCTCATTACAGATGTTTGCCTGTGATTGACCAATAATTCTGTGATTTTGAAAAAAATTCCAAAGATTAAAAATATCCTATGAAAGTAAGATAGTGGCAGAACCAACAGCTTTCAACTCCTCAGATACCAACTATAAAAGGATATGAAACTTGAGGAGAACTGCTTTGGACATTACGCTCAGGTGGGGCGAGTTGAAGTGCAATATTTGGAAATCCCCTGCCTTGGAAAGATGGGCTTATAGCTATGCTGACATTTAGGAAGAGATTGTATGAATGGAGATAGAATCAGGTGCTGAAGTTGATTACCCAAGTAGCTGTAAACATTTTTTTTAAAAAAAAGAATGAAAAGAGTGTATGTTCTGTGCATGAAAGGGACATTTTGCATGGGATGTGGGATAAAGATTTTAAGTGATATGCACTATTTATTTATTTATTTATTTACAATATTTTTTAGCCACCCCACTATCAGGCACTAGTGGATACCTGTTTGCTTCAAAAGACTTCAGCTTACTTTCTCCCTAGTATTTGGTACACTCTAATTTATTTTTATTTATTTTGAAATTTGTTGAGGAGTGGGAGGAAAGCACATTTTTACTGCTAACAACATAACGCCAACTATTACGGCAACTATTATGATGATTTTTTTTCTTGTAGGTTTACAATGATGGTTTATTATGATTTTTTTAGCTTATTATTGTCATTGTTTTCAGTGTTTCCATTGTTTGTATTCTTGCTGTAAACCACCTAGAGTTCGCATGGAAGACGGGCGGTATACAAATATATAAATAAATAAATAAATAAATAAATAAATAAATAAATAATGATTGCAGTAAAACTCAGCTGAGTGTCTTGAAAGCCATGGCCTTTGTGCTGGAACCCAGTTCATTTTCCAGCTGCTGTGAGACCCCTGGACACCTTCCAGCAAGCTATTGGAAAGCCCCCCCCTCCCCAATACCTTGTTCTAATAAAGGGGGAGATAATTAGAAGGGTGTCAAACAAATCCCATTATTTCTTTTAGTTGCCCCAACCTGGTTTTTAGAAAATGAATAAATAATTTGATGGTCCCAGACCAATATGCCATTACTGCCAAATGGAAGTGTGGTCGCAATCCATAATACATGGACACTTATCACATCAACACAGAGGCACTCTTTATGGTACTTTGTGGACTAAATTTGAGAGAGAAGATTGTCACAATGACAGGAAAGGGAGGGAGTGCAGTGACAATTAAGGGTTTCTCCCATAATAATCCTTGAGTTGCCACTTACACAAGGACCAATGTCTGTAGAACAGGATTATCTCTTACAAAACTAGATGTGGGACAGCTTTAGTTAGGAATAATAATAAAGAAGAAATTTTATTTATAATATAGCATCAGTAGGAGGCAATCTATAGAATGGAAAAGGGGAGGAGGAGAACAAGGGCCCAGCCACGGAATTAGAAAGCATAAGAATGTCACCCTTCTTTGACCTACTTCACTGTTTTAGCCCTCTGAGTCCCCTTGTGAGCCCAGCCCCCTTCTAACCTCATGTGCCTAGTTGTCTCTGAGAGATCTCTTTGAGATGTGTTCATTCATTTCGTGTATGTATAGCCTGAGGCCTGACAGACACATTCATGAAATTGCAATGGGAGAGTATCCCTGTTCCTGTATTAGCATGACTGTGTCACCAGAGACATTCTATAATCTGAGCCTCGGGGTCAGTCATTCCCCTGACGCAAGTGAATTTTTAAAAAGATCAGAACATGGGAACAGCATATGTTTCATGAAAATCTCTTCCAGTACCCAAACCATAACAATCTGGAAAACCCTAGGGCTTGGAATTACAGAGAGGTAGAGTGGAAGGGAGGGAGGGCGGGAGGGAGAGAGAGAATGAGAAGATCATTACATCTTTTATTTGCTGGATAGCAATGCATATTCATTTTTCTCCAATTCAACCTTATGGAGGATTTAAGAAGGGTTACAACAACCTGAAACACACAATTAAGTGGAATTTGTAAGGCAGCATATTATAGAATTCCAGCTCCACTTATAAGCTCTAATATATTATATGAGAAATATTAGAAATCTATATAGCTTAAGAAAGAAATATGCTTGCAAATGTTTTTTCTTAATTTTCAAAATTTGGGATCAAGTTTATTTAGAACTGGAAAATATGAAAAACTTAAGAGACATTCAATGTGTTTCTAATCTGAAATTTGGAAATTTTTAGCTTACTTCTTTGTAACATAGTTTTAACTTGCCTGTTCCTTTCTGGGTTGGATGAGTGTTTTGCTAAGTCCATAAAGATCCCATTATCTGCAGGTGTATTCATCTTGTGAAAATTCCCCTTATCACATCTGCTTTAGGTTTACTATTTCTACCATCTTTTACACAACAACTGAATGCACAGAACTATATTTTTAGATATTTTTGAAGACAGGGATGTTAGTAATTGTAACCATACAAAATATGGAAATTAATGGACCGCAGAAGGTAACAAAGCATTTTGTTACTTTTCATTTCATACTTTTTTTTGTAAAAGTTTGTATGAAATGAAACAAAATGTGGGTGGACGAAACACTGCCCATCTCTAACTGTCATCCCTCTACTTTGTGGTACCCTGATTGCTGAATATTCACAACAAACCATATAGAAATATTTTCAGAATACAAAATGAACTAAGAGTCTCTCTATCTCTCTCTAAAGAGTAATATAATCAGCTGGATTTATTGTCTTTGCAAAATCAATAGCTATTTTTATTAATCATCTTTAGATATCATGATGCTCCAACTATATCTCTTTCAGTGACTAATACAATAAATTTCCCCTTTTGATGTGTCTTGACATTTGAGCAAATTAAATGGAGCATTAAGTTGGATCCTCTTTGGGGGGGAAAAGAGGTAGAGTGATTTTGACTACTTTATTAACTTATTTGGCAATAGCAGGGACACCTTGAAACTACTGCTCAGGAAGCACTATTATTTATTATTCTTCACTTTTTCTAGAGGACCCCTATATTCCTCAGGATCAGAAGGTTTTAGCTTTGCCAGTATGTAAATAGATATAGACTTATTTTCTCATCAAAAGCAACAGCCAGTAGAAATAACCAATAGCCCCACCTTCAGAGTTTTTCTCCTTATATGGGAAAGAGTGCTTAGTAATAACATGATACTTTAAAAATCTATTTGTGACTGAATGCAAATTCAAATACAGGCAGAGGCACGTAAGTACAATTTCATTTTGTGAGAACAGTTTTGCTGTTGTAAATCAAACTGTGTTTATTTTTTATTATACCTCTTGTCAGCTTGATTAATGATGATAATGGAAGAGTAACTTCATCTTACTCTTCTACAGATCCTTCTGCATACGGATGGAGGTGGGGGAAAATAGGGTCTAGATCTACTAATTTGTTATATAAATATCACAGTTACATGATTTATATTTTTAAATCATTACCCGAGTCTATCCAACAGTACACAGTCAATGCATGAAGAACCAAAAATGCCATTTTTGAATACATCCAAACAGATAGGCTGGTGCAAGCATGCACAAGCCTTGTTAGATCAGGCTAAAGTTCTCTCTGTTATTTGTATTTTCTTTATTTAACTCTGTTGTTATTGTTACACTGAGATATTATATTGTAAATATCCCAGAGTAGCCCTAGGGATAGATGGGTGGTAAGAAATTCACATAAATGATTTTTGGGTAGTGGGCGGCGTACAAGCAATAAATAAATAAATAAATAAATAAATAAATAAATAAATAAATAAAT
>JAHTLZ010003547.1:21242375-21262375 GCA_023846285.1 Phrynocephalus versicolor
CAGCTATCAAGTCACAGCCAAGGTCTGTGCAAAGTCCTCAAGCAACTGAGTCAAATGGTATGCCTATGGGGATGGAGTTTTTGCTGAATTCCAGTGGCCTTACTCTTGTGCATATGACTGTAGACTTAAGGAGGAAATGAAACCTACAGGCATAAAGCTTGTAGAAACAAACATGGGGTGTGTGTGGAGTAGCAAGACATGAACAAAGACCCTTCAGCCTGATGCAAAGGTGAGAGAAAATGGCCGTTGCCCATTTTCCATGGCCAAGTTGCACCCTATCTGCAAATATCCCTGATCACATCTTCAAATAACGAAACACTTGTCGGCCCCTAAAAGCAGATGTGTAGAAGGGGCAACCTCCAGCAAGCAACGGAAATAAATCTTCTTTCCTTTCATTCTTTCTTTTCTGACCTGAGACCGGCTGCCAGTGCACATGAAAGAAATTACAATAGCTTCTCAGTCACTGCTGCTCTGGCTCCTTGTGCACTACAGCATTTGTCATTGCCAAAACAGCAGAGTTTAATTAAGTGTTGTGAGCAGCCTAGTGAGAAACATACTTTAAATTAAACCTCTGTACATGCAGCTATTGGTTCTTTACCTCCCGAACAATCAGCAGGGTGTTTGGCATAAATTCCATCTCTCTAGGTAAAGGCAGCTCAGTGCACCTCTAGCAATTCATAAATGATCCAGCTTTGCCGGCTCCATATCTTATTAAAAGTGTCTTTAATTATTTCTTCATTTTAAACACCAGTAGATGGAGAGAATAATTAATGTGCTCACCAGTAAACATTTTATTTACTCTTGATGAATTAATGATACTAGCAGGAAGGTGTGCCATGCTTTCAAAAGTGTTCACACACACACACACACACACACACACACACACACACACACACACACACACACACACACGTGTATATGTGTGCATGTGTGTGTGTGCGTGCGCACGTGCGTGCGTGCGTGCTTATTTGAATTGTGTAGAGACTCAGATCAATCTGAGTGTAACTGAATCAGGCTGATTGGAAAAGGTTGAAAAGATGGGTCACAGAGGCTGAAACTCTTTTGCACAAGTCTACCTGCTTGGTGGGGATAATGCCATGACCAGTGGATGATTGCCACTGATCTAAGGACTTCCTTGTGTGACTTCAGGGTATATTGTGGCTCTCGCACAATGCAACAAAATTGCACACACCCTGAAATCACAAAAGGAAACCTTAATCAGCAGCAATCTTGGTTCCAAATAGGCAGCATGACAACTAGAAAACTAGGAAACACTTCTTGCCAGAGTTCAGAATGGCTTCTGAGCCTGGGATAGGGAGGCCATGGCAGTGAATGATACAGGATGTGTTTTCCCAGGAGGAATTGTTCAAGACAGAGAAAACAATTGGTTCATTTCTCCTTGGGTGGGTTGTGTGTGTGTAACACTACTGTCTCTCAGCACTTGCTAGGATCAACAGTCTTTTGCCTGGTATAAAGTGTTCAAACAGATGTGCTGATCAGTTCTATATCTAATGGGATTACTGTAGAAACAAATTGGTTTTACAGAGTGGAAGCTGTACCTACACGAGACATGAATTAGAGAAATTGCTGGGGTAGTGAACAGCCTGATCTGATTATACTTTCTGAAATCAGTGGAATGCTTTCCATTTATGTTTACAAAACTAAAGGGAATTAATTTTTCTTGCTGTTTCTTTTGAGGGCTAAATAGCATTGCTAATGTTGCTGTCATCAGTGTCGTCAGTGCCATAATCATCACTGTTGTCGTTGTGTTTTGCCATCCATCCATATACAGTGGTACCTTGTATAAAGGAATTAATTCGTTCCAAATGAAATTATGTTAAGCAAATTTTCCTTTATACAAATTCCCATAGGAATGCATTGAAAGCAGAGTAATCCCATTTTTATGTTGTACGGATTTTCCCCATAGGCAATTATGTTAAGCAAATTTCCCCTATCTCTGGAATTTTTTATGTTGTACAGATTTTATGTTATACAAGCTGTCTGTTATACAAGGTACCACTGTATTCCTCAAAGCGAGACCAGTTATGTTTTTATGTTGTTTTATATTTCTTCAATTAAGGACAGCACATACCCTGTCATTCTGTTTGATAAAACTGTTGAGGTGGCTGACCAATTAAGGTTGTTGCAGCTTTTGAAAAGAAATAGAAACTGTTCTTAAAACAACACAAAATCAATATGCAAACTACAGCAGTCAATGGAAGACAGCACACAGCTGGCATAACTAATGAGTAGCCTCACTGCAACTCAAAGTACAAGGAAAATCAAATCCCCATTTTTTTAAAGTACAGGCAGCTAGAATTCTTTGGGGCTGGAACCCAGAGCTTAACAAATCTTGTGGCTAGGTAAACAAGCTAAAAATGGGTGGCCTAAAATGGATGCCACCACAAATTAGCCACTGTACTTGGCACTTGGCAGTTTTTAATTGATGAGTATATGACCCATAGTCTAAACATGGTGATTTAGAATGTAGACTCAACTTTTTGTTGAACCTAGCAGCCATGGTCCTCTGTCTGCTTCCATACTATTGTGTAGTGATGGATCTCCTTGTGCCCTATGAACCAAAGACCTGTGAACATAGTTGTCATGATAGTTGTTGGGAAGGAATCACCCATCTTGGAAATTGACTGAAGGTTTTTGAATGGCAGAGCAGCAACAGACAAGAGCTAAGATGAGATGACCAGCATAAAAGTGAAAAAGCAACTTCTAGATCAGGATCTAGTTGTGAGAAAGTAGGCCAATCCTCGCTTAAGGAATTGCCACCACACCCAATTCACGCTATAAGCGTGTGAGAGAAATTCTATGCTATCAGCTCTGTAGTGTTCTACAAAGTTCATGATTGGCACAATTCTTTTTCTGGGTTCCAGAATAGGGGAATATAGAAACTGCCAATCAGAAGGAAACTGCATCTACTTGAGCCGGAATGAGGAATGTGTTGCATTCCAAAGGCTGCTAGACTGCAACACCCATGATCACCGTTGGCTATGCTAGCTAGGACCAATTGTTGAAGAAGCCCAACAACATCTGGAGAGCTGCACAGCTGCCAACTTGAAACTCCAGGCTTAATTTCAATGTATATTGACAGGCAAATGGCAAATCCAATTTTATTTCTACCGAGAGCAGGTGCATTGAAATCAATGATTATATGACTAAGTCCCATTCGTTTCAAAGCAAAAACAAAGCAACTATGGGTATTTGTACATGACCCCTAAACTCCACCGCAAATGGCTCCCAGCTCCAGAGCTTAAAATTGTTTCCCCACCAGCTCCAGAGTTTACAGAAAATTAAGTGCGGCCATGCCCACCTAAGCGCGTCCCAGTGTACTTTTCAGGTACCTGCTCTTGGAGGGTGAAAAATCCCAAATCCGCTTGTAAAGGGGTGAGTGCCCAGCTCTCCTCACTTCTGTTTGTTGTTGTTTTTTGCCTCCCACCCCTTTAAGAGAAGGAATCAGGACGACAACGGGGCGGGGAGGCTTGGACTGGCAAACGGAGGTGAGCCTGCATTCTTTTCTTCCCTTTTTTCTCCCTCCCCTCACGCAGACAGGATCACGCAGAGGGGTAGGGACGCAGGAAGAGCAACGAACCCCCAAGATCTCTGGTCTGAATTTAAGTGGCCAGCGGATCTTAGGGGTTGTGTGAAAAGAGCTTATGCTCTCTACTTCAGGCATGATACCACAGTCTTTCAAGACTGAAGGATGCCGATGATGCTCTCAAGAGTGCTTAAAGCTCTCTCTGGGTAGTTTACAAGTTGTGGAGGCAGCAGCTGTTTTTGTCGATGATGATCCCCATCTCTGGACTCCCCAGCACTGGCTGAAGCTGGCGAGGAGTTCTGGGTGGTGCTGCGGCTGGTGGAAGTGGTGATGGAGGAGGAGGCCAGAGCTGGTGGGCTGACCTGGATCTGAAGACGAAGGACTGGCTAGGCTGGAGGTGACCACACATTGTCCTTCTTCCCCAGTGAGTTGTAAGGATGGAAAGCAGAGTAACCCCCAAGCCAGCTACCCAAGCACAAGATTGAACTCAAGTTATGAGCAGAGTCTCTGACTGGAGCACTGCAGTTTTAACTACTACACCACACAACACCTATTTCAGGCTAAATAGCATAACATTGTATTTATCCCAATGGATTTTGCAGAAAAGTGAGAGTTTGTTATTTTCACAGCAGTGAAAACATATCTAAATTCCTCCCCAATATTAAAAGGAAGGGACTTGTCTAGAGAAGACTTGCATAGTGAAGAAAACCATATTCACACCTCCTTTCCAGGTGTAAAATAGGCTGTTTTTCACTTTTTAGGGCACACTGAAGAACAAGAGCTTTTTGATCCATATGTTCAACGTTCCTCTGGGGAGATATCTCTTGAGCACTGGCAACAATGGTTTCTTTTAGGATAACAAGGAGACTTCTGGCTGAACTCCCCAATTTTTAATTAGGTAGGAGCTCCACAGTGACCTAGTACACACACATTCACACATTCGGATGCACAGGGACACATACCTCATCCCCAAGGCAGCCTTCTAGGATACTGCATTTTACAAACCCATTTGCCATAGCAGATCATTGCTAGGCATAATTTCATCATTTCCCCACCAAACCCTATTGAAAACAAAATCCAAGGATTTTGCATGTACTCATGGAGAAACCTAAGCCACTTTGTGTATCACCAGCCCCCTGGACCATGTGTGTTGTGTCATTACAGTCCTGACCCATGTCCATGGAGTTTTCTTGGCAGGAATACTGGAGAGGTTTGCCAGTTCATACTACAGGTGCCTACAGCACCTGGTATTCTCTGGTGGTCTCCCATCCAAGTACTAACCATAGAGCACCTCAAATGAAGGTAATCTTAGGGGAAGTATGCACTTTATTTGGAAGCAACAGATTCCATATACATTGAACCAGCCAAAACTAGATTACATTCACAACAATATCATTCAGTTAGATGTGCTGTAGTTCAGAAACATGACTGCAAATAAAACTTGTAAAATGGCTGAGGTGCCTCAAGACTCTTGGCTGGTTTTGCTCAAACAGAGTAAGAGGGGTATCTTTAAAAAACTACTAAAGCTGAATCCGCTCCTCATGGCTCTGCCCCAATTGCTCACCCAAATGTTGTGCCTGTTTGATTTTTGCCAAGAAGCGAGAACAAGTCTCTAGGGTACAATCAGTGGTTTAGTGGCTTTGCAGAGCTTTTGAGAGCTATTTTCCCTCTGAGATCTTTTTCTAGATGCTTGGCTTAAGACACAAAGACTGAAGCATCTTCCAAGGAAGTGGGTACTCTTCGGAGGGAACAAAGCTAAGGCAAACCTCACAAAGAGATCCCTCTTGACCAAGGTGGTTAAAGCACTACGCAATAATCAGGAAGCACGTTTTTTTGCATAGAAATTGGCCCACATTTGATGGAGGAGAGCCATGCAGTCTATACAGAATGAGGTAGGAACTACAAGTTTCAGGGAACCTGCATCATTTTGTCTCAACTGCAGGCTGTTCTCTTGTCCTAGAAATTGCCTCTTTCACACATCCTGTTTTAATTGGGAGTTGAGTCATGGCTACTGGACTTCTTTTTTGAGAGATAGAAACGTTTCGCTGTTCATCCAAACAGCTTCATCAGTCTGAATACAGCTAGGCAAGAGTCCTTCTTATAGTCAGCTCTTGCCTAGCTGTATTCAGACCGATGAAGCTGTTTGGATGAACAGCGAAACATTTCTATCTCTCAAAAAAGAAGTCCAGTAGCCATGACTCAACTCCCAGTTAAATGCACCTGGATGACTGAGAATCTTCACAGACGTATCCTGTTTTAATGCAAATCCTTCTGTTAAAGCACAATGGGGCAAGGAAGCTTCCTGGCAGTGCCGGGGTTGGAGCAGCCTCGCCAGCTTGCCATGTGAAGGGGGAAGGAGCCACTGGAGCTGCCCACTCTCCCCACCCCCAACCTGGCTCAAACCAGTCTCCCAACCAGTCAGTGCTGAGATGGCTGGGAAACTTCATGCATTCCTCCCTGAAGGACAGCTGTAGCACCTCTGGCTTTGCAGGATATCAAGGCCTGACCCAATGCTACCAGCAGCTAGGAAGGCTTCAAGGACTGGCCACCCAAAATGGAAGCCCCGATGCAGTTTAAAAATTGCACCAGGGCAGACTTCTTAAAGCTGCACCATGGCTTCCATGCAGCAAGTGAAATGGCCAAAGTTGCTGTGAAGTGACTTCGGTCTTTCCAGACAGCGTAGTTGTGGCCATAGTGCATCATGGGGCACTATCCTTTGGCCTGCCTTCAATATGAGCCTATTTTGAGTCACAATGGACATTCCACAAGCTACCCTCTTCCATTTGCAAAGAACCCACAAGGAATAAGATAAGTAATATTCACTGATCTGCCCATGTCCTTCCTTCCTTCTCCCCTACCCCACTGCCACATCACCTTCTGCACTGCTTAGGGTCACCGTCCCAGTTGAACACTTGACCAAATCCATTTGGGTGACTCTTCCTAGAATCTCCCAGCCAATGTCACCATCTAGTTGAGGTATTCTGGTTCGTGTAGTGAAAAAAAGGTCACTTTTCCCAAGCCTGCCAATTCGCCAAGGCTCCTTGCACTTCCCAGAAGAAGCAAAAAGCACATAACAAAAATGATCTTTCCTCTTCCCCTGATGGGAGCAGAATTTCCCCCAGGGGAACCCTGGACCTGTCCACGTTGTTAAATTGTCATGAAAATCTCCATTCCATTCTACGGATCTCTTGAAATGTTCTTTTCAGAATGAAAGCCTTCAGTGTGCAAGCCCTCTTAGTGCCACTGCCTAATTTTTCTAATGTTCGTTAACAGCTAGAGATAGGAAATAAAAAGACCTCCGCTTACATTAGCTGAAAGCCAAACTGAACATGGCAGTAGAGAAGGTAATCTGCAAAGAGGCATCTCTTCCCACATTATAAGTACTGTTTAGGGATCCCTTAGCAATAGGGATATGATGATTGTTTAAAAGCTATACAGATTACAGCTTTGAAAACTACTCCCCATAGGTCAGTATATGGTGCAGCATGTGGGGAGTCCTTGGGTAAGTATTTCTCGCCCAATAACAACTCTGAGGCTTTGCATTTGGCAGATTCCTCTTCCCCAAAAGGATATTTCATAGCCTGAATTCACAAAATGTACCAGCACTCACAGGCCTCTATTGGTCCAGCTGCCTGGGAGAGTCTGAGAGTTCTTGCCAAAAAGATAACAAGCTCTTTGTACAGGGCTGGGTATTGGGTAAACGGGTATTTGTCCCAGAGGGCAGCTTTGTGGCAGAAACCACTCAGCTCCTAGGTCATTTATAGAGAGGTTCCAGCATTGACTACTGAATGCCCCTCCCCATCTCTCACCTACAATTACCATTCAGTGTCCCTCACCAGGAGAAAAAGGAACAGGCATCTGCACACACAGCTGAGATGCTCTGAACTCTGTCCCCAATTCCATGCTCAATAAAGGCCAGCTTGAATTCTCACCCAAGGAAAAATGAGTAAACTGAGGTTATCCATATAATGATAATACAGAAGTGACCAGAAAAGACCATATTGCTGAGAAAGGGCTTGGGAGTCGGGGGAGGGGACCTAATATGAGGCCAATTGTCTCAAGAAAGGAAGGCACAGCTGCAACTTTGCAAGACTTGAGCGGAACTTACTGGAAACGACAATATTCCTAGGAAGGGAGGAAACTGAGACAAGAAAACAACCTGACTTGAAATGTTGGTTTGCGATTAGAGCTATTGATGACAGAACATTAACTCATATAATCTCCACACATCAGAAGTGACTTGATGGCATGTAGCCTATCTGGATTTTTCTTCCTTACCTACGAGGCAATTGTGTAGTGACAAGATAGGTGGAATGGCTGAGACTTAATAGGTTATAGGCACCAAAGCTTTGCTTTCATTGAGTAAGCCCATCCCCAACCACAAAGGGGAAAAAAGAGTAATTTCACAGCTTAAATGAGTGAGCTTCTAAATGTTTGTTCTTTATTTTTTAAAAAAATAACTTTTAAAAATATTTTTACAACCAGATAGGGAATTCTTTTTTCAGCATCAATGTCTGTTTGGCTAGGAAGGAATAAAAAAAAATTCATCTGAAAATAAGCTAATTTCATCCTGATTAATTGGGTAAAAGGTTCAGATTGTCCCAGACTTGGAACTGATTTCCCCTCAGAAGACTTGTGGCAGGCGCCTAGTCTCAGAAATCTTAATATAACGTTTACTGAAAGCACCCAGAAGGCCCAGGTTTTGATTTTCTCTTTCCAAGCCATTCTTGGGGTCAATATTCTCCTGCGCTCAGCCCAGCAAGATTGTGAATGACAGCGAGGTCTTGCCAGAAGGAGGCGTTCTTCCAGTTATCAAAGGTTCAACCTGTTTAGGGCTTTGTATATCATCATCCTCACCTTGACATTGGTACAAAACAAAACAGGTAACCAGAGCAAGCTGGCCAGAGTAAGGGAGATATGGATCTGCATGTTAAACAGTGGTACCTCAACTTATGGATTTAATCTGTTCCGAATGCATGCTCTTAAATCAAACTACTCTTAAGTCGGGGTACCTATCTAAAAATGGAAAAAAATAAGTTAAGAAATAAAAAATGGAAAAAATTTAAGTTGAACAGACCATATCTAAAATTTGTAAGGCGATAGCTAAAATGCCAACAGATTTCTGCTCTTAAGTAGAATTGCTCTTAAGTCAAGCTGCTCTTAAGTCAGGGTACCACTGTATTCTGGACCTACTGGGGTTTCTGTAACAACCTCATAGGTAGCCCCACTTTATGGTGTCCAATTTCAAGACTAACATTGCATCAATCAGTGTGGTTAGAAACCCAGTGTCAAGGTAGGGATGCAGTTGGACAAAAGATGGAATGGACCACAGATGCTATCTGAGATTCCACTGATAGTGGTGGGTCCAGTAATGTGCTCAAGCTATGAATCTCATCCTTGGCAGTACCCCTCCCTCCCCAAAATAAAGAGAGAGAGAGGTCTCCAATCTGAAGGCAGTCAAGGTACCCACCTGTAGGACCTCTGTATTACCTGGGTTCAGCCTCATTCTATTATCTCTCATTCACCCAAGTACAGTGTCCAGGCAGTGCTCAAGGAACAAGATGGTAAAAGTAGAGCTGGGTGTCATATTGGTGACACGAAGCTCCAGGACTCCATATTTGGTGGCCATCATTTAAAGTTACAATTTTATGTCTGTGCTTCTCTCATTTTTAGAATTGTCTTGTAAAGTGTTGATTTGCTGAACTTTACAATAACATTACTACACTCTTGGACAGTAATAATGAACTGCCACTCTTGGGGGCTTATGGGGGGGGATTTACTTTCTTTGCCTCCATTTTTATCCCAAGAGTGATGTAAATGCCATGGAGAGAACAGATTGTGGCCTGAAGTTGGATGTTTCTTGTCCTAAATACACAAGTCTGTATGTACTGTACATGTACACATAAGCACATATTCCCTGACTAGGGATGGGCACCTTATGAAAAATGACATGCTGTTTCATTGTTTTGTATACTTATGAGACCTTATGAAATGAAATGAAATGAAACAACAAACAGTGTGTCATCGAGAAATGAAATGAAACCATTTTTTGTTTTGGAAATGAAACTATTCGTCCTAGCCTCTTGATCCAGCCTTCTTGAGAAGAGGAGGTTTATTTTTTTAACTAATTGATTTGTTTTCATTTCTTTCCATGCTTCATCTGTCGAGATAGGCAAGGGGGCGGGGCGCTCCAGGCACAGCAATTAGGGGGTGCCAAATTGCCAAATTGCCCCCCTGCCACTGCCCCCAGCATCTCTGATTACTCCTGAGTAAAGAAGCAGATGCTCCTGGCACACCCGGGCCACTCCTCGCCACCGCTGCCATGTTTGGCCTTGCCTCCCTGAACCTTGCCACACCTTGGCCACAGGGGTGGCCCGGCTTGGCGCCCCACCCACATGGTGGCATGTGAATGGCCCTGAGGGTGCTGGGGGCACCACTGTTGTTGTGCCGGGCCATGGTCGGGGAGCAGGGGGTGCACCTGCCTGGGCTGCTGCTGCTGCAGCTGGAGGCAGAGGGCGCTGCTGAGGCTTGGAGCTGCCCAGAGGGGAGTGGGCTTGGTGGGGTGACCTCATCAAGCCTGGTGGCCTGCTTGCCGGTGGGGAGCGCCACCGCTATGTCCTACTCTGTCTGAGGTGGTGGTGGTGGGCTGGTGCCACAGGAGAGGGAACACTCTCCGGGCGGCTCGCGCAGGCCAAGGGGGAGTGGTGGCAGCGGGGCTCACTCTCCTATATGTTGACGGGGGGGCACAAAATTGACTTTTGCTCCGGGCTCTGGAAGCTATGTCTCTGAGTTGATTTAAACTGATTGTTTTCCTTTCCTTTTGAAGTACGACTGTGGGGGTTATTTTTTTAATATTTTCTTTTTGCGCTGATCAGCTGTTGAGTTAATCTCCCCAAGCTCTCCTTAGAGAAATTATTAGGTTTCTATCTTGTTTAAAGAGGGTTCTTTTACTTGAAAGCAAATTGATTGGAACTGGAAATTTTATTTATTTATTTATTGTTGTATTTTTATCCAGCTTATCTTCTGGGCAGAACTCTAAGCGGTGGAAAGTTTGGGGGGTCTTTGATTTAGTGCAGTGGGCTCCCTGTTAAATAAAAAAAGGGAAAGCTTCCCATTATTTATAGCCTTATGAAGTGTTTTGTTTCATGATGAAGATTCTTTTAAAAATCCATTATTAATGAAACAAAACAAAATGAAGACTGAAACAAAACAAAACAAAACACTATATTTCTGTTTCGTGCCCAGCTCTATCCCTGACCTATAGAAGAAACATAGTAATGGCCAGGTTTCTGTCCCATCAGAGCTTCACATTGTGTAGATCTCTTTCCCATGAAATTGGTTTGCTCCTGCAAAGGGTGCTTGGGTGACACACCCCCAAGCAGATTTTTAAGGACATAAGCAGTTGCAGGGAGAAACTGCCTTGCTGCCTCCCACCTGTGGAACCTCTGCCTCTAGGCTGGGAGGAGCTTTTCCATTCACAAAATATGGTCCAGTTTCAGAACACCACTCCTACCACTAACTAGCATGACAAGATTACATTAGAGGTACTTGCCAAAGAGCAGCAGCAACAAAATATTGGAGGAAGTTGCTGTGTGCTATAAGGCCGGCCCTGCCGACATTAACCTCACCATCTGCCTTCAGGCAGAAAGGATGACATTTTCCTATATCCAGTTTTGAAGAAATGGCAGCCATCTTGTTCTTCGTCACAAGGAGCAACCTTTGTCTGGGGCCAGCCTTCTGGGGCCAAGCCAATTATTTATCTGCAAAGGAGACTGCAATTATTATGAGAAGCCACCGGAACGCCAAATATTTGTGACAAAAATGTGCTGTGGAGAAATGACGATCACATACCTATTTATTCTCATGCCCTTTACTTCTGAGCCCTCCGTGTGCCCTCTTTCAATAAGTTGCCACATGGCACCATTTATTTTAAAACAGTGGGATGTCTCTGTTACTTACTGCGCCCCCAATTCAATCCAGATCGCCATTGTGATTACTCTGGTTTGTTGCCATGTGGTGAAATGAGATATGCCACTGGCACTTAACAAGTCACAAACACTTATCCCTTTCAGGGCTCTTAAGTGCAAACGTTACAAACAGAACGTGACACGGGGACTCGGCTGGCTGTGAGAGGAGAAGACAAGGCTACTGTGATCAGAACAGACGGTCAATGCTTTTTGTCACAGCTGACAGAACTGTCAATGCAATCTGCAAAGAACGTCCCACCCTGGCTTTACTTACAGCTAGGCACTGAATCTGACAGCAGCTCAGCCTTTAGTTGGTGCAGGGTTAAATAAAAAACAAAACAAAACAGAAAACCACCGCCATTTACCATGAACCTTAAACAAACTTGCTGCAGCATTCTCTCCCCCCCCATCACCCCCTTTGAGTCGACTGACATTTTTTCTTTATGTTTCATCAGTCATATCAGAGTGATCAGACAGCCCCTACATGCGGTACACCCACCAGGATGATTATCTAGACCAAAGGCCCAAAGCTCATTGTAGCAGGCATGTAATTCTTTACAATGTATGCCACGTTAACTGTGTTGGGTTATCTATTCAACAGCTGACTGAGCTGGGCTCTCCCAGCTCTTCTCAACAAACCATGTAAGAAGCGATGACAATTGTACTACTTCATAACAGCTGCATGGAACTCTGACATACACTTCACAGCAACCAGTCATCTATATAAACCAATTTCAAGAGCAAAATTGCATGGTGCCTCCACTCCGTTATAAACACAATGATCCCCACTCACTGCTGATAAATGTACTGTATTCCTCTAGAGCTATAAAAGAACAAGTTCCTTGCATCTGGGTATTCTTCCTAGCAAATTAGGCCTCTTTGTGAGCTAGTGCGTAATTTAGTTTCACAGAGTCTCAGACTTTGTAAATCTTTTTCCCCCCTCTGCACAAAACCAAGCTCAGCTAGATATTAATATTCTGTTGCATTATACTAAAAGGCTCTTATTATCTCTGCCCTCCTTCTCACTCAAAAGCCATTGTAAGAATCCGATGAACTAAAATCGAAAGCAAGGTATTAACGGTGGTAAGTAATTATGGTCTTAAACACTAACTCCCTAGCAATTTTCAAATTAGTGACAGTATCGTTTCATAGGATTACATGCAATATAATCCTTGGAATGGGATAAAACATTACAGCAAAACATTGCAGAAAGCCCTCAGGAAAAAAAGAGAACATTCAGTATTAACCACTGTGGAGTGGAGAATACATTAAAGATTAATCAAAACAAATTAAAAACATTTTGCCAGATCTGAACTTGTTTAGTTTTATGAGATGGCCCTTTGACACCTTTGCTAGGTTTCTGACTTCTTGAAGATTTCACTAGTACAGTCGATCACAGCAATGCAAATTACACCAACACACAAATCATAGGAAAATTTATGAGATTTGGATTTTGCAAATATTGTCGGTTTTCCATCAGAAATTCCCATTGAGATGGTAAACACTATTTCTCTGTTATATGCAATGAGAGAGTCTCATGTGCGGCAGGTCTTATGCACTGTGTACATAATATATACAGTAATGTCAAATATGGAAGAAACGAGGAAATAACCCTTCTTCTATTAACCCTAACAATCCCTGAGGGGGGGAAAGGAAGTGAAAATATTAATTGTGCTATGGTTCTATGGTTAGTCAGATAAAATATAAATCTAATTATCAGTGCTTTGTATTTCCTCCCCCCTATAGATCCTCACCCACACCGTTCAGGTGAAGTTTTATTATTTTCTGCAGATTAATGTTTTCTAGTAAGATGTTTATAAGCTCTAGGATTTAAAATGACCCAGAGCAAGATTTAGGAGAATGCTCAGTTGAGAAGATACTGCTTTTAATCATAGTAGTATATATTTCATGCACTCGTCATAGAAGTACCATATATACTCAAATATAAGCCGAGTTTTTCCAGCCCTTATTTTTGACTGAAAAAATGTCCTCGGCTTATATTCATGTGAATATAAATCTACCGCTACCTGTGCAGCAGCAGCAGCAGCAGCAAAAGCACCGCAGCTTCCTCCTTCAAAGCTCGCCCCACAGCCACTCCCACCTCTCAAACCCCTTTCACTGACATCCGGCTCTGAACCGGGATGGGGGGGGAGAGAGGAGACTGGTCTCCATGGAAACACTCGCTGCATCCTTCCACCACTTGGTAGGGCAAAGAAAATGGTGGCTTGGAAAAGGCAGCGGAGGGCAAGTTTTTATTTTATTTTTTTGAAATTCACCAGTAGCTGCTGCATTTCTCACCCTAGGCTTATACTCGAATCAACACGTTTTCCCAGATTTTTGTGGTAAAATTATATGCCTCAGCCGATATTCGGGTCTGCATATCCTCGAGTACATACAGTAGTAATAATAGGAAATGATGGTGGCGCTGATGCTCGTCATGGTGCTAGCAAAGGGGTAGGGGAATGAATGTTTTATCATGTCAGAAAAAATATTTTGGCCTGCTGGGATGTTACTGCAGAGTAAATGAAATTGCATGAGGCAAAGAGGCAAATCACAGTTATTTACAATACAATATTGTGTCACACCCTGTTGTGTGGCTGGTCATGTGCCTGCCACAAAGCAGACTATAGGCACCTTAACCAGGCCATACCTCTGCTACCTTTAGAACTTACTGTTGTTTGCTGCAGCCACTTAAACAATTTCACCTGCTCTGAAGCAAAAGCCTGATATAATTTTGGCTACCACCTCAGTGTAAAAGAGACAACAATCACAGAGAGGGAAAGGTACAGAACTGTATCAAAAGTAAGGTAGTCACTTTATCATCAAAATGGAAGGCAAAAGAGGATGCTGGTTTGCATACAATTGTGGGTATGGATTTATTTGTATAAATGCAAAATTAAAAATAATTATTTTATAACTTACCCACAACTGTAACACACCTCATCTTCCTTCCTTCCTTCCTTCCTTCCTTCCTTCCTTCCTTCCTTCCTTCCTTCCTTCCTTCCTTTTTTCTTGAGTGATGCACCCCTTCAATCTGTCCATCAGCTTGATGTTGTTTGCCAAATGGCTTGGAACAACTCTTTCATTACTCAGCTCTGTCTGAGGTCTTACCCTACAATGTGTGGAGGCAAAAGTCCACAGATCAACCTTTGGTTGCATTTCCTGCTGGTTAGGTGGTGCAAGACTGAATTTAATCAGAACATTGTCTTTCCCCCTGCCTTCCATGGCTATTTTGATCTCTCTGGGAGGCATGTATTATTTTGAATCAGGCTTTGATGCAGGAGCAGTTTCCTTGCTTCCTATCCAGAGTTTTGTGTAAGAACCTGACAGTTTGGAAGCCTTCAATTACCTCTTCATCAAGTTTTAAAAATTAGGGGGAACTCCAGAAGGAAATAAGGAGTGAGGAAGGAATTCACATGTATCTCTTCCCCCAAAAGCACACAGAAGTAATGTTCAAAGGCCTGGCTTTTGCAGAACAGTATAGGTAAATATCTCTAAGCCCTGTAGCTACCCTTGGAACAACCCTTTATTGCTCATGCTCTTAACCCTTTAGCTGTAGCACTCTTACATTGTCTTAGAAAAGCCCTAACATAATTCAGAGACTGGGTGATTAGCCTAAATTTTCCAACCGAGGCCAGCTCCTCATTGACAGCAACTTGACAGCAACACACATGTTTTATGTGTGCCACCATTTTGTTTGGTTTGTACATCTGCTGCCCACCTTCAGACATATTCCCCCACCCAGCCACTCTAGCCTAAGAACTTCAGAGCGAGAAGGAGGTCTATAAAATATCAAACCCAGACAAGGCCAAACCACTGAGCTAGCCTTGCAACAGTTTTAGCAGCAAGTGATGGAAACATATTTGTAGTTTCTTACACTGGTGGGTGAGGCACAATTTTCATGATAGTAAGTAATTATTCAGCCATTATTTACCTGATTCTCAACAACATGTGTAGATAGGACCACCTTCCTCTCCCTCGTCATCATTTCCCCACGTGCCTGAAATAGAGATTCTTGCCTGTGTGTGGACTTTAAGACTGACCCAAGACTTCCATTGTCCTGATGTTTACACATGCCCAGGTCCCTTCTTTTTTGCAGATATCCTGCTCCTTGTACAGAGAAATCAGTGGTGGAGAGAGAAGGTAAGCGCTCCTCTCTCAAGATCCTAGTACATCACTGTCAGATAGAGCTAGTATGAGAACAAAATATCAGAAAGTAATTTATTAACAAAGGAAATGGAAGGGGATATGATGGAAAATATAGGATTTTCACTTATGGTAAAAACATACCGTCCCTAGTTATGGCACCAAGAGAGAAAGGACTGAAAGGGAGAAACATCTATCTGCCTATGGAGTATCACATTAGCTGGCTTTTCCCATCATGAATAAGAAGAAGGGCAGAGTGAACAGCTCAAATCAGAATTTACTTTACTTTTGTCAGTAGATGTTGGTGCGATCCCATTTTACTCTAATTTAACCTTTTCTTGCTAATTTATATCTGCTCAGCTTGCCAGCCTGTAGCTGCCAACTAAATCATCTAAAATCATCTGTCTTGTGTCGAAAGGACTCAGGTTTGGGCGAAGGATGGGAGCCATTTTTTCACAATTCTCTCTGTAACTCATGTCCCTAATTAAAGTCCTCTGAAACATCTAATCAGGACAAAACTGAGACAGGTGTAGAAGGGAGGGAGGAGGGAGGAAGCCGATCCCCATCCAGGTATGGAATACAATGTGGTATTGTTGTCTTTTGTTGCTGCTCCTGCCTCTGCTCTTTTTCCCAGGCTGCACTCAAATTGTGTTATTTCACTAAATGTTTCTGCAGACAGCAGTCTCATTCAGTTAGTTCCAAACCTATTCCTAATTGCCAAGCCTGTGTTTTCCCTGGGCAACACCTGCATTCACAAAGCTTAGCCTCACTGGAACAATGAATTTGCCACACTCAACTTCCCCGTGTCCCTTGAAGTTTCTTTGTGGAAGACCGTGCTGATAATGAAGTAGAAGTAGATAAAGCATCCGTGGTAAGCGACAGAGCCGTCCTCCAGGCATGTTTTGCATGCGACTGTCAAGGTTTGATTCACAGGTTATCTAATGTATTAACAAAAGCTCTAGCAAACACTGTGCAATATCACCAGCCGTTTCTGTTTTAAATGGAGCTGTACTCAAACAGGTCACCGGAGTTACAAATTCTGGCCAACAAGGCCATCAAAGCTTGGGAGATTGCTGCTTTCCAGGCAGTAGGCTTTTTTCGTCATTGTAAGCTCAAATGCTCACATCAGGCTCCCAATTAAGAATGACCATAAAAATAATATAGGGAGGAAAAATGCAGAAAACAATGCCCAGCCTTGGTGAGAAATTGAAACAGCTCCATGAGCAGGTCAGAGTGATTCTGACATAAAGGTGACATTTGAAACATAAAGTCCCTGGATTATGACGGTTATTCCAAAACTAATTTCCTTTACTGTTTGGGAGGAAAGACCGTGCATGAAAGGCATTCAGCTTCAGAATAAGTAAATGAATGGATTCAAAGAATGGAGCTGGTGCAGCAGCTCCAGTTGAGCCCATGAGACCAAGAAATACATGAATGAGTTTAATGTTGATCAGTCGAACTAGGAAAAAAAGTTATTTTTAGGGCTGCAACTCCTCAAACTACTTCCTTCAACATGCTGGGGCAGTCTAGGAACTGTAGTCCAAACATTAAGCATTACAAAGCTCCTAACTAGAGATGGGCACGAAATGAATTTTTCATTTCGCTTTTCGTTATTCATTTTGTTACATAATGAAACAAATAACGAACCTGGCGATGAAATTGGAACAAACTGAACCAAACCAAGAAAATCAGGTTAATTACGTTTCGTTTTCGTTAATGGCGACGCGCAATGAAATGAGCTGTTTTAAATGTTAAAAAAGTCCTGAATATCCGTAAAAACCCAGTGATAATTATTTATTCTGTCAGATAATACCTACCAGGGGGATTTGGGGTCCTTAAAACGTGCATTTATGTCTTTTCTCAGATCACTGTATTTTTTTCCTTTAAGGAAAGTTAGGAGATATCAACCTAAAATGGCTCCCAGATGCCTAATATTGATTTCTTGGGTATTAAAACGCCCTGGACATCCATAAAAATGCAGCGATAATTATTTATTCTGCCTGATAATACCTACCGGGGGGGGTTGGGGTCCTTAAAACGTTTCTTTTTGTCTTTCTCCCATCGCGATGTATTTTTCTTTTCCCTTTAAGGATGATACAAAATGGATGCCAGCCACAAAATGGATGCCAGCCATGTGAGGGGATCATGTAAATTCTTGGACAACTTCAACCAATAGTATGCCCAGGTTGCAGACTGGGCAGGTCTGGCAGCCACAGAGGGCATAAAAAGCTCTGGCAGCCCCTGTCCTCCTTGCAGTCTGCGGTGGGAGTTAGGGTGGGATTGCTGTCTCTGCGACTCATTATTTTCACTTTAGGCCAGCTAGGCAGGTGGTGTCTCTGTGTTCCTGCTGGCTGCAGCCTGGCTCTTAGGGGAGAGAAAGAAGAGATTTCTCTCTAGCTTCAGTCTTGCAGCCTCCCTGCGTATGTGCATACATCTCGGTGAGTACCCTCCCTTGCCCCACAGTGTAGTCACTCTGCAGCTGCCTTGCGCCCTGGGCAATGCCCGCCACTGCTTTTGCAGCCTCCCTGCATACCTAGTCTCTACTGTGTCTCTGCCAACATCAATTTTTTTAGTGTTTTCCTTCTGCTCTGGGGCATTGGGGAAACGCCCGTGCACAGAGGGAATTTAAATCTTGCAAAAGCAGGTTTTAAAAAATGAAAAACAAACCAACAAAACAATTTTTTTCAAAAAATTCACAAAAAACAAAAATGAACTGAAACAGACCTGCAACGAAAAACGAAAAACCAAAATGTCATTTTTTTTAATTCGTGCCCATCTCTACTCCTAACAGCAAGAAGACAAATGTGTGGGTGCATTGGTGGAGGGTGGTGGTGGTTGTGGTAGTGGGGCAGTAAGTTCTCTGTGTAATGTGATTGATATTACTAGACAGGAAGTCCAACCGATTCATATAATTAGAAGTCTGGGAAAAGGAGAGAAGGCAACTTATGCATAGCAATATAAGCTCAAGAGATGAGAGGTGAATCCTACTAAATTTCAGTGAGATGTGTTCCCACATGATACTACCCGACAGCATCTAGGTGTTGTATCAATAACAGAGAAAATGAGAGGAAGCCGACTCTGCTGGTATGGACATATCCTCTGAGAAACACCTTCCACCATGGCCAAAACTGCTTACCACCTGAGAATCAATGGCTGGGAGCCACATGGGTGACCAAAACAGAAATGGCAGCACATTGTCAATAAGGATATGAAAAGTATGGGCCTGTGTCCTGAAGACATGGTCAGTTTTACAAAGTGACTTTTCAGGATCCTGCCTCTGCTGAAAAATGATAAGAAGAATTGGTATTCCCATGTGATACTGTATAGATCTAAATATGATGAGGCTTGCACTGCAAAATATCTATGGAATGTCTGATTGCTTGGAGTCAATACTATATACAGATAGTGTGCTGTGTAGCTAAGTTTTTCCCCTATGTGTAGCACAGTCTTATGTACCTACTTTTTTTTAGTTTTCAGGACACAAATTTTAGTCTTTCAGAATAGCATTGCTTCTCAGGATCTGTAGGAGAAAGGATAAACCTCAGGGAAAGCAGTGCTGGAGGAAGGAAAAGAGTAATCTTTATTAAATTTATTTATTTAAAGTATTTTTATACTATCATTCTCCCCAAATGTGGATTAAAGCCTGGCCAGTCACTTTCACCCTTTTCTAGTCTGGGCTTATGGGCTCTATGCAGTGGTCTCTGTGAGTGTGTTGCCTCACATGTCATGAGGGGCTCAAGTGCAAGCATCCATTAGATCTCTGCCATGTGCCCCCACCACCTAGTACTTTTTTTAAAACAGGGCTCTGTAGGACCTATCATATCATTAGAACCAAAGTAGGCCATAGGGCACTGGCCTCCCAACGTATGTGTGAGTTTTTTGTCACACCCCCCCCCCAAAAAAAAGAAAACCAAACAAAAAAAAACCCTGGAGAGCAATGGCAGAATATCCAGTAGAACCTCAGCCCACCCAACCCAACCAATGCTTGCCAAATGCCACCTTCAGGTTTTGGCACTGAACTATCAATGGCTGTGAAGGTGTTGATTTGGCATCTTAATCTGTGCCATTCTGTCAAGATGTGGGGAGCCTGGTAAAAATGTGATATGTGTGATGGGAATCACCATTTGCAGCCTGCACTTCGATCCAGAGTGAATATCTAGCACATGGATAAGATTGTTGAGTTATGTGTAGTCCCTCCTTGGAATACTCCTGTAATATTATTGCATGGTAAAGTGTTGGAATTTTATCAGTCTTGCATGCTGGGATAATTATCTATCCCACACTAATCAAATACTCCTTTCAGCTTTCAAAATTCATAGACAGCCTCATTCCTGAGCGTT
>JAHTLZ010003547.1:21272363-21285856 GCA_023846285.1 Phrynocephalus versicolor
ACGGAAAGGGGGAAGGGAAAGAGGGACGGAAAGGGGGAAGGGAAAGATGAGCGCGCACCCCTGAGGAAGTTTTGCTGTGAGTGCCTAGGCAAGCCGAGCAGGCTGACCTAGCCCTCCTCCTCCTCCTCCTCCTCCTCCATTGTCAGCTTGCATCTTCGGTAAGGAGCCCCAGAGAGTGCCTGCACCCATTTTGGACAGGGAGGGGAGGGGGAGGGGGGATGGAAATTTTTTCCGTTGCACGGATTTTTCGTTATACAAGCTGTTCGTTATACAAGGGTCCACTGTATTACACTTCCATTCTCAGTTATGTGTATTTTGGACCCCTAAAGATGGATTAAATCATAGAGAAACCCACTAAAATTCCTAGAAAGTAACCAATCTCTACTGCATACAGGATTTCAGCCTCAATGTGGTCAGAATCTTGCTTCTGCCTTTAAATGCCACCACACTGTAGAAGAGGATTTTGACCAGCTTTACCTACTCAGATCACCCAAGGAATGAATTCATTTGTGTTTCAATTGTACATGAAAAATGCAAGAGGAAGTGTAAACTTTGCCTGTGACATGAGTATAACATTCATTGTGCTGACAGGGATAAATCCACTCAGTCTCTGATCAAAACTGTAGCCCAAGGGTAACATGGAACAAGTGTCAACTACACTTTGTGCTTGAGTTCCTAGTACAGCTAGTAATTCCATTAATACTCCTTTAAATCTGTGTAAAAGAGATGTGCAAAATCAATTTGAAGAACAGACTGAAGGTCTGGAAGAAGCTTTATTTTTCAGATGGTAATTAATCTACCCTTGCAACAGTAGTCTGAAATCTGATTTAAATTGTTTTCTCCAAAACAAGATATCAATAGTAATAATAAGATGTGTTAGTCAACAGTATTTGGGAATCTTATCACTGTGACATGAAGGATTCCAGAGCTGGTTCCTAAGTATATAATGTTGACAACAACTAGATTTAAGCTTTTGAGTCTCTAGCAGAGCTTGGCAAAGTTGCTATTTGGACTTCCATTCTCAGAACTTTCCAGCCATTCTGAATATTTTCGACGTCGAGATGTGATGCCAGATTAAGAAAGCAAACTACAGTCCAACGGAGGGGATAATTCAGTCTAGGAAATCTGCTGCAATGTGATGGAGTCGGGTTCTCAGATCAGTAGCGCCCCATTCCCAGAGATTTAAAAAAAAATGCCAGGCTTTGTTCCACTGCTTGCAGGTCATTTGCTGATAGAAATTTCATAAGTGGAAGTGCTGACACTCCAGCCCTTTTCAAGCTCCACATGGCATGATCGACTCAATGTCATTGTGCTACAAACCAAGAACTAGAGAAAGGACTGGTTGTGCACATGACTCTGCTCATCATGCCACCTGGAGCAAACACTGTAACACAGAGCTAATACATCCCACTGCCAAGTGGGAATGTTGTAGGTCTCTCTCACAAAAATCAAGCAATCTCCTTTTTCCAGCATAGTTCAGCCTGAGATTTCTCCTCCTGACCAAAGACTCGGAGAAGCACAGCAGTTCCATGAGACTTCAGCCAACACCTTGAGACTCGCAGTTCTATGATGGAGTATGTAGTGACAAGCTGCAAGAAAATGACTATATTGATACATCAAAGAGCTCCCTTATGCTAGAGAGATTCCCTTCTACTCTTCATGGACTGAAAATGGAGCACAGGGAAATCCTGTTACAGTTTCTAGTTTAGAAACAAGAGTGTATTAGGTCATGGAAATTAACCAGGGCAGGTATGAAACCGGTGCTCATTACCATTTATTCTAGGGCATTCTGATACCTACAGAATTTGTTGAAAAACACCCTTGACAATAGCTTTGTGTTTAGGTAAGAGGTGGCTAATTGATGAAAAGAGGAGCCAAGTTCTGGGATTTCCCCCTGCTTGGTGTCTCTTTGTCAAAGGTAGTGAGCACAAGAAGGTATCCTGTGGTAGGACACGTTGACTGCTGCCATCGAGGTTGCAATCATTCACTCTGCCTTTTACTATGGAAAGATTGGCATCATTTTTCTTGCTGGCAATGCAAGCACATGGAGCTGTATTGGGCCATTTTCAGGTGTTTTGAATCCTGGACACAGTAGCACAATATCCCACATTCATAAAACAAACTGTTCTGGTGTTTGTTTTTTAAGAACTGAACTTCCTGGCTTTTTAAAACAGATGTTTATGTATACCTGCACTACACACACATTCAAACAGACACTTTCCTCACGCAGGATCACCCAGTGCTACGCAGTAGGTGAACAGAAGATGAGTGCATCTTCTGTCCTAAGGGGAGGACAGAAGCAAGAACAGCTGGGATCTTGCTACTGTCTCTCCATGCCAAGATATTTGGAAACACTGTTTTGGACTTAATGAAATTGGGAAGCAAAAGTGTGAGTGTGGGCAACGTGTACAACAAACATTAACCCCTATTAACCACTCAGGTATGTTATCAAGCTCAATCCATAGAATGCAGACTTGAAAGCTATTTCCCAATTTCCATGTCCTGGCACTACAAATACAGTGGTACCTCAATTTAAGTAATTAATTTGTTCTCTGGACCATTTTGTATTGTGAAAGATTCTTAAACTGAAACAAAGTTTCCCATAGGAATGCATTTAATTAAAACCAATTAATCTCTTTTAGGAGTTCAGAAAAAAGGCAAACCCGGGCATTCAATTTAATTTTTTTCTTAAATGGGACCATCCCCATTCTTCTTGTCATGTGAACATCACACATTTAATGCCTTACCAAAAAAAAACCAAAAACAAAAACAAAAAACCTTGAACCGGGTCATTTCATTAAAACAATTTCTTAAACCAAGGCATACCCATTTCCAATAATTTCTTTTATTCAACAGAGTTTTTCTTTAACTGAGGCATTCCTAAACTGAAGTCCCATTGTATGTTGCCTGCATGTTTTTTTTAAAGATGTCCCCTCATCGTTTTTGTTTGGGCTGGGAGGTTGTAGTTGGCAAATAATCTTACTTAAGTCAAAGGCAAAATCATCGACATTTCCCTCCACCCATTAAGTATGGGTCATTAGTCGTGGCCTTCCTGGGAAAGGTATGAAGTCCTTCTCATCTGTCTGGGGATCGATGAAAGGGTATTGTACATCTAACGAGCCTACTCAAGTCATTGTCCACCTAACAAATCTATTCAGTGTAGGAGTGTGTGAAACCAAGGTGAACTATAAATTAGAGGCCTCCCACCAAGGAGCTACCTGGAAAAGTAGTGAAATGTTTCTATGCCACAAGAAAAGAAGGCCAGTTGCCATGACTCAGCTTCTGACTGAGAATCTTCACAGAATCCAAATTACAGTGGACACTCGTATAACAAGTAGTTTGTTTAACAGAAAATTCACTTAAAGGGAAAAATTCCAGAGATAGGGGAGAATCGCTTAACAGAATCACCTATAGGGTGAATCCGTACAACAGAAAAATGGTTGTGATTAGGGATTAATCCATTTTCAATGCATTCCTATGAGAAATTTGTACAAAGAAAAATTTGCTTAACAGAATTTCATTTGGAACGAATTAATTCCTTTATACAAGGTACCACTGTATGTAAAAGGTTGACAGTGAAGAAAAACAGGTCAGCAAATCAACTCATTTGAAATGTGCTGTTGAGGTGAGCCGTATAGATATCACAGACCACTAGAAAAGCAAATAAATGGGCCCTCAAACAAGTGAATTTGAATTCTCTCTAGAACAAAAAATATAATTTGAGGCCATCCCTCTCTCTGCATATAATGAGAATAGAGTACTGACCACAAAAGACAACATTGCTGGACAAACAGGGGATAGGGCAGAAGGAAAAAAGGACAGCCTAATATGAGATGGAGTGACTGAACAAAGGAATCCAAAGAATTCACAGTTTGCAAGACTGGAATAAAACTTGCTGGAAAAGACAATATTGCTAGAAAGAGGGAAGCAATAGGAAGCCAGAACAACCTAACATGAGACACTGCTGGTTCTGGACACAGGTTCTGGACACAGCTGTTAATGATACAGCATTCAGAAAGTCATTGCTCATATATTCACCAAACATCAGAAGTGACTTGATGGCACAGGGCATTACGGAGTTTGTTTTTTAATACCATGTTGTTGTATAGTGACAAGGTAAGTAGAATTGAGTCAATAACAGGGGGCTGATAGGCAATAGGTACCAAAGCTATACTGACATTAATAAGACTGTCTTCAACTACAAAGCAACAACCCCCCCAGTAATTTCACTTAAACAAGTAAACTTCTGAATACTGGTTCCATATTCTTTCTAAATATATTTTTAAAATACTTGCAATATCAGTACATATATACATTTTTAAAAATTCTTTTTGTATCTCCATTTGTTTACAACTGGTCCCAAACAAGGAGAGCTGAACTTGTTCCAAATAGGCAACAGGCCCCCTTGACAGGCCAGCTGATCTATGCAAAGTTGCATCAAACAATGAATCTGTCCACTGATAAAGCGTGCTTCAGAAATGATGCAAAGCAAAGGAACTTGTACATCCACAGAAGTCAAAATATGAATGGGAGACTGAGCCTCAGGATGTATAAAAGTAGAAAAGACCTTTATTCTCTCTCAATTCATCCTTTAAAAGCTCTGGCTTGATGCGTTTCGGCAGGGAAATGAGATGAAACGTCAAGCCAGAGCTTTTAAAGGATGAATTAAGGGAGAATAACAGTCTATTCTATTTTTATACATCCTGAGACTCCATCTTGCATTCATATTTTTACTTCAGAAATGATGCAACCAGTCGCGGCCTGGCCTGGGTGAAAAATGGGCTGGGGTTCTCGAAAGAAGGATGGCATTGAGACGTAGATAAGCAATCCAAGTCCATGCCACAACCATCAATATCAGCACACTGACGGGAAGAGCAAATGAGCTTGCAGCTGTACTCAAACAGCACTGAGTCACCATCTGCACCCTTCAGGAGACAAGATGGGGTGGAAGGAAATCATACAACATTGCCCAAGGTTATCTATTAGGTAGACCCAAGACACATAATTGGGTCAGTATTGCAACAGTTTTGTGATGCTGTGGCAGAAGCTGAATGATTTGATGAATGACTGATGAAGATTTTCATTGTAACAGCAAAGTGGACCATCCCCTGCTTCAGTGCATACACACTGCAGACTGGTTGCCCTGACAGTGACAAAGAGTCCTTCTGGAACCTTATCGAGGAGAAATCTATTGCTGTCCCAGTCAAGGACTACCTCCTCATTGCAGGAGATTTAAACGGCCACATTGGAGCAAGGGCAGATGGCTTCAGCTGCCATGTTGGGCATGGTTTCAACACACATAACAAAGATGGCAAACAAATCCTTGACTTCACGGATGCTCAAAACCTTGTCCTTGACAACACATGGTTTTGCAAGTGCCCATCGCACCTTGGGACCTACTGCAGTGGTGACACTTCATCCCAGCTTGACTTTGTACTCGTCCAGAAGCAAGACCTTAAGACAGTACTTGATGCCAAAGTCATCCCATATATGACAGTTGCTCCCCAGCACCATCCGGTTTTCTGTAACCTCTGCATTGACCCACCCAGGGAAAGCAGAACAGAATGTATTGGTCCAATGAGAATAAAAAGAGGCAAGAATCATCTCACAGATACAATTGCTTCCTGTTATGACTGTAGATAGTACTTGGGCCAAAGTGAAACACGCAATTAAAACAGCTGCCTGGCCTGAACTTGGCATGACAAAGTCTGGTCATAAAAAGATTGACAAGCAAACATGGCTATGGACAGATGAAATAAAGGCAGCAGTCCACGAGAAAAAGTGCCTCTGTGATGTGTTCCTAGCTGAAAAGACAGCTGACATCAGTGGCACTCGTTGCAGTGCAAAGAAAGCAGTAGCTAAAACAAAGTCCACACACACTGAGGAACTGTATAGAAACATTGATATGCACGAAGGCAAACGTGACATCTGCCAGCCAGTGAAAGCCCACCACAAAGAACTGAGGATATTGAGAAATTCCATGGTGTCAATGATGAGAATGGAAAGCTGATCAGTGATCGTGTTAAGGCAACAAAGTGCTGGTGGGATTACTTCAAGAAAATTTCCACAGAAGAGTTCCCACACCTCGATCCATATATTCCCCCAGTCCAAGGGTTTGTGCGTCCTATCACATCCAATGAAGCTGTGGAAATGAAATAGATGAAAATGGGCAAACCCACAGGAACAGGTGATGTGGTGACAACTGTGGAAGTCGCAACACTGGGACCCCTGCAACTGGCTGAGGGAGGTCTTTAACTAGATCATGCTGGAGAAGAAGATACCCAGTGATTAGCAATGTAGCACAATAGTGCCAATCTTGATGAAGAAGGGGAACTCTGCCTAATGCACCAACTGCAGACTAATTAGATTACTTTCTCATACGCTTAAAATCTTTGAGTGAGTCATCAACACTCGAATCCGCCCCATAGTTCAACTAAGTGTCAATCAGGCTGGCTTTGTCAAGAACTCCAGAATGATAGATGCAATCCATGGCTGTTATTTGAAAAACACAGGGAGAAACTGAAACCAGTGTGTGCGGCTTTCCTTGATCTTGAGAAATCATTTGACAGAGCGCCACACGATGTAATCTGGTATGCACCGGGACATCATGGATTCCCAGAGGATTTGGAGAGGTTTGGGGTTCAGGGGGCTGAAAAGACAGCAGTTATTAAACTCCAAAGGGGGTCCTCCCAGGAAAAAATCATTTGTAAATAAGGGAAGCACTTGAGGAAGCTCCCCCTGTGGGGGTGGGGGCTATCAAGCGCTTTCCTCAATTACAAATGATTTTTCCTGGGGGACCCCTTTTGGAGATTAATAACTCATCCCCCTGAACCTCAAACCACTACAAAATTGGAGGGGGGCTTACGGGGAAGAGTCCAAAGAAGCTACCCCACAAATTTGGTGCCTCTAGGAATCAGGGGAGCCATTATATAGAGTAACGAATCATTTCATTTCATTCCATAAATTATTTTAAAAATTTATTAACAACTAAATGAAATGAAAAGAGAAGTGAAGAGAAAAAAATATGAAACACTATATTTTCATTTCATGCCCATCTACAATATAAACCTACTGGGACTACACTGGAGACCTAGAGTGGCATCCTCAAAAACCATTTCAAGAGCCATCTTGAAAAGATGTGTCCTCTGCAAAGAATGAGCTGGAACTGGCCACAGTTGAGTCTCTGGATTACAAGCACAACATGGACGCAACTGAAAGGGGTTTATTTTGGCTTTTCAATTGGGAGGGGGCAACAACAATAATAACAGCAATAACAGTGCCACTACCACTGCCACCACCATAGCAACATCAGCAGCAGTAGGAGGCTGCCACAACGACAACAGCAGAACGGGTTTGCTGCAGCTTACACCCCCGGTTAGAGTGACAGCTCAGGTCCTCTGAGTGGACTTCACTCCGACACTTTTCCCAGCAGGAATCCCGTGCCCCTGAGCCTTGCAGGACTTTGCCCTGCTGGGCAGACCCAGCTCACTGTTCCTCTTCCTTATTCGACCACTGACATGCTGTGCCGGCGCTCATTCAAATAAGAATATGAAAGTGCAGACACATCCTAAGTAAGCCATTGGGTCATAATTGAAGTGGCAGGAATGTCACCATCAATCTATAGCCTCCTGTCTTCTTTGCAGGAAGCCTAATATAGATAACTCACTAAATAATCATACTGATGCCGCACACTGTTGCAAGTCAATTAGATCTAGCGATGGAAATCTCTGCATTTTGCAAATAATCTCAAGAAGATACACAGGCCCAGCATATTTATCTGCTTCAACACATTCACAACAATTTTCCAGTTCACATAAGGGAAAATGATAGTATAGGAAGGATGAAGTAGTGAATTTCCAGAATAATTTGTATTAATAGCACAGTTATTCATAATACGCAGTATTAATTCTGTTGTTGGCCAAAATCCCCACAATTTTGATTTCCAAGGAAGTTTGGTGCTTTCTGTGACATTTTTCCTCCATGGATTCTCTTCATCTCAGCTCATAATTGTAAGAGCTCCACAATATCAAGTGTTTGGCAATTAATGTGGCTAGTTAAATAAATAATGGCACCCCTGTATTAAAATACCATATAACAATATTGTTGCATGTCGATTTTTTATGCAGGGCCTTTTACTATCTCCTCTGTCACTCTCTTGGTCTTTAATGAAATGAGCAATAATAGAACAGAAGGTATGAAGTGTGAGACAGTGTGATCATTATGGAATTACGGTCTATACCAATTAAAATACAAATTAAAGGATGCCGTTAAATTAGCAGTGACTTCAACAGGCAGTCTAAGGTCACAATAGCCATTGGCAGGCTCCGTTATACCACTTGAGAGCTTCTCACTCTGTCAGTAGCTTTAGAAACTGCTGACAGCAAAGCCAGAGTACCATTTGAGTTTGCAGAGTGACAGTTGAGAACTAACAGGAGCTGGACTGATAAAGATCATACCAACTGACATTGATATCTAGGTTTGCATTTAAAACAAACAAAATCTTCCAGGCCAAACCAAACACACTGGGCTACATTCAATTAGAATCAACAGATTGTATCAGTGGGACTTAGAGCAAGGACAGCAGCATCCATTCCGGCAATTTATTCCTGTATTAGGTTGGCATGAAGTTTAGCGTAGCACTTTAGCTGCTTGGTACAGACCTGGCTCTCATTTTGAAGAGGGGCAGCCTTGCTCAGTGGCCCATCTATTGAATCCAGAGTATGAAATGCTTGCATATTACAATTTTTATATGCCAGTTCCCACAGTCCCAGAGCAAACACGGTCTCAGGTGTTGTCTGGGAATTGTAGTCAAATGAAGCAGCTTGACAAGCTCTGGATAGGGCAGTTTCTGGTCCTTGGCTGTATTACATGGTGGTGATAATAGAAAGAAGCAGTGGCACCAGTTCTGTCTTCCTGACTTTTTAATTTCACACAAAAGCCCTAATATAAAATTGGTTTGAGAAACTGTGAGAGATTGAAATGGTGGTAGTAGTAAGAGTAGGGTGGGCCAAAGGTGGGCCAGGCATCCCAAATTATGTAGCATTGACTGAAGCATAAGGAATCTCCAACTGGTGGGCATTTTGTGTCACAATAAAAAACACTGATGCCATTCAAGTGTGTGATGACTTGAATGGCTTAGGAATCCAGAGCACAATTGGTAATTATAACGATAACGATGGGAAGGCTGATTTTTGCCAAGCATTGGAAATCCAACAACCAAATAACATTGGACAAATGTTACAGGGACCTACGGAATATGACAATTAATGATAAACTGACTGGTGACATTAAAATTAGGAAAGGTTTGAGAAAGTCTAATTATTTTAATGGAATATGGGATAAACTGTTGGCATATGCATTTCATAAAGGTAAAGGGTATACACGCGGAAAAGACTGTATTTCTGCAGAGAAATGGGCTGGTCAATATCTTAAGCATTGTAAGTTTAAGTCCAGTGTGGGAGGTGGGTTGCATGGGGCTGGTCTGCTATATTCATTTGAGCTTTGTTTAGAGCTCCCCCCCCTTCTTCTTTGTATAAATGTTGTTTTATGTTTTGCACTGTAGTTTTATAATTAAATAAACAACTCTTTAAAAAAACGAATCCAGAGCAGGGCAAATGGAGTATGTATGTAGGAAAAGCAACAAGGAATGGGCAGTCTATAGTGTATTGTGGCCCTGAGACAAACAGGGGTGTTAATGAATAAACCCAGTCTTCCTTGAATCAGGCCTAGGAAGATACTGGAAAATGCTGATTAGGGATAGAAGCTCTGTTTTCCTCATGAGTGAGGATATGGAACTTCTTACTAGTGAGGCAGGAGGTTTTTGTTGCTGTTTGCTTGCATTTTTGTTTTGTTTTGTTTTTGGCAGTGGCAAGCATTATACTATACGTAAGTTGCCCAGTTTCTAGTGCATTGGTTTCCAACTGTTTTGAGTTATGACAATACAGAGATCACATTACACCCCTATAAAGCAGCTCCACTGGCTGCAGATCAGCTATCAGGCACAATTCAAGGTGCTGACCTTGACCTACAAAGCACTGTACGACCTGGGTCCTAGCTACCTCAAAGATCAAATCTCACAGTATGAACTGACTCGGGTGTTAAGGTCATCAGGAGAAACCCTTTTCTCCATCCCATCACCCTCACAGGTACATCTCATGGGAACCCATGAAAGGGCCTTCTCAGCTGCTGAGCCCAGACTCTGGAGCTCCCTCCCACTAGAGGCCAAGAGTGCATTATCTTTGCTTCTCTTTCTGGAAACAGGCAAAGACCTTTCTCTTCAGGCAAGCTTTCCCTGAATGATGGTCTACCTATTATGTGTCTTTTATATGGATCCACATAATCACACATACTTTGTGGTTTTTAACTACTAATAACCTTATGGGTTTACATTGACACTATGTTTTCAATGTTAGTTTCCATCACTCATAAGTTACTTTACATGGAACTTTACTCCCCTTTAACTGCTTACGTTCTCTTGTAGCTTTAATGTAATGTTGTCTATTAATGTTGTAAGATGTCCCTCAACTCCCTGTTCTCAATACTTGAACATGTGCATATCAGAGCGTATCGCCCAGCGATCAACCTCGGCCCATCCAGTTCGGCAGTCGCGAGCACACTCGCTGAGGGTCGTCCCCCCTAGAGAGCCCCGGAAAACCACCACCCATAAACGGGCCTTCTCGGTGGTGGCCTCCCCGTTGTGGAATTCCCTTCCTAGCGAAGTGCGTTCTGCAGAGTCCCTGCTGGCGTTCCGCAGAGCTTTAAAAACTCTACTCTTCTGCGAGGCCTTTGGTGACCTTGTTTAATTTGACATTATAGTGTTCCCCCCCTCTGCCGTCTGCTGCTATTTGCTGCCATACTAATTAGTAAGTTGGTGTTGCGATTATATCGCTCTAGCTAAGGGTGCTGCCTGAGTTTTAAATTTTCACTGTTTGTTTATATTGTAACTGTATTGTTGTTGATTAGTGTATTGTACAATTCACTGCAATGGTCAGCTCACTGTAAGCCGCCCAGAGTTCCCTCGGGAAGATGGGCGGGATATAAGTTCAAAAATAAAATAAAATAAAATAAAATGTCTTAATTGTACTGGACTGTATATTATCCCTCATTCTGTAAGCCGCCTTGGGTCCTTTTTCTAAGGAGAAAGACGAAGTAAAAATACTTTGACTCTAAAATAAATAAAGAAATAAATTTTATAATACCCAAGTAACCTGTGGACACCCCCATGCCTACATTAAAAGCATTTTAATGGAGGTAAAGTCATCCCTTCTCAGAAAGTGGAGGCTTCTTTCCACCCTAAAGGGCCTGTTTTTCATTCATAAGCATACAAACTAACGTCAATATCCCACTCCAAAAAGTCAGAAGAAACTATTTAACAAGGGCTACAACTCATATAGAGGGCCGTGGTGGCTCAGTGGACTAAGGCTTCTGAAAACTGTCAGCTGCAAAGTCGGCAGCTTGGCGGTTCAAATCCTGGGTGCCATGCAGCGGAGTGAGCTACTGCTGATAACCCCAGCTCCTGCCAACCAAGCAGATCAAAAGCATGTAACTGCAAGTAGATAAATAGGTACCACCATAAAAAGCGTAAAAACAACTCTTTAAAAAAACAGTCTTTCCTTGCAGTCATGCCGGCCACGTAGCCATGGACTTGCACAACACTGGCTCTTTGGCTTGAATACAGAGATGAGCATCGCCCCCTGGAGTCGGACACGACAAGCACGCATGTGTGGGGAGAACCCTTACCTTTACCGTTTTTACAACTCATATAAGGCAACCTGCAGCAAACACACATACGGAAATGCTTTGTGATCCACTTTGTGGGCCACCACCCCCAGGTTGAGGAACATTGTGGCAGTGATGGATTGCACCGTTTGTGTAAAATGAAGACAGCTAGTGCTGTTTTGTTTTTTTACAGCAAACATTTTAAAAAAAACAGGGTGGGTTGCCTCAATCTTTTGTAACCATAAGAAAGTCCTTTCTCCACTTGATATCTTTGGGAGGGTTTTACCTACTTACTTACTTAAGAAGAAGAAGAAAATTAGGTTTGCATATTTTGAACAAATAATGGTGATCTTATGGTGGGGGAAATTTCCTTTTCTCGCTCTCAAGGTGAGGAATTTGATGGGACTGTTTAATTCCAAGGCCACAGAGACTGGGTCTACTCCTAGAGGAAGCAAGACTACTCCCAGGTGGGGCATCGAACTCTGAAACCGACTCCTCCAACTCAGTGAACTATCTAGCCAGTGCACACAGATCTGAGTTTTAATGCATTATGCATGCTTTGTTTGTTTAATCTTATAATATCCTGGTAGTTTACATTACACTCATTCAGATAATCTGGGTTTATGTTTTAAGCCCACGTGATTACAGCAAGCATATAGATGAATCTACATGGGCTAATCTACACTATCCTGTTTTTTTCACAGCTTATATGCACACCTGGAAAATGGTTCCTTTACATTTCCCTGTTACTCAGCAGCATAACATGAACATAAAACATTGAGCCGTCCTCTTAAATATTCTGACATGGATAAAACCACATTGTGGTTTCACCTATCAACAATGGAACAAAGCAATTACAGCGCTAAACAGAGGCTGAGAAGACCCAATAAAGTGAAATCCAAGAAAATTTGGTGAAAATTCTTAAGGGGCCTTTCAATGTTTAATCATGCTTCGGGTCTAAATTAATATTCTGATTCCAATTCAAAAGACTGAACCACAAAGGTATATCTTTGGGGTGTTTTTAATAACCATGGTATAATACTCAGTGTATTGACAGCTGGTCTGACTGGTATTTTACTTCTTCTTTGCTTACTCAAGTAAAGCAGTTAATATCGAGATAATCATCAAACCAACATGAATCTGCCAGAGGGCCAGCATGGTTTTTTTCCCCTACCCCCAACACTGCAGTGTAAAAATAGAGAGAAGACAATGAAATAAACAGATTTCAGAAGACCTCAGTACATTTACTGAAATCCTTTTGGTTAGGCAATTAATGCACAAACAGAAGCTCCTTGGCTGGATTAAATTATTTCCTTAAGCATATCATATATTTTAATACATGCAATAAACCATGTAAAGTGCATAGCAGAAAATGAAAAAAAAATAAGCAAGATTGCAGGCAACTTAATTCAACATGAAGGACAGGAGAAGGACCTAACTCACATTCCCACCACATTTGAAAATAAGTACCTATCTCATGTGGGAATATATTTCAATTTTGGCATTGGTTTTCAAGGAAATAAAGCAAAAGAAAGCAAAAGCAAAGTGTTCTGCTTATATACAGCCCCATACCACTTCAAGTAGTCTCTGGGCGGTTTACAGTTTCATTACAGTATGCAGGCTACACATTGCCCCCCCCCCATCAAGCTGGGTACTCATTTTATCGACCTTGGAACAATGGAAGGCTGGGTGAACCTTGAGCCTGCTACCTGGGATTGAACCCCAGGTTGTGAGCACAGTTTTAGCTGCAGTACAGGCATTTAGCCACTGCACCA
>JAHTLZ010003547.1:21290249-21301514 GCA_023846285.1 Phrynocephalus versicolor
GCCAGAGGAGGCACCCACCCCAGAGAGGTGCCTCCAGGAGCCCGCTACCCTCCCCCCCAAACCAGTACTAACGACAGATGAAAAAATGACAAACGAAATGACAAATTTTTGAAAAATTTCAGGACAAACGGAAACGAGCCGAAACAGGCCGGCTCTGACACACAACAACTCAAAACGTCATTTTTCCTGGTCGTGCCCATCTCTAATTCCCAGTCATCATTCTGGTTCCTTCATTATTCTCCTTCTGAGTCTCAGTCTTCTTCTGATCTCTTGACTGCAGTCTCCCTTTGGATGGGTGACTGAACCAAGGTATACAAAAATCTCTAACTATATCAGTTTCTTTATAAAATGCATCCGGTACTAATATGTCAGCAGTTTATAAAAATTATTGTTACTGGTAATGTATTCTACTTTGAGATTGTATTGATCATGGACACTGATTGATAAAGTCTATAAATAAATAAATAAATAAAACGGTGAACGTTGGGTGGAGAATTGCTCCTTTTTTTGAAGAAATTTGTATGTCATTTTCTCTTGTGCTAAATTTAGTCCAGCAAAATTATTTAGTGTACTTATAATTTGTCTTAATTTAGACTCACAATGTAAATCCATCACTAATTTTCTTACAAGAATCCTTTAAAAAATAAGGGCATCTGCTGCATATTGTATCATAAGCAAAGGCACAAATGAGAAAAGTGGACCATTTTAAACCTCGTTCCCTTAGAACACTTGGAAGTACATAAAAAAAGGCTGTATATAGATTAGGTAGAGGTGCTTTTCAGATGAACAGCTCTTAGCACTACTGGTAAATAATCTACTGTGAGCTATTCTGTTTTATCTTCATTAAGGGATGGCCATGTAGGTAAAAGGCCAGACACAGTGGTAGAAAAAACATGTTGCATTGCTCTCCTTTTGAGGTACCTTCTGCCTTCCAGTGTCATCTGAGCCCATGGCAGTAGCCGTAGGTGCTGCACAATCAAAAGAGCATGGGTCCCAAACCTGTAATTCTGTATCCTGACCTTGCATTAGGGCAAAGATGCAATTTTCATAATTGCATTAAAAGGGACCCATCTTGATACCTGAACAAAGTTCCTGTTGCATTGCCTTTCAGGAAAAAAACATTCACACATTGCTTAAACTGGGCAGATCACACAAAGATTGCACCCATTTCTTGGCATGCTTCTCGCATCGCTCACACTGGGCAGATCTCAAATATCACACCCATCTCTGGGCATGTTTCTCCATCCCCTCTGGCAAAATTCAATGGCAGGGGGCAAATGATGACAACTGAGTCCCAAATTTATAAATCTGGATCACAACATTGCATAATAAGACATGGGATGTGATTTGCAACAATCTACATTCTGTTAAAAAAAATAAAAAAAAATAAAATAATTTAAAAAAATAAAAAATAAAATAATTTTAAAAAATAAAAAAATAAAATAAAATGGGTGAAACAAATTACCATTGCGTCTCCCCTCCTTGTGAAATATATTTGTATTCTAATAGCCTCATGACCAAGGGCAGCAGCTATAGACGCTGGGCAGTACTGAGGGAATGGGACCCAATTCTGTAATTCTGGAACCTGACTTTGCATAAAGCTTGAGATATAGTTTTTCAACTCAATATTCAGTTAAAGGGGACCCATCATGATGCATGCACAGGGTTACTACTTCACCACTGAATTGCTAGTTTAGTAATTTAACATGGAGTTTTAAAATTTGTATTGCAATTATGCTGTTTTGTTCTCTTTTTTTGTATGCCAATAAAACGAATTGATTTTTTTTTACTGCATCACCCCTCCTAGTGAGATACTTCTTTAGTCAATGGCATGACAACCAAAGGCTGCAGTGGTGGAAGCTGTGCCTATCCTGAATGAATGGGTCCCCATTCTGTACACCTGGATCCCAACTCTGCATGAGATTTGGGATGTAATTCTCCAGAATCAATATTCAATTAAAGGGGACTCATCTTAATACATATTTGCAGAAATTCTGCAGGGTGAAACACTCTTCCCCCGCTGCAGCAATGTGCAAACACTAAATCAAGCCTACACCTCATCTAATCCAAGCCATTCTGGGGGAGTCTGAACACCTAGGCCCTGCGTACCACCTAAAGCTCCCCATGTACTGGGCTTCACCCCTCGGTTGAGTAAGCCCACATGCAATTTTTATTTGTTCTGTTTGCTTGATTTTTGTAATCTTTTGATTGGTGCTTTAAGCATAGAGTCAGTCTTGGATCCAATAGCTTAATATTTACATGGAAGCAACCTGAAGTGCCTACAGAGAGAAATTTCTGTGAAAAGATAAGAGAATGTATTGAAATCAATAGACTCTCTGGATATCCGAAAGGAGACTATGAAGAGACCACCAAAAGAAGATGGGAAGAAGTAGTAAATGTATAAGTTAAGTGATATGAAATGAGATTTTGATCTGTATAATCTTTGACTTGATAGATTTGATGTAATTCTTTGTGTTTTACTTTTTATCCTTTCTCCTTTCCCTTTCCCCTTAAAACTAATAAAACTTTTAATTAAAAAATATTTACATGGGCATTCATTTTGTGGCCAACCCAGCATTTCACAATAGGGAGAGCTGTTGGCGACTTTGACTGCAGGACTGAAGAGCTAGGCATGCCATTAGCCGAGGGAAAAATGTATAAAAATGGGAATAACGGGGGATCAGATATTTTAGCTTCTTTCCCAATTTGGGAACCCTGCGGTAGTGCAAATAGCAAACTCACTGTCAAAGCAGTCAGGTAGAGTGAGAGCTGATACACTAATTTTTATCACATATAGCCTGGCTTTCAATTTGTATTTTGTAATGGCCACACATCTCTCTACCTTTTATTATTCTTATTTTTATTCTCATTCTTATTATTCTTTTATACACTGACATGTTTCCAATATGACATGTTTCCAGCAAGCTTAACATGTCCTTAGGTTGCAGCATAATTTTGCTAACACTCTGTCTGGCCAAGAAGGGGCTGTTCAGGGCCTTGGTTCTGAAGGGAAGTATTATGAAATATTGGAGGCTAGAAACATATAAAACAATGAACCTAAGTTTTTTCCCCTGGTCATGAGCAAAGTTACCTAGCAGCAGTGGCCAATGTTCCAGAATTTGTTGAAAAGGACAACTGATTGGATTTAATCAGCCTCTACCTAGTGATCTATTTCTGCCCCTCAGTTTCCTTATTCAGTAACTGAATAATTTACATATTCCTCTAGAAATCACCCATCTAATGTAGTCATGGCAAGGTGAGCACTCTGTGGCAGGGATAGTCTGGAAACCTAACTTTTAAGTGCTCACCTGCATTGAAGCAGGCCTACTAGCTAGAACCCTAGCCCTTGCCTTGTGTGTCCTGAAGTGTTGGTGCGACCTCGCCTGGTAGGGGCTTGATCACCTTCCTTAGTGATCCACCCACTGCAACAGGTCCAAGACCTGCAATCACCAGGATCTGCCAACGCTACACACAATGCCACCAGCAGCTCACACTCACTCTGGCTGGCTCACTGCAGTCCCTAGCCGCCGCAGACCTCTGGAAGTCTCTACTTGCTCACCTTCACCTTTTCCTTGCATTTCTCCTCAAGTGCTTTCTGGAAATCTCAACAACAACAAACCCAACAAAATTATTAAAACGTATATATGTGTAATTTAAAAGGATAAAAGGACAAAAAAAGTGCAAGATTTCAGGATAGTTATAACAATTTAGATAAAATGAATTGCACAACACTGGGTCTAACCCATTGATAAGTTCAGAGCAAACAGAAATCAAAAGTATCTTCTGTATTCTTTGGGCAAAGAGAATAAACTTAGCCATTAATTCTGTCAATATCAATTAACCATAAATGTTCGAGTGTGGCCTGCAGTTCCTGTCTTTGTTAGTTTGGTTTCATTGGTTCAAGGAGCTGCTGTGACTCAATTTACATATGCTAAAAGGAAGAACAACATCCAGTAAGTTCCAAAAAACAATGGGGGTTCCACAGTTTATTTATTTACTTTACTTATTTAGAGTATTTTTACCCCACCTTTCTCCTTGGAAAACGACCCAAGGCAGTTGACATTAAATGAGGTCTAAAATGTCAGCCATTACCCAAAGCCTTTCTTTATAGCTTAGTACACTCAGCCACCCTTAGGCGGGCCTGATGGGGCAGATATTTGCATCCAATATTAAATTTATTTGAAATATATACATTTTATTATGAGTTTTAACATTGCTGGCGTTAAACTTATTAGCAACAATCCATGGATAGGCAAATAGGGTGTGGTAGTGGCTTAATAGTTTCTCTGTGTGGTTTTCATTCTGCTTTATCAGACCTTGTCTTATAAAAGCCCTACTGTATGTTTTCAAAGAAAGTTGTTAGACGTGGGACTGAACCAACTCTATAACAGCCCTAAGCCCTGGTGGTGGTGGTGATGGTGGTGAGGAACCAACCAAACATTCTAGTTCAAACTTTGCACAAACTGAAGCAAACTTGGTCCGAATTTCAGTGGCCAGCGGATTTTAGGTTTCGTGTGAAAAGGCTCTAAGAGTCAGCTGAAGGGTTAAGATAATCAGGAAAGGCCTTTCTGTCACTCCCTTCATCTTCACAGGTGTGTTTGGTGGGGACAAGGGAGAGGGCCTTCTCTGTTGCTGCTCCTAAACTCTGAAACTCCCTCCCACAGGAGGTTAGATTAGCCTCCATCTTTCTTCAAGGAGGCAAGTTTTCCCTGAGTGAATGAATGCAGACTTTTTTTAAAATTGATTTTTGTACATTACAACATCGAATATGCTTTGCTGCTGCTGCTGCTGCTGCTGCTGCGGCTGTTATTGATGATGATCATGATTGGTTTTTGGTTTGCTTGTTTGTGGGAGGGGGTTGGTATTGTATTCATTGAGCCTTTTAGTTTTCTAAGCTGCTCATTTTTACTCATCTTGAATACTGTCTTGAAATTGTTGTAAGCGGCCTTTGTAAAGAGAAAGGTGGGTTTAAAAAAGTACGCTTCCCTTCTTAGTGAGACACAGCGGATGCAGGGAGAGTCCGCCAGTCTGTCACTTGTGGCTCTGGCTGATTCCTGCAGCAGCATTTGTGTGCCATGCAAACCCTGCCCGAGTGCCTATCTCTCACTGACTGATGCAGGGAAGACACCCCCAAAAGAGGGGTGCCTCTGCCAGTCTGTTGCATCTGCAACTTGGTATGCATATCCATATGGCTATGCATGCCCTTTTGTAGCAGCGCCGGCGGGTGAGGATAGGAGGCACCCACCCCACAGAGATGCCTCCAGGAGCCCGCTTTCCCTATTAGCGGGCCAGAGGAGGCACCCACCCCACAGAGATGCCTCCAGGAGCCTGCTACCCCCCCAAACCAGTATAACGACAGAAGAAAAACCGAAAAACAAAACGACAAATTTTTGCGAAATTTCGCAAAAAACGGACACGAGCCGACACGGGCCGCCTCCGACACACGACAACTCGAAAACGTCATTTTCCCTAGTCGTGCCCATCTCTAATGTGAAAACATGACTGGGGTGTATAATTTGAAATGCAAAGTTATAACGCTTAGTGAGAGTCACTCCCTCTTATCCTGAAACAGAGCACTCTTATTTTACCATACTGTCTCCCCCATAGACTACAGCAATTTTTAAATAAACAGTGAGGGAGACAAACACACATACAGAGAGAGAGAGAGAGAGAGAGAGAGACAGAGATTTCCCATCTCATCCATTCATGTATTCATATTAAGAGAATTTGAACTGCATAGGCTTAACACCAAGAATCTACCAGCTAGTTGCTGTGCTGACTACAAAATTATGGAAGCTGTAAGCACAAACATATCTCCGATTTTTTTGCAAATACAAAACTCAGCCATAATCAGATCTGATTCTGATTTCCCTGTTCATATTCCCCCCAATCTGTTGCCTAACAATACTTTTTGGAATTTCATTTAAACCAATGGCCTCACAGAAGGCTCCCTCTCCTTTCTCTCTCTCATTCAAGAAACTCAGCCCCACCCCCCTTGGCTGAGCTCTGCTCAATTAAGATACAGGATCAGCCCTCCTGCCATGATATACAATACCACCAGGCCAGCTGAAGCTCAGCCTGAACTGCCTGAGGATCTGCCAGGTGCTGCAAAATCGAAAGTGCTGCCTGCCTCTGAGAAGCCAAGGTAAGAGGAAAAGCAAAGAACCATCAAGACGGCTGGATCGAAAAAAAGGCCTCTCACCATGTGGCAAGGCCTTATCTAACCTACCTACTGCCCCTGCAAGCAGCCCCATAGGCTACACACATGTGACACCAACCGGGCAGGTAGACAAAGAAGCCCCTCCCAGCACTATGGCTGATGGAACCACCAGTGGAAGAAAAGCACGGGGTGGTTGCAGCTGGTAGATGATGGCATCTAGTGTCTCATAAAAGTCTCAATCAGAGGCAGGATACCAATAGGATAAATTCATCAGTTTGAAGCAGCAAGTGATGTGAAGTGAAGTAAAACCACTGAATCCTAGAGTTGGAAGCGACCTCAATGGCCATCCAGTCCAACCCCCTGCCATGCAGAAACACCCATCAAAGTATTCCCAACAGATGGCCACCCAGCCTCTGCTTAAAATCCTCCAAGGAAGGAGACTCCACTAGAGATGGGCATGAATCAAAAAAATGACGTTTTGTTTGTCGTTTGTCGTTTGGAGGGTCCGTTTCGGTTCGTTTCCAGTTTTCATGAATTTTTGCAAAAAATCATTTTCGTATTTGTTCGTTTTGTTGCCATTTTGTTACCATTTATTTCAATTTTTTGTGATTTTTTAAGCATTTAAAGCAGTTCACTGTATTGCAGTAATGAAAACGAAACGCACGACAAAATTTCCGGCGATTCTGTTCATTTTGTTTCATTTTGGAGACAAAATTCATTTGTCGTTTTGTTGCATAATGAAATGAAAAAATGAAAATGGAAACAAAAAATTGTTCATTTCATGCCCATCTCTAGACTCCACCACCCTCCATGGCAATATATTCCACTCCTGGACAGCTCTAACCATCAGGAAGTTCTTCCTAATGTTCAGATGGAATCTCTTTTTCCTGTAGTTTGAAACCATTGCTCCGAGTCCTAGTCTCTGAAGCCATGGAAAACCTGTCTCCTCTTCAGTATGACATCCTTTCAATTATTTAAAGATAGCTACTATATCCCCTCTCAACCTTATTTTTTGTAAAGCTAAACATTCCCAGGTCCCAACCATTTTATTAAACAGCAAACCTCTTTTGCATATGTCAATACCTGCCAGAATATGGTCAGCAGAAGCTGATCAATACTGAAGTTTCAACTTCAAGTGAATAAATGAAACAAACACTGATTCAAAAAATAAATAACTTGATAAAACTTTCTTTCCAGTTAATAGGTTGGGGACTGAGCTGCCAAATACACAATGATGTTTATGGATAGTATTTATTCTTTGAAACACAGGGAGAAAGCAAGAACCAATAACTACTTGGTTGTTGCTGAGAAACTCCAGCTGCTTTTGGCTGGTATGAGGGGTCCCCTGCTGCCAGAAATACAGAATGTGTCATAGGAAGTCAAGTAAAGAGTTAAAAACTCCTGTAGCATTCTCTGCCTTCTCTGTATAGAAAACACTGTTCTGGAATCTTGAGACGTCTTACATGGGAATTCTTTCTTTTAAAAAAATAGTGGAGCTGTCTAATTAGGAGCAAAATGATTGGCTAGTTCACGGACTCTATGACAGTTATGACAAATACATATATTGGCATCGCCCTAACCTCACTTCACAATTTGCAACACAAAGATGGTATTTTCAGAAATGTGCAGAACAGTCGGCTACAACGCTTCACCTTGTCTTGTGCTATTCCATTTAATTTTTTATTAACTGCCTGAACATATGCCATTCTACACCAGGGTAATAGTTACAAAATGTCAGCAGAAACATTTAAACTGCTAAAATGTAAATGATTTTATAAATTTGTAATGAAACGTAATTGTCGCATGGGCTGGGAGGGAAGTAACAGAGAAATAGATATGTTTAACAGCACGAACTGGTTAAAAATGCATCTTATTGGTCAAAAGTAGCAAAATGGTAAGCATCTTTTAATGAGCACTACAGGCTGCGCTGAAATAAAATTAGATTCACATGCCAAAAATGTGAATTCTATAATATTTTATTTTCTAGCATTAGGAAAGTTCGCTGTGCACTGAAAAGACCTCCTGCAACTTTTTATGTATTTTAATCCATTGCAACAGTAAGACAGTAAAATCCGATGACACACACACACACACACACACACACACACACACATCAAAGGAAGATAATATAAACAGAAAGGCATCTGTGCACATCGGGGGCAGCGCAGCCTTAAAAAGAACAATATTGGAATGTGGTTAGTTAGTTGCTTTTCTTTCCACTAAAATGAAAAACTATTTAGTGATTAATCCCTTCAGCAATACATTGCTGGGTCAGTGATCCCAGATATGTCAAGAAGGGTAAGAAGCTACAGGAAAAGGATCAAGCATCTTCTGTTTCTTCTCTCTCTCTCTCTCTCTCTCTCTCTCTCTCTCTCTCTCTCTCTCTCCCCTCACCACCCCCGCACTGCTGCCCCCTCTTCTAAGCCACCACACAGAGCAACCACCTTCCAGTGAGGTTTGCGGGCAACCATCTTTAAATGCTTGAGCTGTTCTGCGTGGCCATGACAAGATTTGCAATTCTCTACGTTTATTTACACACCATCACCCCAACTAGACATCACATTGGAGTGGCATGGTCGCAGCTGACCCCAGGGTAGTCCCTGTCTCTGCCGATCCAATTTTCTCGTGCTCTGCAATTGAACTGCCGCTGTACAGCCCAGGATGCATGCACACTACTCTGTGGCACAATCAAATTAGCAGAAGCTTGTCAGGGTGTATTTTCTTGTTTTACTGTGACAGACACTGGACAAATACACCAGATCTTCGGAAAGCTACTGAAAGGCTTACAATGCAACCATGTTGGCTGGTTCTATATGCTAAAAAAAATCTGCTGTTTATATATTTTGTTTTCTGGAAAAGGGAGAGCCTTGCACTGTGTTTTTATAATGTTTTCCTCCTAGGTTCCCTTTTATCTGTTTTAATTGGCATGCTCTATAGCTGCCCTTATTTGAGTGTAAACAGGCAGGGCAACCCTTGGTTTTAATTCTTTCTTTCTGTTTTTGGACAGTAGAGTTTAATTTAATTTAAATCCATCATATTCAGAGAGTCAAACTGAGGGAGAGCAATTCTTCTTTGTTGTTCTCTCAAAAAGGGGGGTTTAACAAATTCTGATTCCTAAGCTTTTAGCTTCTTGCTTCCGAGGGTATGAACAGTGAAATATTTTTAGCAGTCATTCTTGCAAGTAAACTTCAAAGAAAATGATGGCCACACAACCTAATATGGTATAGACCACCGCAAATAAATAAGTGCCCCCGTTTGCAAATAGGGCTATTTGCATAGACCACATAATATGTTTTGTAAATGGCCCCAGTGTAATTTTCTTCAGTATTCTGTGCAGTCCTTGCATCAAACAGCCTCAGAAGCCCTAAGATCATTTTATATTCACTGGGAGAGAGAACAAAATCCAAATCCTAGTTAAATAAATTGTTCATTTATTCCTTTCCTTTTATGCACCAAGATCTACATGTGGTCATTAATTATAAAGAGACTATTATAGCACCATATTTTCATTCAATACGATGCCCTGGTATATATCAAAGAAGTCCCATAATTAAAACAGAAGGGCCACAATGACAATTAAAATTACAATCTATATGAGGAAAGAAAGTACAGTTCTGCAATTTTTCACCCTGTCACTGTCAGCGCGAGGGGAAATTCTAGTCACGTCTCTGGCAAAGCAGTCTAAATGCTTCCTCACCAATGCAACCTCAAAGCATTATCAGCAGCCTAAGCAAAAGCCTATGCAAGTATAATTTAATACCAAGCCACAGTTTGCAAGTAATCGCGTATAAAGTGATATTTAAGTGGTGTTTTAAGCACACTTCTGATGGCTACAGCCGCTTTTTACTGGTAAATGCATTTTCCTTTGAGTAGTGATTATGAGTCCTGGGTGAAGAGGTCCTGTGTGCAGGTCTGCCTGTAAGCCTTACTTCCAGCTGCCAATCTTTACTTCACAGGGAAGAAAAAGCCACCTAGCACCTTGTTCTGACTCTTGTACGCTGTCATCCCCTGAGCCTGATAACTGCAAAATCGTTTCCACATAACACTTTCCTGCGTCTGCCTCTTAAACTCAGAGACCTCCCCATTGTGCATCCACTTGCACCCTTAGCAACCAGGCTCCCTCTGAGAGGCTTCCTTTGAACCGCCTCCCTGTCTTAACCATCCCTTAGCCTATTTTAACACTTATCTCCGTAAACATCTGCCTTAATGACATGCAAAGCCGTTGGGGTTGGGGTTTGGGGCGGGTGGAGGAGAGGGAGAAGAGGCTGCGAGGAGAGGGGGGCTGGCCATACGAATTTGCTACAATTTATTGTCTATAAAAGTCACAAAGAGTGAAGAATTACGGTTAAAAACTGTGTGTTTTCCCTCTTTATAATAACTTTAAAACCAAGCGCTCGCCATATGAAGTATGCAATAGAGACAGAGAAGGGGTGTTGGGTTGTGAGATTTATTTTTTTCTTTTTTGTATAATAAAAACGGTGACATGGTCATTTTTCCCAGTTTTGCATTACACAGGCACACTCATGCATGGTGCTTTTTAAATTCTTATTATGTGTGGGGTCAGGGGGTCGAATGTCAGAAAGTACTGTTAATTTCACGGGGTTAGGGGAAAGTAAATTCAGAGGGAATACAGATCACTTAGCACAGAGAAGCAGCTCCTCTGAAGTTTGGTTTTTACATTTGTTAGCTGTATCCTTCAGCTGACGAACCATTGAGACCATGGTGACATTCTGGTCCTTTCTATAATGGTTTGACATGCTGCAGCGGGAAAGCACGATTCAGGCGCCCTCCCGGATGTGCCTGCTATAGGCTCGCTTGGAATCAATGAAGCACTAAAACTTCACACAACTGGAACTGAACAAAGCATGTTGCCATTTGGGATGTGATGTTTAAATTATAGAGAAAGCAGTCAAGATGTCTTAAAGTTCAATCTGACAAGAAATGTAAAATATATTTCTGTCTCCCTTCTCTGGGAAGGTAGCATTTTGCTGCGTACAAGGTGCTTAGGCAGAGGCTTTCTTTCTTTCTTTCTTTCTTTCTTTCTTTCTTTCTTTCTTTCTTTCTTTCTTTCTTTCTTTCTTTCTTTCTTTCTTTCTTTCTTTCTT
>JAHTLZ010003547.1:21301954-21309454 GCA_023846285.1 Phrynocephalus versicolor
ACACACACACACACACACACACACACACACACACACACACACACACAGAGAGAGAGAGAGAGAGAGAGAGAGAGAGAGAGAGAGAGAGAGAAGACAGAGAGAGAGAGAGAGAGAATCTACACTGAGCTTTTGCATTTTCAATGGCTTTCATTGCATTTTCAGACAGTTTCAGACACTTTTCTTAATGTCCACAATATAAGCACATTCGCTTTACAGAAGAATATAGAAGTGATGGTTGTTGACGTTGCATATTTCCCTCCCGCTCCCATTGACAGCATTGCCATGGGTAACCGAGTCCCTGTTTGGATGAGCGATTTCCAGGGCTATGTGTTTGTCCTCTCTCCTGCATGGTTCCCCCAGTCAAAACCTCATATTGGGCTCAGCTGCCCCTTTGTAATTAAATTTTAATGACTTAGGCTGGATGTTTGGGTTCTGGCACATATTTAATAGTCTTAGCATTTAAATGGTCTCTAGTAGCCTTTGGAATTAAGGGAAAGGCGGGGAAGACCTTGCCTTAGCGTAAGAAGGGGGTGGGCATTTCTCTGCGGTTGGTGTTTTTGTTTGTCACATGATTTCATCCACATGAAGGGTCTTGGGCTCAGTCAGCATTCCTCTGGGAAGGGTGTCTGCAGCACCACAGAGAGGGAAGGATTCTGAAGATGATTAACCCTAACAGTGAATTTATATGACACCGAAAGATGAGTGGGGTTTTGCGTGGGAATGTGCCTGGACAAAAAGGCTCCCAACCTTCTAATTTCCCCATTCTAATTGTCAATATCTCTTGTCTTGATCATCTTGAAAACAGCAATCTTGAGATGCATTTCGGGCGTGTGATGTAAGAATAGCTCAGGGCAATATAAAAATTTGGGATTCTTATCGCAAAACGCATCTCACTAAAAATGTGGAATGGCAGAGTTAACTGAAAAGTGTGAATTGCATAATCTCAGCATTTCTTGGATGGCTGAACACAGGATATGATGGTAGGCCAGTCTTCATTTATAGAGAAAAAGTCCTCTACAGAAGTAGGAAACAGACCGCTGGCCCTATTGTTAGGCAGAGTGAGTCAACCACCTCCATCGGCAGATGCTAGGGAATGATGGCACCATCTCTCCAGCTGCACAGCAGTGGTATCAGGAGACAGATATCTGGTCTTGTGCACTCCCAAAGGCATCTGGTGGAGCCACTGTGAGATACAGGAAGGTGGACTAGATGGGCCTTTCACCTGATCCAGCATGGCTCTTCTTACGTTCTTACATCCCTCTGCTAAATGCCAGAGCTGTATATAATAACCTTAGAACTGCAGAGCTGGAAGGGAATCAGTGGATCATAAAGTCCACCCTCTGTCAAGGAGGCACTGCGTGGAATCAAACTGCCAACCTCTATCTCTATAGCCAGAGACCTAAACCACTGAGCTATCCAGAAGTCCTGTGCCATTCTGCTTATCCTGGGGTTCCTAAACTAGCCTGCTGCCTCAGATGTTAGTCGAAAACCTTGATCAAAGTATTATTCAGGTGCAGTTCCACTCAGTGTTAATACATGGAATGGGGAGGAAGGCTACCCAGTGCCTCAGGCACCAAAATATTAGGGGCCATTCTCTGATGGGAACTGATCTTCCAACCAGAGGCATAAGAGCATCTTAATTTACTATAGCCTTCATTTTCTAGTTTGGACCATAGGAAACAGTTCTAAGTTAATTTCAAAGGTTGTTTCAGCGAAGGTCAAACTACACCTTACCTTTAATCTACTGTATATAGCTAGGACATCTGTGTGGAAGATTTGTCTATTCCAGGAGTGGGCAACTGTAGGCCCTCCAGATGTTTTGGACCACAACATCCACAGTCCTTTGTCATTGGCAATCTAGGCTCAAAATTCTGGGAGTTGGGGGGTCCAAAACATCTGTAGGGCTGACAGTTGTCCACCCCTAGTCTATTCAAAACTAAGCACGTGGCCTTTGTCTGAGTTAGGATGATGGTGCGTGGTATGGAAAAATTCACTTTCCATTCCCCACATGTGTCCCCTATAAAAATGCTGCTTGGTATGGGGGTTTTGTGCTACAAGAACTGACCCAAGGCATTTTGCTGCCAGAGGCAGGAGCAAGATAAGAGTCCCTCCAAGCAGATACCAACCAGGTTGAACAGGTATATGCTTCCATTTCATTTATAGCTTGCCTTTCTCCTCGGTAAGGGCTCAACCTGAGATCTAAAATTGTGGTTCAACACTTGGCATTGTGATAACATTTCTACCACTACCACTGCAAATAGCAGGCCAGTTGGCTCAGGCAACCACATTCTCCAAAACATCACTATTAGTCTTTCGATTATCTATCTGAGGCGTTCACCTCATTCTGCCTGATGGCAGGGCCAGCCATGACTCTCACTAATGGCCTCAGGGGACACTTTGGGATGATAGTCACTTGGAGGTGAAGTTTCTAAGTCCTCTCTCTTATGCTGCAGTTTCAAGTTGTGTCTGGGGCTCACATTAATTTCTCAGTTATGGTTCCCAGATCTTTTGGCCCTGGCAAAGTCTAGGGCCCTCCAAATCGTGAAATAAATCTCAGGATGAGGGGTACTGGGAGGAGAAAGACTGATTTTTGTTTGTGAATTATGATAGGATGACTCCCTGGCCTTCCCCAGGGTGCCCCCCAGAAGCATCCCCATATAAGTGGTGCAGGTGGGATGGGTAAATGTTTTGAGGGAAAGGCACTCAGACAGGTAACAAGTAAGCACAGTCCTTAAATTCTAAATAAATAAACATGGAAGAGGGACTTCAAACTCTACTCCTGCTACAGTCCACAGTAAAATCACTCCTCAGAAATTGTAACAGGACTTGGAGGAATTTGGCATTCTTCTTTAAGTGCCAGGGCAGGGGTTTCTTCCCAAGGCAAATGTCATCCTCAAAGAAACAATGTCCCTAGCAGGCCCCTTATTTGTTCCGACTGTTGGTAATGATTTGATCTGAAAAGCTGCAGCATTTTGCGTGGGAGAAATTCAGAGAAGAATTAATGGTCTAAACTGCTTTCATTTTATTACGAATTTATATTAGAGATGGGCACGAAATGCCAAAATGGCATTTTGTTTCATTGTTCATACCCTGGCCCCCATTTTGTTTCATTTAATAAGAAATGAAGTTTTTTTTTTTTTTAAAAAAAATTGTTTTGTATTCGTTTGTTTCAGAGCCGGTGGCAAGCCTGCCGGAAGAGCAATTCTGCGGCCGCGGGGAGCCCTCCCAGAGCCAGGCGCCACCAGAGCCACCCGGCAAGCCGGCCAAGAGAGCAGTCCCGCAGCCATGGGAGTTCTCTCCTGGCCAGCTTGCTGGCAGCGCCGCCGCCCCGGGAGGGCTGGGGGGAGAGATTTAAAAAGCCTGCACTTCCCCCACCCATCAGGTGGGAGGAGAGAGCAGGCTTTTTAAATCCTCTCCCCTCCCGAAGCTAGCACTGAGTGGCTACTAGGCGCTGGCTCTGGGAGGGGGGGAAAGTGGTGGGGAGAGCGCACTCTTCTTTCCTCCACCCCGTGTGGTGGAGGGAAAAGCGCGCTCTTAAAACTTGTTTCCAGCTTCGGGAGGCTGGAAACAAGTTCAAAGAGCACGCTCTGGGGGGGGGGGGGAGGGAAGAGAGAGCTCTTTAAACTCATTTCCAGCCTCCCGTATCTTCGTGAGGCTGGAAACAAACTTAAAGAGCCCGCTCTCGGGCTCTCCTTGCACTTTCCCCCCTCCCTGCACCGGCGCATAGTAGCCACTGGTTGCTAGCTTCGGGAAGGGAGAAGATTTAAAAAGCCTGATTTCTCCTCCCACCTGATGGGGTAGGGGAAGAGCAGGCTTTTTAAATCTAGCCCCCCCCAGCCTGCGCTCATCAGCTGTTGGGCGTTTGCTTCCCTGCTGGGGGTGGAAGGAAATCTTTCCTGTACGAATGCATTGCTAATGCATTCCTATGGGAAAACAAAAAACAAAGTGGAATGAAGCAGAAATTTCTGCTCCGTTTTGTTTCATTTTTCTGCGATGGGTCAGTCGATTATTTGTTTCGCTCCCTAACGAAATGAAGAACAAATAATGAAATGAATAATAAATTCGTTTCGTGCCCATCTCTACTTTATATCATTAAGCCACCTTATGGAACAATATTTGGACACAAGCTCTGGATGAGAGTTCATTCATTCATTCATTCATCCATTCATTCATGACCACATCTATACTGCTTTGCATTCAAAATTCCTTAATAAAACCAAGCTTGAAATACTAGAATAGCAAAACAATCAAAAGAGTTAATCTATGAAAACATCTCTATCTCTATCTCTCTTACTTAGATTGTCAATAAGAGTTAACACTTAAATAACCAGAAAATGACTTGGCAAACAAGTTTCCTCTTTGTGGCTGAACAAGAACAAGAACAAGAGCCTGCACAATTTCAATGGAGAGACCATTTTCTGATCATAACAGCAAGGATCTTCTTCTTACTTGGCTATCCTATATTAAGCAGAGCAGACCATCCCCAGGTATGATCACCGTGAGTGTCTATATGAGAAGAAGCACTCTATCTTGAGGCTGAACTGTACATGGATTTCTAAGCAGACCTGATCCAGTATTTAATGGGTGATCGTTTGTGAAATAATTCTAGTGGCTGGTCCTCTTTTGGCTCACATTCCTTGGGATTTATCCAGCGATCATCCACATGTGTTTTACATTGCTAGCAAACATATGTGTAGACATATCCCTTGGTTTTATTAAAAAAAATGGTATGGTAGCAGGTAGTCATGTTATTCTGTTGAACTATGATTTATTCCAGAAACATTAAGATAACACTTTTGTTTCATGTGTCCCCATGGAGTGTGGGACACAATATAATTTCTTCAATCCACTTAAATTGAAAATATGTTCCCACTTTCCTTTCCTTTCAGGTTGTGTTCTGTCATTCATCAGATGTTTAGCTATTAGACAAGTTCCTTTATTTTCCCTTCAGCATTTCAGGTTCTAAACAAAGGTGGTTACTTCACGTCCTTCCTCGAGCTGAGGTGAATTTGACTCCATGTTGAAATCGGTTTCAACACGGATCGAGAAGTGGATTGAAAAGATTCCTGCGCTCCAGGATGGGAATCTCTCACCCCGCTTGGAGCGCAGTTCAGGGGGTGTGGTCGGGGTGAACTCGGATTGACCTCACAAGGACGTGAGGTTACGTTCCTTCAAACTCGGATTGACCCCACAAGGACGTGAGGTTACGTTCCTTCGAACCAGTCTCCAGCGGGGCCGTGAACTGCAGCGAGAGGGACATGAAGTATCAGCCAAAGGGTTAACTAAGGTACAACAGGGTTTTCCTCCTCAGGCAAATTATGAAACCATGATATTTTCTGCAACTTGAAAAAATCCACAAACAACCCATATGAAAATAAGGTTATCCCTTTTCATCTCCATTGAACCCATGTATCTCAGTGTTCATATATGTACACAGAAGAGTTTATTTTTAATGTTGTTAGCTGCGTCTTTCACTAGCTGCCTTTCATAATTAAAAACTTTCCCCTCAGATCCCTTTTCCTGTAACTATCCTGTTGCCTGAAGTTTTAATCCTTCATTACCAGTTAAAACAAAATCACCAATTAGGCACATGAACACGTCTGTATTAATCTCATTAAGGTGATGGCACCAAATAAATTGGAACTATTTTTGTGCTTTTACTGTGTTCCTATGGCTTTATCAGGCCCTGTGGTCATATACAAAGACCTTACAGCTTAGTCATTTAGAGTCATTCGGTTGTGGCATTACCATCTATGGCTGAAAATTGCTTTCAGCTTTTAAACTGCACTGACTAGTCTGTAGTTAATCTTAGATCATTCACTCGCAAAATTAAATGAGCCAGAACGATGGTCTCTCTCTCTCTCTCTCTCTCTCTCTCTCTCTCTCTCTCTCTCCTTTCTTTCTCTGCCCCCCCACAACAACTTTTTTTTGTAAAATAATACATTACAAAACACTTATTTGCCTTGCCCATAAGAGAGATCAAATTCATTTAAAATCCCATAAGCCAGAGTAGTGAATTTTTAATTTTATTTAGTAGCACAGAAATAGAGGGTAAGCTATCTTTCCTGAGCACATCATTGCCATAAATTTGCATATGGAATATAATATGACGCGTAACTGATCTTTAATCCACCTCTGATGATGTATACTTTTTCTTCAGTGGGAGTCACATGACACTCATTATTGCAAATCAGAATAAGATTGTTTGGGCTCACTTATGTAATTAATCACAGACAATATATTTTAAACATACAGACATTTATCCCCGGAGTTGTCAGTAAAACCTTTCTATATATGTTTATCATAGATGTATAACCTTTAAAAGGGGGGGGGGGGTTGGGAAGGACTCATAAATTCTTGTGTCATCTGAGGAAGGACTTTTTGATACATATGAATCAACAGGTAGCAATAACCCAGGTCACGTTGTTAAGTATATAGTATTTCAAAGTAAATTCAATATCAGTAATTCATTCTTCCTGCGATTCTTTCCCTTGGTGAACCTGCATTATGCTAAATGAACGATGGGCAAAACGTGTTGTATTTGTGCCAAAATGCACCCACAACCTGAGCATGTCAAACCAGCAAATGAAAACGTTCATAAAGAAATTAAGAAATGAGCTTCGTCTGGTTCCATGCCTTGATCAAGGCATGTTGGGGGCTGTGACCTCAGAGATACCCTCTCCATAGAAAATGCATCCCATGGATCTACATTCCATCAATCCATGTCACACATCTTTCTGTTTTATTTCTGTTTGGTTGGCCTTTGATTAAACAGCGTTGCCCCTTCATGGAAATACAGAAAACCGCAAGGGTGCAAGAGATAACTTCATGTCCAGATGTCACAAGGGTATTCCACACACGGTTAGGGCACTGCTTCGCGGACTGGTTCAGTGGTTTTTGTGGAAGCCCACTGAGCATTAGGGTCATGTATTGGAAATGAGATCCCTGGTTGGAGGGCCTGCATCAGCAGCACGATTGATGGGAGAAGAGCTGTATGGCCTTCTTTTTATAGAAGAAAGGAAATAAGCATGGGGGGGCTTAGTCAAGGGGAAAATACTGTCAAAAAGATAAAGTTGACATTTGTTGGAGGAAACATTCTTTTAAAAATGTTTAAAAACTTACCCGATCACTTATTTTACTGACCTCTCCTTATCAGCTCTACACAGGACTAGAACACTGACAACAATACGCAACATTTGGATAACTAGAGAAACATATAAGGGTCCGGTTCTGCTCCTTATGAACTGGGATGTGGTTTATTCCAGTGTTAATTGTAATATTAGGCACTAGAGATGGGCACAAAACGAGCGATTTTTCGTTTTCGTTTTCATTTTTTCATTTCATTACGTAACGAAACGAAAAACAAATTTTGACTCCAAAATGCAACGAAACAACCCGAAACACAAAAATTTTTGTTGACCGCTTCGTTTTCGTTACAGCAAATACATTGAATTGTGCTAAATGGTAACAAAGCAGCATTTTTTGTTTTTGTTTTTGTTT
>JAHTLZ010003547.1:21311954-21317038 GCA_023846285.1 Phrynocephalus versicolor
TTATGGATAAATTAATGACAAAAATGTTATTCAATGAAACACAAAACACCCTCCCCCTCAAAAAACCCCACATCATTGACATTAAAATCTGCATCTTAAAAATGGTATGCATTTCATTTTATTTTTATTATATCCTGGGGATATGAATGCATAAAAGCAGAGCTTGGAGAAGTTACTTTTTAAAAGTACTCCTGGATTCCCCAAGCCAGCGTGGCTGTTGCTAACTTTTCCAAGCTCTGTCTAAAGGCCATCTGGGTGGTAAAAAAGCAGAATAGCATTGATTAATATTACATTGATTTGGTATTGTAACGGGTCTATATGTCTCTTTCTTGTACATATAAAACTCCCATTGAAGTCAAGTACCCTTGACATGTATCTGAAGGATAACATGACTGCACACCAAAATATAACAGCCTGAAAAGCTCAAGGGATGATTCTCATAAAAGGAAAACACTTCTGCTAACATAACGCCCCACTTGCTTTTGAAAATTCAAATGTTTTCACATTTGCCTTTTTGAATATTCAAAGTGAATACCATTTGAGGGATAAAACGTTGGGTGCCTTTGTAAAATTCAGTCTGCTGCACCCAGGAAAAGTCTACCATCCATTTGTATACCCACTCGGTTGCACCTTGACTCAAAGGGCTATATATTGTCTGTAAGCTTGAGATAATATGGATTTGACAAGAAGGATGGGGTGTCTTTGAATATCCCCTTCTGAAGCCCACTATGTAAGCAAAGAAGGATTTGACCATTTGTTTCATTTGGAACAAATTAATTCCTTTATACAAGGTACCATTGTTGGAGCAGTACAATAATGGAACCACTTACCACAGGAGGTGGGTGAGTCCGCCAGCGCTGGAGGCATTCAAGAGGAAATTTGACAACCTTTTGTCAGATCTGCTCTGACTGGGATACCTGCATTAAGCAGGAGGTAGGACTCGATGGCTTTCTAAGCCCTTCCAACTCAATTATTTCCACGACTGTATGATATCCCATTAATATCTGGGTAATTTCATTTAAGGGCATCATTGGCAGGTGTCTGAACTAAAAATGAAAAAAGGCCTTTCCAAGAAATAAGAAATATATGGTACCATTTTCAGCAGGCTTCATTAATGCCTCATTAATATTTTTTTCAGACCTGAAGACTTCTTTTGATTGTGGTACTTCTTGCTGGCAATTCTTAATTGTTGACATTAAAAAAAAATATGCTGAGCAGAGCAAAGAGGAATGTTGGCTACGGAGCATACTTTACTTCTGAGTCTCAAAAATTAAGCATAACTGGCACAGTAGCTTAATAACCTCTCTCAAGAACCATAGTTCAATCCCTAGTGCCATCAGAAAGGTTAGGCATTTAAATCTTGGCAAATAGGCAGTTTATGAATCTCTCTGCACACAGGCAAGGAGTCAATACAGAAAATCTAGAAGAAGGCAAGAACTATTCTTCTTGTGAACGTATGGCCTATATGAAATATGCATGCATTGCCTTTATCAACCAGGAAAGGGTTCTTTATGCATACATTGGTTCTAGAAAATAAATGGATGGAATGAGAGAAGCTGAACTGGAAAATCTATTATAACCCAGTATTAAATGCCTGTACTGCAGGTAAAACTGTACACTATTTATCCAGTTCTAATGTATTTCAAATTTGATGCCATGTGAAGCTAGCAGTAGCCAACTGTACAGACAAAATCTACAATATAAATTTAAGTTCTGCCAGTTTTGAAATTTAGTACATCCTGTGCTTTACATTTACAAGATCATACCAGTTGATTTGGTACTTGCCCACTCGGGGGGGGGGGGATACCGGAACAGAACTTACAGCTGAAAAGTATTTTTGTATGGAACTTCGATTGGAGATAGTAAGTACATGAGGCATTCATTTTCTGTCCTTTTACAAATCTGTCTGGACAACTCAGTTAGTCAAAGAATATGGGTCAGGAGTTTGATTCTCCATTACACCTCCTGCTGGGAGGAAAACTAGCCTCTGCAGGTTTGAAAGCTGCACCTTTCCAGGGCACTCCCAGAAGAAGGGAATGGTAAGCCACTACTAAGTACTATACTCTGTTCCTCAGAAACCCTAGAAGAGGTGGCTGCAATAAATCAGAATCAGTTTGAAAGCACATGTTTCTCCATCCATCTTGCTCTAAGATGGATCCTTCATTCTAACCCCTTTTATTAAAGAATAATAGCAGTCTTTGTCCATACCTTCTGAGCTGTACCAATCAACAATCATCACTCTGAAGAATTAGACTGGGCCCCCTTTTCCTTGAGATATTGTCCCAGAGGCTGGCATTCTAATTGATGCTCACATTCTGATCCTTACACCCCTACAAATGCTGTTCCTTTTGTTTGTAGGTTTAGTTCTGTTATGTTGGTGACTTAGTACTGCCATAATAATATAAGAGCATATGAACATAAGAAGAGCCATGCTGTATCAGGCCAAAGGCCCATCTAGTCCAGCTTCCTGTATCTCACAGCGGCCCCACCAAATACATCTAGGAGCTCACGAGACTAGATATCCGTCTCCTGATATCACTCCCCTGCATCTGGCCCTTGAAGTACCCCATTTTTAAGCCTGGAGATTACACATCTCCATCATGGTTTGTAACCTGTGATGGACTTTTCCTCCACGAATGTGTCCAATCCCCTTTTGAAGGCATCCAAGCCAGATGCCATCACCACATCCTGTGGCAGGGAGTTCGACAGACTAACAACGCGTTGGGCAAAAAAATATTTTCTTTTGTCTGTTCTCACTCTCCCAACCCACAGTCTGAGTGGATGTCCCCTAGTTCTGGTATTTTGTGAGAGGGAGAAGAGTGTCCCTCTATCCATTTGACTCATGGCCTGCATTATTTTGTACGTCTCAATCATATTCCCCCTCAGGCACCTTTTTCCAGACTAAAGAGCCCCAAATGCTGTAGCGTTTCCTCATAAGGGAGGCCCCCCAGGCCAGTAATCATTTTAGTCACTCTCTTCTGCACCTTTTCCAGTTCCACTATGTCTTTTTTGAGATGCTGTGACCAGAACTGTACACAATACTCTAGGTTTGGCCTTACTATCGTTTTGTACAATGGCATTATAATGTTATTGTTTTATTTTCAATCCCTTTTTGATGATCCCTAGCATGGAATTGGCTTTCTTCACCATTGCCAAACACTGGGTAATGAACTGACCAACTTTATTTTGTGCCCCAGTTTCTTAATTTATCTGATTTAGGTGTGATTCGCTATGTCCTCCCTTCCATGAGTCATACTGTGAGCAGCATTTTCGATGTCTCAATAGGCAAGAAGACTATACAGACTACTGGACCATTATCTTCCAGATGTGCCAGAGTATAATCTTCATTGCTCAGTTATTAACTGTTGATGATGGAAGTTACAGCACAACATATCTGGAAGGCAAAAATGCAGAGACAGCTAATACCACCCCCAAACATTTCATTAGCCAAACAAAAGCATAAAACTGAAATTCTTGCACTCAAAACATGTATGATGGATGGTGATGGACCAAATATTATTTAATTATGTGCTGTTTTCTTTTTTTGAAGCACAAATAATTTCTGTGAATATTCCCCTTTTGAGAATCCCAACTACTCCCCTCGCCCCCTGCCCCAAAATTCTATACCTTTTAAAAACACATATAAACTATTTTTGACAACCTTAGATTCCCTGGAGCTGCTGATGCTTCCTGTTTCTGCACATGATCCTACCCAGTCAGGGCTCACAAAGGAATAGTCATAGTGTGAGTTCTGATACAACATCTATTACTGGATGTCTGAAAGGCCGTCACTCAGATCAACATGATCGCTCATATATGACTCAGTATCACTGAGGATGGAGGAGGGAGATTTTCTCAGAGGGAGATGACAGGAAAGACACATATCTGATCACTCTGGAAATGGGTTGCTTTATAGGGAGTGATCTCTCTTTAAAGCGACCCTTTCATCTGTGGAGGAATCACTCTAGGCCAGCCACTGAAAAAAGAAACCCTGCAGGTGGACCCGAAAAGGTCCAGCTTTGATATAGATCAGGGTCAGGCCGAGTCAGGATAGATGCCATATGAATACTTGGAAATAGAGATGGTGTTTTGTTTCATTTTTCATTTTTTACATTTGTTTCATTTGGAATGAAACAATTTTTTTTAAAAAAACAAATTCATTTAGTTCATTGTTTTGTATCATTTTTTTACAGCCGACCAGCCCCGCTGATTGGCGTTTTTGTTTGTTTGTTTGTTTTTGCTTTTGTTTTTCTACCACCGACCAGCTGGCCCATGGGCCGGGTCAGATTTTTGTTTTGTTTTGTTTTTTGCTCCCCCCTTTTTTTCACTAGCACTGACCAGCTGGCCTGCCTTTTTCCTTTTTCCTTTTTTGGGGTGGGTGGGTGGGGCCAGTTTGGTACTTTTTTTTTGTCTAGCGCCGAGCAGCTGGTCCGAGTGGCCAGCTGGTCGGCACTTATTTTTAGAGATGGGCACGACTCAGAAAAAAACCTTCGTTTTCGTTTTCGTTTTCGGCTAGGGTCCGATTCGTTTCGTTTCCGTTTTTCGTGAAAATTCGCAAAAATTAGTCGGTTCGTTTTTTCATTTTTTCGTTGTCGTTAGTACTGGTTTGGGGGGGTAGCGGGCTCCTGGAGGCAGCTGCAGGAGTCAGCCAGAGCCACAAGTGACGGACTGGCAGACTCTTTGCACATGCTGCGTTTCACATACTTGTATGTAGTGTAATGCAAGTAGATCTGGCTTAGGATTAAGATGGGTTAGCAGTGCACAAGAGCTAGGGTTAGGCTAGTGACGGGAGAGGTTAGGGTGAGTATTGGGGTGCACCTCTGGGTGCCTCTCTGACCCACTTAGAAGGACAGTGTACTGGTGTATGGGTTAGGCTTAGGCTTAGGGTTCAGGTTCGGGCTACGATTAGTGGGCTGTTTATGCCCGATTGGCACATCCCAGAAGTCTCTGTGGTCAACCTGGCCAAGTGGCCTTGCGATTGGTGGAAAATTTGCATGTTGCACTCTCATGGGCGAGCCCATCATTGCGAATGCACAGGTGTAAAAAAATAAAATGAAATGAAATAAAATAAAATCAACGGAGAC
>JAHTLZ010003547.1:21326921-21342520 GCA_023846285.1 Phrynocephalus versicolor
GAGAGAGAGAGAGAGAGAGAGAGAGAGAGAGAGAGAGAGAGAGAGAGGAGTACACAAGCAAAAAATAAAACAAAACAACAAACAATGAATTTAAAAAAATCATTTCAAAAGAAATGAAATAAAAAATGAAACAAAATGCTATTTTAGCATTTTGTGCCCATCTCTAGCTGCCACATTTTCTATCACAGCAGACTTTAAGTCCTAATATAGGAACAAGGGCAGCGCCACTGCCTTCCACCAATCATCTGCTGTTAGTCAATGTTGACATGACAGAACGGCTCAGGGCCAACTTGGTCCAAAGCAATGTCCCACTCTGGTGCTGCTGATTCAATCCTGGGTTCCTAAGAGAGACTGTATTCCCAATGAGAGGGGAGAGTGGTGGGATGCAGACAGACACAGTCAGCACTTAGAATATGAGTTTTAAAAGTTGGGGTGCGCTAAGAGAATGGATGAGCACCACTGAGCTAACACTAGTTCAATATGAAGGGCATTATGCCTGGGACCTTGACCCTTTGGTCCTTCAAAGGTCATTCTTATAGTAAAGTAATGGCAAAACATTTAGAGACCAGGTGCCCAAACTGTGATTCAAAACCCACATTTTTTTTTATTTTATTTTATTTTATTTTATTTTTGCAAAATGTCAATACAGCAATTTAACCTGAATAGAGATGGGCACGAAATGAAATTTTAATTCGTTTTCAATTCATTTCATTATTCATTATTCATTGTGTTAGCTAATGAAATGAATAATGAACCAACCCATCAAAAGAAAATGAAACAAAATGGAATTTTCTGTTTTGTTTTGTTTTGTTTTTTGTTCCCCACCCCGGTGTCTCCTACCTTGTCTGTCCAGTCGCCGCTTACAGTAAGGAGAGTCAATATACAGTGAATTACAATTAAGACATATGCAGTTTGAGAAAAAAAATTGAGGGGTTCCAGATCTCACACACAACCACAACCACACAGCCACCCCAACACACACACTACTGAATTTTATATTTGTTGGAATATTATATTAGCTTATGTGTTCTATCTCTGCAGTATATATCTGGGGACTCTGACATCACACTAAGGACAATGTATCATGGGTAATCAGCTGACCAATGAGAGCTTGGTAAAGGCCTCTGGAAAACATGGCGCTAAAAAGCGTAGAAGTTTTGCGTTCCTGACATGCTACTCTAGTGAGCATGCTCAGAAGAATGAGCTGTGTATTTGATTGGGTAGTCTCTGATGACATGGAATGGAATCTGGGAGGAGGAATAAAAGTGTCTAGCTGACGAGGGGGGAGAGCCTTTTTACGATCGAGCTATTCCCATCAACAAGCTGCCTGTTATCTGTCCTGCCTGCTTGCCTGCTTGCCTTGATTCTGCTGCAATAAACAAGCACTGAAAGATCACAGTGTGTCTAAGAGATCTCATCATTTCTGCACTAATCAGTCATATTTAAGATATCCCAGTGCAGAAATCCCTACATATATTTAAGCGCACTGTGGTCATCAGAGTGTTGATCAGGACTCAAGATGTTTCCTGGGTTCATATCCCTTCTCTGTCATGAGACTCACGGTGTGACTTTAAGCAAGCTGCTCAAGCGTGATAAGTTTGTTTCCATTTGGTTACAGAAGGCACATCTCTTTGTTACTGTTTCCATTTATCATTCTACTGTGTGAAGCTAGGCACCCACCCTATGGTATCATCCTCTGGTCCTCTCCACCACCACCACTGCCTCCCATCCAACCTTCATTCTTAAATCACGTCATTCCTTAGCACTTGGAACATTTATGGTAACAATCAGGCTGTGGGATTAGGAGGACTCAAGATATCAAGTCCTTATGCCACCACAAAATTGACAGTGTGACCTACACTTGCTTGGCCTGATCTACCTCACCAGGTGGGCCTGAGAATTATTCTATAAGGAGAGGAACAGGCTCTGAAATGCTGCCATGAACTCATCAGTGAAAACTTAAAATATAACAAACAAATGATTTCTTTCTTTCTTTCTACAACCCAATTATATATGCTTTTTAACTCCAAAAGCCCTTGCCTATGAATGTGTTAACATCATCCATGCCCAGTTTGCTATGGTTTCTGACCACTTTAATTAAGATTTCGTTCTTGCAGATCGCTGAAATGTATCACATTTTACTCCCCAGCCATTTTGTCCCTGCTATGTTCAGATTTTACCACCTCCTTGATCTTCATTGTTTAGAGTATTTTGGTCAGATATGGTGTTGGCCTCATTTGCTGCAGCTCAGTTGAATGTGCTTTATTTGACTTTCAGACAATTTTTACCATAAGGTATTGGTATAAGTTTACCTCCTCCTTACTATGCAGAAAATTATGGGCAAAAATAGTTATGACTTCGATTACTGTGTGATGTAGCGGAGAGAATGATGGACAAAAATCAGGAGACCTGGAACCAAATACTCACTTGTCCATGGAAAATTACAGGGGGTAGGTGGGTTGGAACTATTAAAACCACCCTTTAAATATATCTTACCTTGAAAACCTTTTTAGAGTAAGCATACATCGGGTCTGGCTTGATAGCACATAGCACACAAACTGCAGATTGCTTGGTTCCCCTTGCAAGCACTTATTTCTCTGTGGATTTTTGCTTAAATTCCTTCCTTCTTCTGAACAGTATTTGGATCTTAACACTGTGAGATATTAAGGTGGAGTACTGTATGTGCCTTGCTAGCTGCATATTAATTCTATGCCCTTTTTCTTGTTTATAACATCTTATATCTCTGTAAGGTTTTATAAACCTATGAGATGATTGGGTCTTAAGGTTCCTGAGCAGTTTGATCAACTATTATGTTGGCCTTGTTTGCTGTAGTTCAATATCCTTGCTCTTACTGGAAAAGCCTTGGTTTGTTTGTTAGTTTGGTGTGCACATTTCCCCACCTTTCTTTAAAATGGCTCCTGGATCTTAAAGTCAAAAAAACCATATTGGTTTTGCTTTGGACAAGGATTTCATTGACTTCAGTTACTGCCAGACAGTTAAATACAACTTGCAAACCCTTATGTCTGTATGGCATTGTGTTCAAAGTTACAATCCCAGTCCCATGACCACAGCAGGAAAGTGACAGGAGGCAGCCATTTTGAACCAAGCTAAGAAATGCTTCATTTTGCTTAAATTCTAAATATTCCTAATGACATGCTTAACAATCCCTAGAGAGTGTTTCCAAGAGAGGAGGGGTTAGTGGGTAGAAAATTAGAGGTAATTTTCTCTGCCCCCAATTTATTCCCTCCTCAGCTTTACTTCTCATGGTGCCTCTCTCTCACAACCTTGCCCGCAGTCCAGCTGCTTCATCGGCCACTGCTTTCACAGAAACTTTCAGTCTTTTTCTTACTGAAAACACCCAAGGAAGCATGTTTACTGCTCATCAGACCAAGAAATGTTACATTTCTGAAAATTCCGTGCCAAAACTGTTACAAATTTTACTACTATTTGGGCACAAGGCTGCACACACCAGCGTGTTGATGTTGGGAAAGCTATTTGGGATCCTTTAGAAGAAACAAATAAGAATAATGACAATAGTTTCTCTAAATAAGGTTATTATTCCCCAGTGGGGAATATACCTATTTGCATAACTAGACCCCCTAATCACTACCAGTTCTTAACAGCCCATTGCTGTGGCTGGCAATGAAGCACTTAAGACGAGGTGAACCAACTGCTGTGGTAATGCAACATCAGGGAACATGCTGTTATGATGGTTCTGTGGGCAGATACACTCTGACAGAGGGTCAGGAGGAGTAAAAAAATCATCTTTAAAAAATAATCATTCCTTAATGTTTTCCCTCCTACCATTTACAAAGATTACAGAACGTCAGCATGAATGAATGATATTGAAGATACTTAACAAGACAAAATGTGTCATCTCTACCTCTAACGAATCACATACACAGTTATTTAAAAATAGCTGGCACAGGAAATGCACGCCATGTGCACAGCACAGCAGCACACAACTTGTGCATACCTTGGGAAACAGGAATAAGCTGTGTGGGCCACATGTGTCCTGTACCCTTTTGTAGCTAAACTGGGATGTTGCCATTCCATGCGTCTCATATAGTGGGCTGCAGTCTCCAAAATGTGATGTGAATAAGAGGTCACCAGAATCTATAGCTTCAGGAAGTGTGTAACATTCTTTTGTGTGGGCATTTGACCCCTTCCTGTCATTTGTATTCAGTGCCTCCTTGCACGAAAAGCAGCCCCCTTGCCTTCAGAGGGGCAATCATGCAACTGTGAGCCAGAGATTGAGGGAAGCATGTGGAGCACCCCTCCTGCTGAGCATTTGTGTTCCATGTTTACCAACAGGATTCTACCCTCTGATGTTTTTTAGAACTACCATTGTCACATTGACAAGCAGTTTTGCTGGGATATGCAGAGAGTAAGCTAGACATATATCATTAGCGCTTAACTGAAAGAGAAGGAGAAAATGACATGGGCCATGTAGCTCAGCACTCAACATATCCCAGATTCAGTCTGCAGGGATTCCATGTGGGGTGGGGAAACCTCATTTTTTCTCTCCCTAAGTAGCCACTGCCAACAGCAGTGTTGTCCACCACAGTGGGCCTGATGCCTCAACAGATCTACACAGTCTGAGGCAGCTTCCTGCATGTACTTGTCAAATATGTGTTTTTAAAATGTTTTGCCCTACCCCAAAGTCCAAACAGAGGATTTTACAAATCTTTCTGAAAGGGTGTACCACTGCTCAGAAATGGCAGAGTACCAGAGAAACTGGAAATATAGCTTCTTGTAAGGTCAGGTAAGGTGATATTCCCTTCTCCTTATCCAAGGACTAATTGGGGCAAAAGTACATGTTTACCCATCAGTGTGGCATTACACTCTTAAATATATCAACAACCTCCTTTTCCCTTGCTCAGAGAAGTATCACAAAATGTTAGCAAAAACACCAATAAAAATAAGAGCATCACTAATATGCAACAATCTGTCTAAATACACACATGCACACACTATTGCAGTTTCCAGTTTTCTGTAAGAGAAGGGGCATACAGGAACCCTTCCCCATCTAAGTCCCTATCCCAAGTCATTGAATTAATGTAAGAGGGCAAGCACAAACAATAAAGCCTACTGATTGGACCTCAGGGAGCACGGGGCAAAATACAGTCCATTTGGCAAGAACACAATTAACACCAGCTGGGAATCCCGGGCCAGGCAGAATTGCAACTACAGTCAGTAACAGCTCCTGGGTCTTTTGGCTCCATACAGAATACACTTCAAATCATGAAGCCTGGAAATTAAAGAGGTATAGCTCAGGATGGCAAGAGAATCTAGAAGAGAGGCAGGACTTCTGAATAGTCAGAGAAGTAGAGGGGATCCCCAAGCAATAGCTCTGATAATCTGCTTCCCAAAAGCAACTCCAGATCTCCACCTTGGTCAGGCCAGTTTCATCTGTATGTTAAAGGAGCTGTCCGTGGTGCTGAACCTATTGGAAGAGAGGGATAGAGTCCATCACCTTGGATCCAGCCTGTAAAGTATGGATGCAGATTTACTGCTCTGTTAACATTAGACCCATCAAGCATGCATTACTAATTAGTGCCCTCCCAACTGCACATTGTGTCCATTTTCTCACTTTACAAAAAAAAAAGAAAAAGAAAAAAAGAAAGAAACAGCTCTTGTATATCTTAAAATGCATCTTACAATACTCTGATCAGTCCAGCTGGTATGCACTGATAGACAACCACATGCCCCTGTCCAGGATTTTTTTTTCTCATTAAACTGGACTCGGGCTGGACATTCTTTCAGACAGAGGGTGCCTTCAAACAGAGGATGGACCAGCACATGGAAGACTGTCCTCTGTAAAGCAGGACACATAGCCAGCAGACAGACCCTGGCCGCAGACTGATAAGAAACACATATTTGGTGTCTCTAATGGGCAAAACCTATCCATTGTGCTGCTTTGATGCTCTCTGTTAAAACTGAATGTAAGAATGTTCTGAGAATTCTCCCAGGATCGCCGTGTTGTGACCCCATGCCAAGATACAGTTGCCTGATGACAATTGCTCCTGCCCAGGAAGTCCAAGCCCCACAGTGGAGAAAAATCCAAACTCTCTTTTTACAGAGAGAGAGAATATATATATATACAGAATACTGTCTGCTGAACCTTCCTCTGGAATGCAAAGACACATTTACTCTCGCTCATCAATCATGCTCACAGATTCTGGTGATTCATGATACCTGTCCAAATTAACAGACTTCCTTGTTCACTCCCTCAACCATGCTTCTTTAATCCAGCCTTCTTACAACATCCCATCCATTATTGAGTCTTCAGCTCAGGAACTCCATAGCTGTAATAACTACACAGAGCCAGCAGGAACGTTTCTCTAGCTCTCTTTAGCCTCTCATCTGTAATTTATAAATACTGTAATGTCTGTGAATGTATACCTACCAACATAATCTTCTCTCTAATTTTAACCTTTATTTTTCAGAAAATGTTCCAACATCAGGAAAGAAGAAAATTGTGATTTGTTTGCTTTTTGAAATAGTACTCTTCCTTTCTCTTAAAAAGCAACACACAATATTAAGTAGCTAGCAGTAATCAAAAAGTAAAACAAATTATCCCCCCCGAGACTAAATCTGATTAAAGCAGACTTACTCAAGGGGCGTGGTGGCTCAGTGGGCTAGAGCACTGAAAACTGTCGGCTACAAAGTCGGCAGCTCAGCAGTTCAAATCCCGGGTGCCATGCAGTGGAGTGAGCTCCCGCTGTTAACCCCAGCTCCTGCCAACCTAGAAGTTTGAAAGCATACAAATACAACTAGATAAATAGGTACTGCCATAAAAAATTGGGAAGCTAAAACAGTGTTTCCTTGCAGCCATACCAGCCATATGGCCATGTACCTGCACAACACTGGCTCTTCACCCCTAGGGTTGAACACGACTAGCACACATGTGCAGGGAAAACCTTTACCTTTTCCTTTTCTCATGAATGAAACTACTTATGACAACACTTACATAAGGTCTGGTAGCTGAATGGCTGGAATCCAGTTGCTTAGCATGGTAAGCAGCAGTGAACAGACCTATTTAATTAGTGATGAACTGGTGAGTCATCTCCTCTGTTCCACTGACTCATATGGGTACACACATTATTAAAGGCATAACTGGTATAGGCCCATTTGGCATGGGCCACGAGGGCAGGTTGACGTTCTCCAAAATATCCAAAGTTGACACAGGCATCCAAGCTGTCCAAAGGGGCTCCTCATTAGAGATGGGCACAAACTACCAAATTGGCAGTTCATGTTTTGGACAATCAGGAGTTTGGTGATGCCCAGCCCTTCCTCCTCTGGAAGTTGTCCACTCAGGAGCAGAAAAGCCTTTGAGTAGGTACTCACCGTTTGGGGGGGGCAAGTCTGGGAAGCACTAAACACAGAACCAACACAAACCATCAATTTCTACTTCTGGCCTCTCTAGAAACTGATTTTCCAGATTTAGGGTTGACTCCAGAACTATACGTGAACAACAAACCTCTGTCTTCAATGTAAGTTCAGCCCCATTCAAAAGGAGCTGAACTGTGATAGCCTTATCTCCCAGATCAAGAAACATCTTGCTCTACTTTACAAGGAGGTCCCAGCAACATAAACAACAATAACAACAATAACCATAGGATACATTATGCAGATATAAGTGTTCTTCATATGGTAGAAATGGCCAGACATATCTCACACTACTGGTATTCTAAAAAGATATGGGGAATAGATGCCAGTTCACAACAAGCCGCAACTTCCTCTAGAGCTTGAAAATAACTAGTTCTTTCTGTTACTTGTAGATAATATAATGCAACTATAAGTTACAAACTTACTTACTGGGTATAATGAGCAACAAATACATTACTTTGGCATACATTACTATTTGCCATAAAAAGTTACTTTTAATGGCATTTTATGGTGGATTTGGGGACAAAAAATAAGACTTTTACAATTATCTTTCAATGGTAAGGGAAATATTCTTTGCTTTTGTCTCTTTTGTAAAGATTTGCTGAAAGAAGGAATCAGAAAATATTATTGTGTACTTTTTTTTTCTCCTGTTGGTAATGACAACACAACAGAACACACAAATAACGCACAATGAGGTAATGATGTGTTCAGAGCAACAATAAGGATGATAGCAGCCTCAGTGCTGAGAAATAATGCTTAATGCAGGGTTTTCTTCTTAAAATGCAATATTCTAACCCTGCTTTTTCATGCAAATGGAGTTGTTTGTTATAGACAGCCCATACTGGACTCTGGACTGAGAAGCAAAACCAAGCCACAAAGTATGTGAAATCCACTGTTTTATTATTTCAGCAGCAGGAACGGAATGGATGGGGAGCAAGACAGGGAACACATCATACAATAGGGTGGAAGGCTCCAATCCTTTCTGTGTACGCTCCCGTTTCAGAGGAAATCCCTACCTTACACAGAAACAGCCATTTACATTTATATATTACAGTCAAAATAACTAAGATTTGTGGAAAAGAATGAAATATAGAGGGCATTTAAAGTGACTGAGGAGTTCATCACATTGTATTGTTTTTCATATTTATGCTCCCAGCCATAAATCATGTTTCTGGTAGAACAGCAGCTGAACAGCATATAAATAAATTATCATTTCCATTAATATTATTTGACAGTAAAGATTATTTCTACAAATCCATAAATAGTTTCTAACCCATTTAAAGACCAGTATCCCACAGGTGTACCCCTGTGTGCAGAAGCCTCCCAGTCCACTATGTACCTGAATAAGGCCCATACAAATGTAGGCCTGCACTCATTCTACCCTTTCTGGGAGACACTTTAACGTGCTCCACCATCAAGCCCACAACACAAATTGTGTGTTTTAAAATCTTTGAGGGTTTTTTTTTTCCCTTCTAAAAAAATCCTGCAGATGGAGTATGGGTGTGTGTGTGAAGGTAGTTATGATCCAGAAAGTCTATGCAGCATGTTGCATCCATGGTGTATCCACACTGGTTCCATACAACCATTTTCAGTCAACGATCACACTGATTCTGGATCCTAATCCTGCAATATCGTTTTCTGGGGGGGAAAAAATAGGTGAACTAAGAAAACTGGGAGAACAAATAAAAAATATTTCAGAAAAGTCAGTCTAAACAGCAAGATGTGTTGCCCTAAACTTCCACAACATGGCTGACAAGGCCGCTGCAGGGAGAGACACATACAGTGAATTGACCTCAGTCTCAGCCCTCCTTTGTGGCTCAGCGATTGGAAATGTCCAGGAAAAAGCTGGGCTTTACCACAGGATTCAGTTGGTACTCACCTTCTCCTTTGGCAACAACACCTCATTCTACTATATCATTATGAACCTTTCCTCTTCCTGAGTTCAATTCCGTGACCATCCTTCTAATCTTCTGAATGCTGAAGGAGAGCTGAAGGATCCACTATGGCCTTGCTTTGCCCCAATTTGTCTGAAGACACCAAGCATGCCTAGTTTGGCACATGATTTGTAGGAGAACAAAATCCTCTTTCTGAGTTACTCGAGCAAAGCAGAGTAGCATTTGCATAACTTGAGTCAATTGACCTATCAAGGATACACCTTTTGCTCAGCTACACAAGAGGATTTTGGCCAATATATGGTCAGCATACCAGACTGAATATTTGTCCAAATATCTCAGTTCCCTCCTTTGTACATATAAATAGATTTTAAAACAAGAGGGGGGATTAAAAGTCATTCATATTTGCCCATTGATTTCAATTGATCTGATTCAGTGGAAGTGTTTTGAGAATTGATGCTGAAGGCAGGCATGTTTGATCAATATGACAAGGAAAATGCATATGAAACAAATTTTAAAAGTACAGAATTTTAGTAAAATCATTTTAGGACCACGGCTGACTGTAGACTTCAGTGGGGAAAGGGTCACCATTAGGGACAGGCAGGTAACAAAAAACAAAATGCTGTTTCATCATTTCGTTATGTAACAAAACAAAATGAAATGAAACAAAACGAGGAAGCAGCATTTTGTTATGGCATGGACATGGAAGGCAAAGTCTGTCTCTCTTCATAAATCTCTTTTCAAGCCACACAAGAAGCAGCATTGTTCTTGTCCAAGCTGACTATGTCAATCTGAGTGCTGATGCCACCCTTATCCTTCTTTGGCACATTGGCTCTTGGGAAAGAAAAGAGAATTCTTTACCATTTTTAGTCTTGCCCTGCCTGGATTACACAAAGAAGTCACTGGAACCTATTTGAACATATCAGACCCACCTTGAACCAAAGTCTTCTCTGCCACCTCCTTGGCATAGACACACACTGTACTGTGGTCTGGTGCTTTTTCATGGTGTCAGAGCTGAACAAGACACCTGGATGGCAGGTTTTATCTGTGGTGCTCATAATAGCAGTTGTAAGCTGTCTTTATCCTCTCTGTGTCCCATTTCTCTCAGTTGAAGCTGCTGCAGTGGGTGCAAGCAGAATTCCTGTAGCCTTCCTCAAGTCCTTACTTCTACTACACCCATCTTTCATACTGCCTGCAGACTACCAAAATAACAGTATCTGATTCTGCTACAGTAGAAAGCAAATCCTTCCACTGAAAACCATTTATGTACACACAGACACAGAATCTATTAATTTAATGTCTCTCTCTGTATATAACAAAATATTATTCATCTGCCTGATATATCTCAGACCTAATATAATATTTCTCTGTTGATATATAATATATTAATCAATGACTCTACTACAGTATTCCTAAATCCTATTCCTAACTATATTAAGTAAACAATACACCATGGGATGTAGAGAATGCACCTGTATGTTGAGGGTTCAGAAAAAGTAACAGAAAACTGCTGCAGTGCAGGCTGATGCCATAACATATCCTCACAGCAAATGCTCAGGGGATTTAAAAGCAGCTTCCCATCTTTCAGCTGGAAAGAGTCATTATGAAAAAAAGTATCTTCAGACATCTGTGTCTGCTCCCTGATTTCATTGGTGGAAACAGATTTTGCTCTCACTCTAATTCCCCTCCTTGGGGAACCCATGACCACCCTAATCAGGATGTTCTCTGGGTTATCTGTCCTTGCTAGCCTTGGTGCCATTGTGTCTTTAAGTTTCATTTCTCAAGAAATCACTCCAGGATGTCAGAAAAATACGCTTCACTTTCATCTCTTCCTCTAGCAAGCAGAAACCTAACCTTTTCCTTTCTGATCAATAGGAGAACAGCCTTGGCATATTAGGAATTATTGTTACAGATATTCAAAACTGTCGAATTTGATTTGTACAAATTCAGAACAATCCAAGTAAGGCATTATTTGGTGAATTCTGAATATTTTCAAATTTGAATGCACATACTTACACAAAAGCTCTCTTTGGACTCAGGAGAAGATCTGGAATGAACAACCATAGACATGTATATTCCTCCAAGCAAATATTACCCTTGCTAACTAGTGAGCATGTGGGTTCGATCTGTAATAATGTTTTTCATTATCTCTATGGGACTCACTGTTTAGTATTCCGAAACTCACAACTTTGATGGCAGATAAAACTTAAATTGTGGTGTCCACCAAAGGAATGAAGTCAACCTTAAGAAAAAATATTATTGCCGTGTGTTCTGCCCCATTCTATTCCTCCCCCCCCATCCCAGTCCAAATGTCCAATTCCTACATGTTCTTTCCTTTTAACAGCTAGCACTGGCAGTGACATCAAAACATCAGAAGGACATGACATACATTAAACAAACAGAAACTGAACATAACATGAGAAAGCGACATTTACAATCCAGCTGACAAAGCCTGTCACTTCTCTTCAAATAACATGGCAGGCATAAAAAAAAACATTATCTGTGTATACATGCACGCACACACGCACACAAACACGCACACACAAGGTATCATAACAATGTAAGCGTATCATGTGTGAATATGACATAGCTATATTGTGGGCCTATTTATATAAAAATGTTATCATCTGTGGAAGGAACCACAAACAACCAAGTATTAGAAAGTTGCTTGAAGGGAGAGAGAAAAAAATCAAACAAAAATGAACTGCAAACATGTGAATAACATCACAGCAGGGACAATCTACCTAAGGAAATCTATGGAAATATGCTAGTGAATTTGTCCTCTTCTCTCCCATTAAAATGGCAATTGACTGTAAACCTCTAGCCCCTCTCCACTGAGACTTTAATTGTAAAGATTCCTGTTACATATCATATTAGAATTTAGTTAAAATTGTAGAACACATTATTTCCAATCAGACAGCCAACCATCACTCACAAAGATTTTTAAAAAGGTGATTAATAATTCATCTCAGATAAGGAAAAGATCTATATTTATACCATCTTCTCAGCCACCATAAACTACCTGACAATTGTTCAGTAATGATGCCCAGTAAATTCTTTAAAATGGTAATTTGTCATTCTGTCACTTCATTTGTGACCTAAAATTCCTCACTTGAGGCATCATCAAATAAATTAATCACTTTCCAGGATCCATTTCTCTGTTCTGCACGTTATTATGCCCAGGCTCTCTTGTGTTTCTGTTCATTTACATATATTTAATGGCTCAGCAGTGGTTCACTATGGCACATAGCACACACATCTCATTACAGGTGAAATATTCTAACTGCCACTATCACTGGAAAAGAAAATAACTCTCCCAATTTAATTTTCCTGATGTAACAAAACCATGATTCTTCACTATGAAATGTTGATGCCATCCATCAGTCACAATCAATAAAATCATCATAGAAGTACGCCTTCTTTAGCATCATGCCTTCATACTGGGTATTATTTGAGGGAGGTAATTAAACTCATAATATGTAATGAATGTAAATGAAGAAAAAATCCTCATGTCCCCCTCTAACTAAGCTTATTTTACTGCTTTGATTTAAAGTATTTTTTACATCTTGCAATCTATGAAATACACAAGGCCCTGAAGGGAAGCCATCAGAAGTATAGTAGGCAATCAATCAATACGTATAATGACTAATTAAAAAGGAACATATTTTAATATATATTTTTAAAAGTCCTATTATTTATGGATTTTTTTTCACTTAAACTGAAACACTCGCTTTGGGTCCCTTTTATATCTTATTGAAATTGCAGATTTCACTACCTCAGGCATTTAGGTAGTGTTGTATCCATATGTTTTTATTCTCTCTCTTTAAAAGAAGGAAAAAAAGGCAACCAACTTTGATCTGCACTCTTATTGTGCTAAAGGGAAAGGAGAAAGGGATAATGTCTATTTATGGTGCAGTGCCTTTCTGTTGGGTGAATAGTTTGTTACAGGTACTAACTTTTATGTTTAATTCTACCAAAAAAAAAAATCACCCAAGATTATGCAGTAACTCAAGGAGCATTTTCATAAACAGCAAAAAGGACATTAACTCTTTTTTCTGCATCCACCTGCCACAATTATGCGTGCAAAATTGCTTTCTTCCTCTGTTTAGAAAGGTCAATAGGGAGGTTGGGGGTGGGGGGCTTGGTTAGGTAAACCGGTGTGACATAAATATTGCCCATATGTTCTGACTTTGTAACCTACAGTCTACCTTCCAGCTCCTTCCAATGCCTTGATTGATACCTCATTCACATCAATCCAAGACTATTATTGCCAGCTGCTATAATAGATGTACACAAAGGGCAGCAGGTTCCCGCTCTCTGAATGTAGAGCATAAAGTCTTCCCCGGCAAAGCCACTTTTTGCTGAGTGAAAAATGATCCTTATTATCTATTCCAAATTAGTAACTTCAGTAATTGTTTTAAAGAGACGCACTAAATATGAACACTGGCGTTTCGGTGGCGATAGCGGCGGCGGCGGCGGTGGGATCATGAATTAACCATTTATAACTCTGACCTGATAAATGACTCTAGTTTTCTCTTTCCTTTTTAAAAAGGTGCTTTTCTTTTGGGAAAACAACTGGCACGCCTCTCATCTGAAGTTCAGACGGCTATTAATTGGAAGCCAACATATTAGACAAACAAGTTCTGAGGGATCTTCCTCCATATATCACTGTCCAACACATTTTGTGTACAGTTTGAATTTCAAAGGCCCCCTTTAAAAAAAATAAAGTGTGTGAATTTCTACTTGCATGCAAAAATAGGTATTACAAGGTACTGTTGTGGCTTGTTAGTGTCATGATGGACCAAGACCTGGGAAATGAAGGTTCTAGACTCTCTCTTGAGTGATGAACCTAACTGGGGGTAAGGTTTCTGCCTTCACACACCCTTTCTTATAGCCCTTCAACAGAGGGATCCGACTTGGGTCCTTGGTCAAACCATTCAATATTTACTATACATCCTTCTTTTTCAACATCATATTCAACATGTGATGGTGATTTCTCTTCCTCACCCAACAGGGTGAGAAAGGCATTCAACAAATGGTGTTGGTCAACCATAATACCTCCCATCCACTTACTTTTGAGTCCACACTCCATAGTAGTTCAGTCTCCATAGTAGTTCCTCTGACAAGGCCATTGGCCACTCACACAAAGATTCAGTTTCCCACCACTGCCATTGTCTCCCTAGTCCAGATGCCATCCCCAGATCTCTCTTGTGGTCACTTGGGGTGAGCAGCTCTGGTCTCCTTGCCACTCTGGAGAACCTCCCCTGCACACAGAGTGATAGAGATTCTTCTCTATCTCTCTCCTTCTCCATTCACATCTTTCTCTCCCAATAAGAGGTTTTTTTTAATGGTCTGTGACCTCTTTGGAGGGTGGCTTCTCTTCCAGGAACATAAGCTGTAGCCAAGTCTAGGTTTGAGGTTTCAGTTTCCAGACCCCTTCCGAACCATCCAGAAGAATGTTTGACTAAATACTTCAAGACACTGGGGGTGAAATGGAACCTTTAGTTGGAGATTAAGAGATTATCGAGACAGTAGAAAGATCCAGCAGAGGGTTCTATCTTGGCCTCAGCCTGTCCTTAACCAGCCACTCCTCTCTGCCTCCTTATCAGCCCACTCCTATGTTGCTGTTCTCTTCCTGCTGTATGACTGGTTTGCCTTCCCACAGGATGTGTGTACATGTGTATGTGTGTACATGTGTATGAACATTACTTATTGTCCCATCTCTATTTGCTATGCTTTCTGTCCTTGGAAGACTATGGACAACGGGCACCACAATGGAGATTTTCCCTGGCACCCCGACATATCTCTGAAGGTATCCCATCCCTGTGCTGAGCTTTGTCTTTCTCATTTGAGGGGTGGGGTAGGGAATGCTGACTCATTCTAAGCCCTCATTGTACTAATATGCAGAAAGAAACAGTTGTCCGCTGTGAGTAATGCTTTCCTAGCTAGACTGGCCGGGGCTCATGTCTGCTGTTCAGCGTTTTCTTCTGAAGGTCCTGTAAATAAATGAGCCCGGCACCACCTCTATATATTTTGCTCCAAACGGATTGATTGGAGCTGACTATTAGAACTAAGCCATTCTCTGCTTTATTTTCTGCTTATTAATGCTAGCACTTGAAGGATGGTAGGAGGGAAAATATATATTGTAAATCCTAAATAGTTTTGAAACCTCATTTTTTTTTAAAAAAAATCTATACATGTTTTCTTTTAAATGTTAGAAAGGGTTGTTTTTTGTTTTTGTTTTAGGTGAATTGAAGACCTAAGGGATAAGGAAGGAAGGAAGGAAGGAAGGAAGGAAGGAAGGAAGGAAGGAAG
>JAHTLZ010003547.1:21342530-21364378 GCA_023846285.1 Phrynocephalus versicolor
AAGGAAGGAAGGAAGGAAGGAAGGAAGGAAGGAAGGAAGGAAGGAAGGAAGGAAGGAAGGAAGGATCTAACCCCAGACAGTTCCTGTTAGTAATCTAGGAGTGCTCCTTGACCATGCTCGGTTGGTGGACTCACAAGTAGTAGTGATGGCAATTAACATATTCATGCAGCTCCACCTACTGCACCACCTGGGATCATTCCTTAGTCCAGTTGACTTGATGTATCAACACTAGATTATAATTAATTTAATTGCATAAGATCAGCAGTAAGGCAATTAAACAAACTGGTCCACCTGAATGTTCTGGAATATCTAACTTGCAATGTTAGGTAGCAATTCTCGTTTCTGATATGCTGAATATGGCATGATGAATATACAGTGGAACCTCGTATAACAATCAGTTTGTATAACATAAAATCTGTACAACATAAAAAATTCTGGAGATAGGGGAAATTTGCTTAACAGAATCGTCTATGGGGCGAATCCATACAATATATAATTGTTTGTGATTAGGCATTACTCTGTTTTCAATGCATTCCTATGGGAGACTTGTATAAAGGAAAATTTGCTTAACATAATTTCATTTGGAATGAATTAATTCCTTTATGCAAGGTACTACTGTACATGCCAAAAGCTTGATTTTTAAAATTTTTACTTGGAAGCTAAACTCATAAAAATTGTAGATCTTTTCAGCCTGTTCACTGATATTAGTCTACCTCTGTTTAAAATTCAAAACACTCCAAGAAAGTAGGAAAGTTTTCAACACTAGATTAGTTACATAAGTGCACGGGGGTGATCCCTGAAGAGGATTTGGGATCTTCAACTGATCCAGCATGCAGCAGCTAAGCTGCTAACTGGTGCACAGTATCATGATCATAATGAGATAAATATATATATATCCCAAGGTAGCTTTTTGTTCATATTCAGAAGAACTGTTGAGCAGGCCATGAGTGCCCTGTTACAAATTCAGTTAACATTTTCTATACTGCCATTCATAAAACCAGAGGTGCAGCAGTGAAGATATATTCTCCAAGTTGTAACAGTTTGCATCACCTCCCCCTGCTTTTATATTCCAATGTTATACATTTCATCTGTCCCTCCAGTGCTCATACATTTGATGTCCACAACCACTGCCTTATCAGATGTGATCGCAAGAGAGCAAATGTGGCTGGGAGAAGGCTGGAGACATCGGAGGTCAGATCGGAATGCCCAGAAAAGAAGCAAGTCTAAAGAGGCATGATTATGAAGTGAGGAGACAGTAGAAGATTCACTCAAGGCAGGAATAATTTTCCAGGAGCCTTGATGCACCATGGTTAAACTGCTGTACTACAGCTATAACTGTACAACTTGGGGTTCAATTCAAGGTAGCAGGTTCAAGGTTCACTCAGCCTTCCATCCTTCTGGGGTTGGTAAAATGAGAACCTAGCTTGCTGGGGTGGGGGCAATGTATAGCTTTCATAATTACTTGTAAACCATCCAAAGAGTGCCTTAAGTGCTATGGGGCAGTATATAAGCAGCATGCTTTGCTTTTTTTCCTTTGCAGTGCCACAAAAAAAACCCAAGCAGCTTGCTGAAAACCCTGGTCTCATTGACCGTCCTTATAGAAAGGAGGGAAACACTCATGCTCACAGACCAAGAGGGCTCTGGCACCCTCCTGCACCATAGTGATGGTGTGCCATCAAATTGCTGCAGGAGCTTCAACAGGAGTTGTCAAGATTTAAATGGATGGGGATGAGGGATTCAGTGCATCCATGGGAGCCTTAGGGAATTAGAGAGATTACTCTAGGACTAACAATGCAAATAGATGAAGCTTCAAGCTTAACAGCAGTACTCCACTCCATGCCTAATATAGACTGGAAGCTCATATTCCCTTAGTATCAAGCATGATGGTTTCAGGGATTGTTTCCATAGTGTTAAACAATACAAACAGCAGGGGACCAATACTCCTTTCACACCCTTGTTTCTAGGCTTCCTGGATGCATGTTGATGCCCGTTCCAGGAAGAAAGAACCTTGAACGTGTTTTGTTCCCCAACTCTCTAGAGTCTAGGCCAAGAGTGTCTGCTAAGACCATTCCCTCGGACGACTCTTAGGTGCCTGCTTCTGTAACTTCATGGTGACACTTCTAGGAAGCCTGACTAGCTCAGATTCATCATCCTTTGCCCCAGGACTGGGAAGCATACGTTTGTCAGCACATTAGATGCTGGCTGTCTCTCAAACGCTGGCAGCAGCCACAGCTAATCGATATGCATATTCACCAGCAAAACTGAGGAGTACATCTGTTCTGTGAAAAAACATACATTCCGCCTGTAGTACAATCAGTGTAATTAAAAATTAACATGCATTAATTGTTAGAGCTGATGTAAACAGCTGATGTTCCACTTAGACTTGTCTTCTGTACATATCATTAGGCAAAGGCAAATATTGTTTAAGGCCACTCTTTCAGAAGAGGAAAGGAAAAGACCAGAAAAGGTGAGAAAAGAAAATAAACTAATTCCAGCTAAACCAATTTATGAGAGAAGGCAAGGCAAAGGGGAACACCCTAGGTAATTATGAGTCCCCTGAGCTAACAGAAAGAAAGAAAATTTATTGATAACGCATTTGTTTGAATCTCATTCTAGTGAATGTATTTAGGCATAGTGTGAAGTATAATTTGATCTGCATGTGCACGGGGAACATTATGTTTCGAAAAGTGGGATATGCAGAATGGCACAGTTGAACTCAAGTTAGAACTCATCATTCGATAGACCAGGAAGCAAAAAATAAATTTCAAAGTGTATAATATCCCCCACCTTGGTGGCTGTAGCTCACACACTCCGGAGAAATCAAGGTAGGGGATGCAATTCTGAAGAGGTTTGTTTGTTCACTAGATAACTTCCATACCCACCAGCAGGAGTTGCACCTCCAACCACGCTGGCAGGGAAATATGCTACTTCAATGCATGTTTTAAATATATATCTATATCTATAATTGTTATTCAAATGTCATTGCAAATATTATGTTGCTGTTTTGGTGGAAAACAACAACATTCCAGCAGGTCTACCTTGTCCTGCCTGCTGGAGAATTGCTGCCTCAGATCACGGTGGCAGAATTAGAGATTGCCTGGGGGATGTCAGCTGCTTGTACCCCCAGGCTCTCTTCTGCTCAGAGATGGCACAGAGAGAGAGAACGAGAGAGAGAGAGAGAGAGAGAGAGAGAGAGAGTCTCACACTCTTTTCTGGAATTAGAAAAGAAAGTGGGAGTGCAAGGATTTTGCCAGGTAAATGGAAAGTGCTGGAAAAAAGTCTCTCCCTCTCTCTTTCTCTCATTAGAATGGTATATTTGCACAACACTTTTGCCTGGAGGGGCAGGGGAACAAGGGAGAGTCAATGGCATGGTGTGACATTTTAGTACATTACTGGGGCCAAGAAGCAGAGGCAAACTTCTGCAAGAGGGTCCTCGTCAATGTTCCCGAGGAAGAGGAAAGGACAAAGAGGCTGATCCTGACTAGTTGCAAGCCCTTTGTCAAGCTTTTGACACTGAAGTGAAATTTTAAAAATGATTTTTTAAAAAAAGTTTGATTGGTTTTCAGGTTCCAATAAACTTTGGGGGGAGGGGAGGGGAGCAGAGAGGAACCTGGGCAAGAAAAGACCAGGTAACAGACTATTATGTACCATATTTTATAAAGAACAGAGAAAAATAAAAGTCCTGACAGGAAAGTGCAAATTAGCTAGAAAATGGGCATTCATTCTTCCAATCCTATTCTGAATGGTTCCAATTAAAACTGATTAATTGTGGAGGCTTCAGCCAAATGTTTGAAATTAATATGACTTTAAATTTTGTCTGAGAAGGCATTTGTAATATGCCATGTTACTTATTACAGAAGTCAACCAAAACATTGAGAGCTGGTGAAGTGCATTGACTGAAGTGTGAGAATATGTGCAAGGCAGGTTGGAATGACCATTTACCCACAATGCAGTGCAGACCTCCTTGGGAAAGCTAATGAACTTGACTACATTTATGGAGCTGTTTGGAAGTCGGGTGAAGAAAGCCATGCCTGCAACTCAGAGAAAACTGGAAGAAGGGTGGACAAACACTATAATTACTAGTGTCATCTCTAGATATCACAGATTCTGGCCCAGAACCCTTTTCTTTGAGTTGCATGCTATTTCAAATCAATGATTGTTTGATAGCAAGCCATAAAGTCAAGGTTAGAAAGTTTGGTACACTGGTGTTCAAAACACTGGGAACCAGTCTTCTGGGAATGTATCTTTGATCTTCTCTCCTCATTTTGCTGCATGCTGAGAGCAATCATAGCCCCATAAAGTTGTAGTCAGCGTACTTCAGGTCTTCTCAGGCTTATACGTCTGACTGGTCTTTAAGTCAAAAAAAGCAGCAACAAAAACACAGATGGAAATATTTTCTGCTTGTCTCTCTGTTCCTTTTAAAGCCACCGCACATGCTCATGAGCAGTGCTGCTGAGCTGTTTCATATCAATATCAATCTAGTAATGCAGCAAATGAGTTCTGATTTGTGCTATTTAATGTCCTAATGGCTTGACTAGTTAGGTAGATAATTACACTGTATGATTTATCCAACCCATTTATAAATATTTATAATAATGGATAGATTAACCTTTGGGATTTCTTTCTGGAAACCCTATTGGTTGTATCGAGATCATCTGACCAAAGGTAGAATGAGTAGTTGCCTGCAAATGAGCAACAGTGTGCATTGTGGGAACACTTAGCTGCACAGCATCCTTCCTATAGCATCATGTATCATCAGGGTACTTTTTTCCTTTTTGCTTCATCCCAGCAACCTCATGGCCTTCACTCTTTCTCCCAATTAAAACACAATGCCATTCTAACAGACATGGGCCAGAATCCTGTTGCATAGCTACATGGACAGACGTGCTGTTTGTGGAGTGCTTCCACTGGTGCATTGTGCAACTGGCTGCAACATGAACCATGCAAGTGATGGCACAATCGAACTGGGATGTCTGTCTTGCCTGGGCATAACACCCACTAAGGTTACACCTGCATAACTTGTTATTTATTTTATTATTTATTTATTTATTTATTTATTGGATTTTTATACCGCCCATCTGGCACCAAGGTCACTCTGGGCGGTTTACAACAATTAACGAATTCAAACAATTCATGCAATAAAACCATAAAATAGTAACACAATAAAAATAAAAATAAAAATAATATTAAAGTGGCATAAATATAATGTGTTAAGATGTGGCAATGAACTAGATGTCAGCTATGGTTGCTTATGGAGGAGAAGTGAAGATGCAAGGTGAAGTCATGAGTACCTTTCCCTGTGTGCTTTACTTCAAGGTCTTTGCTCATTCATTATTGCTCCAAATGACTGCATTCTTTGTGAGAATGGGGAAATTGAACCCTTCACTTGCCTGAGCATCGTCCCCTCTGCTATGAAAGAAAGAGGGGGGTCAGAAGGGAAGGACTACAGGGTAATAGAAAGGGAGAAAAGGAGAGGCTCTCTATTGGAGAAGAAAATCAGAAACAGAAAAGGTAGGAAAGAGAGGAGTGAAGGAGTAGAGTAGTGGAGAAGGAAGAAAGGCTGGCAGTGTATATGTACTGTATATAGGAGAGCAAGAGACCAAAGGGTTGAGTGGTGAAAAGAAAGGAAGAGAGGTAGAGTCAGGGATAGTGGAGACAAAGAGAAAGGAATAGGCCTTACCAGAAGGTTTGGTTGGATATGGATGGAGAACCCCTAGACCCATGAATGGGTAAAGATGACTCACCTGGTAGAGGACAGTGAAAAGAGAAAGAACAGACCCCCACCCCACCCTACCCTCACCACCAGGAAACTATCTGACTGGTGAAAGCAGGAAAGGAGGAGATTGAACTAGGAAAATAAAAGAGGAAAAATCCAAGTGGAATTTGGGTTGGGGGGAGGCAGAATGTACCCAGCTGGGACCAGTCACCTACCTTCCAACCATTTGGTGAATCATGGTGTGAGAAGGAGCCATGCCGATCTCAGAGAGGTGGAGACAATTCACTGTGCTACTGCACCTTCCATTGGCTGGGAGCTCAGATAAGATGTCAAAGCCCAGATGGGATTGTTTGATGGACAAGGAACCCCAGGAGCTCTCAGGCTAGAGGGACAAACTCTTTCACTGCCCTGTGGGTAGAGGAGGGAAAAGTTGATATGTTTGACACAGTTAATGTTGACTTAGAGAGTTCTGTACTAAAAGCAAAGTAAGTTTAAAGCAAGAAATAAGCTTGGTGATTCCTTCTTCTTCTTCTCCTCCTCCTCCTCCTCCTCCTCCCTTAAGACTTCTCCCTTCTCCATCCAAAGGACAGGTACTGTATTTGGCATTCATGGCTGGCAGCCCACATTCCACATGCCTATATGTAAAGCCTCAGCTAAAGTCTTGATGGCACCCAGGAGTTAGAAGTCTTGCAGGTATACCATCCAGAATAACACATTTCCCATCCCCTGGAGGGCATTTTTAGCACATTCATACACTGAGAGCCTACAGCCATGTGCTCTTAAAGCCAAGGGTTCAAGAACACAATACAGCTGCTCTGAATCCAATGCCTCCATTCTATTTGTAACCTCCATTGAACTCTCATTTATATTCCATGGAATAAAATGGAGCACTTAAACGTTTAAGTGCAATTTGTGCCTTTTTAATGATAAATAAAATCCTGAAAAAGTTAATAGCCTCCAACGTGGGTATACAGTATTATCTCAATGAACATATAATGAAATATGACATTCTTCATGCAGATTATTACATTTGCCCCCATGCCTCCATCACAGTCTTTTCCCATAGTACATAGCAGAAGATGTCTCACTAATGTGTGATTTGTCTGATCTATAATCAGACTGTTCATAAAATCCTAACGGAAATTAAGATTTTGTTATTTGGAGTGGTCAAACTTCCATTTTCAAGCACATCACATTTTAAAACCAAAGCTGGCATTTGGGTTTGCTCTGAGTTTTAGGATAATAGCAAATTACACAGAAAATCTACCAATTCGTTGTCAAGTGAACTATGAAAAAAAGAACTATTAGTTCATAGTTCATCTGTGAGAGAGAGAGAGAGAGAGAAGCAGAGTCCTGAATAATAATTTTTGTTACACTATAAGAAACATTTTCAAATAGCTGTAATATCTGTTGATTTAAGAATTGTGTGTTATAAGTCCAAGGTGAAGAATAATTTAAGATCTTTCCTCTTTATGTTAAATAATTCTTACATCAGGTACTAAGCTTCCAGACTCACATCATGTCCTGCACACTTATGGCAGATGGAGTGAAAATTCCATCAGGTCAGTAGCAGCATTATGATTGTTTTTATTGGAGACTAGATGTCAGCCAGGAAGCCGTGGAAGATATCACTTGCATAGATCAGGCTGTGCAGTGGTGTAAATCAAGATAAATCTGCCCATGTCAAGGCAATAGTCAGAGAACTAACAATCACAATGAGTTCTGTTCTCACTGCCATGAAACGCTCCCTGCATATACTTAATGCACTAGCATAGACTGTTAGATGGTTTCATTTTTGTGGGGAGAATATAAAAAGCCAGGCAGCAATTTTGAAAACTTTAATGTCCCGATTCCACTTACATTATGACACTTCTTTCCACTGCCATACACCAGAAACACCCAACAATTTGTATACCAATTATGTAGATAATAAATGCGGACAATTCTCACTGCATTGACTCAAAACCGTATTTGAGGGCCTGACTTTCTATAATTCTGCCCTCCCTCCTACCATAACATGAAAAACTAATTCAATACTTTTCTGAGTCATTCTAAGAAGGGCTGCTTCTCTGCTTGCTCTGAAGCTAACCGGAAAGGAAAGCAGAGTCCAGGTTATATTTCTCTTTTTTTCCATTCTTTGCCATCTTTTGGGGCTGAACATTTATTTGACTTTCCAAAGATTTGCACTGAAATGCTTGATTCCTCTGCTGAAATTTTAGCTGTCCTATAAAAATCAGCCATTAAAACAAAAACAAAAACCCCACACACTCAACAGTTTTACAACCCTTGCAGCCAACCACAACAGGGATGAACGGGTGGCACCCCCCTGTTCTACAGGTGTTGTGATCCTATAAACACCACACATTAACCTGTTGCTGGAGCTGTTAAGAGACAAGCATTATATGCGGGACAGCGGCAGCCAAGCGTATCTTCTTAGCATGGCAAGTCTGATCAACAGGTTGGCCTCCAAGGATAAGAGTCAACGTGATTGTTAATCCAGGGATGGACGGGAGAAAATCAGCATAATTTCTCTTGATATCCAGTGGTGGCCCCAGGTTTCCTATAGAAACAAAGCATGTTGCTAGATAATTCTGCCAGCAAAGCCTTCTCATCTGTTATTTGCATTAAGGCAGTCAGCTACCACAGCTTCCGTGAGTTACTAATAGATTCTTTGCTGTTTTTTCGGCTTTAAATGGCATTAATGCTGCCACTTAGAAGGATAACACCCCAATTAAGAGGGAACAAATAACTTCAAAATCAGCCATTTATTGCACTGTGTGTTCTACCCACCGAAAGAAATTTCAAAAGGGAGCATCTTAATCTTTATTATGAAAACCACCAGGTCGTCATTGTAAAAAGGGAAATGAAACGTTGCTCATTTCAGGCTTTACCTGAAACCCTTTAATCTTACAAATAGGTATCACCTGCGAGGCTCTGTGTTGTCTTCAGTCCTCTGCCGAGTTGTTCATATCCTTCACATTATTCCAGGATGCAACCTGGATCCTAGGTGAGTCAAGTGAGACAAAGAGAATGTCAATGGAAACAAAGAATTATTTATTTATTTATTTATTTATTTAAAACAAAGCAAAGCAAAGTGTTCTGCTTATATACTGCCCCATAGTGCTTACACCACTCTCTGGGTGGTTTACAATTTAATTTTGCAGGCTACACATTGCCCCCTACCCCAGCAAGTTGGGTATTTATTTATTTGCCTACTATTATTTATTTATTTATTTTAGAGTATTTTTACCCCACCTTTCCCCTTGGAAAAGGACCCAAGATGGCTTACAATAATGAAGGGATAATATACAGTCCAGTACAATTAAGACATGCTCAAATATTTGAGAACAAGGAATTGAGGGACATCTCTTACAGCATTAATAGACAAACATTAAAGCAACAGACAGAATTAAAGCAACACGGTTATAAGTAGTTATAAACACAAAGTCTGTGTGAACCCATAGATTCATATTAAATATACATGGTAGTCCATCATTCAGGGAAAGCTTGCCTGAAGAGAACGGTCTTTGCCTGTTTACGAAAGGAGAACAGAGAAGAGGCAGTCTTGGCCTCCAGTTGGAGGGAGTTCCAGAGTCTTGGCGCAGCAGTCGAGAAGGCCCTTTCATGGGTTCCCATGAGATGTACCTGTGAGGGTGGTGGGATGGAGAGAAGGGCCTTTCCTGATGACCTTAGCACCCAAGTCGGTTCATACTGCGAGATTCGATCTTTGAGGTAGCTAGGACCCAGGTCGTATAGTGCTTTGTAGGTCAAGGTCAGCACCTTGAATTCTGCTCGATAGCTGGTCGGCAGCCAGTGGAGCTGCTTTAATAGGGGTGCAATGTGATCTCTGTACCCCACCCCAGTCAGCAATCTGGCCACTCCATTTTGGACCTGTTGATGTTTCCTGAGACATTTCACGGTAGCACCACAAAGAGCACATTACAGTAGTCTAGCCGGGACGTCACTAGGGCAAGTGTCACCACAGCCAGAGCTGGTTTCTCAAGAAATGGGTGTAGCTTGTATACTAGCCTTAGTTGTGCAAATGCGCTCTTGGCCACAGCCGTGACCTGGGCATCTGAGCTCAAGGATGAATCCAAGAACACCCCCAAGCTGTGTACCTGATTTTTGTTTCACTTCCCGTGCCTCAGAATCCCATCTTGCTTGGTTTCATTATTAACCAGGGCCTTTTCCATGACTGTACCCACCTGTATACCAGGATATAATTACATATCATGAAATCCATCAATGATCATAGGGTAGAAAAATAGAATTAGCAATTTGCACAACAGTATTAGAACTGAAGAGTTGAATTTTTTTCACCTGTTTGTTTAAAGTGCAAGCAAATGAAATATGTTTTTAATCTAGTCCTTTGGTATGAATACATGCAAACAGGCACATGTGAGTGGGATTATCAGTAACGCGTCCTTGTAGACCCACCAAACTCCCTTCCCTTCTTTCATGAGTGAAAAAAAAACCTCCTTTCATCACCTGTAGGGAGATGAAAGTAAGCTAAGAAATCACAGAGTCAAGCTTTTATAAGGCAGCCAGTTCTTCTTCTCTCATACTCCCTTGCAATTTCTTCTGAATGATAACCACGCCATAAATGGATGGATAGCAGGGAGACCAGCAAACAACAGCCACCCGCAAACACTGTAGACCAGAGGCTAGTCATTTTGCAGAATGTTTTGTAAGACTAGGTTAATGTGCCCTGTGAGTCATTTGTTCCAGCTATTCCTTTGATGCTAGTTCTTAAGATATAAGTGACTTGGTAAATTTTTATTTCTCTCTCTCTCTCTCTCTCTCTCTTTTTTTTTTTTTTAGGGGAGGAAACCCCCCCCCCCAGAAATGAGTATAACGACATATATATTTCACAACCATACTGCGTTGAGCTTTCTTTCACATTAAGCTACATTTAATATTCATTTCACATTTTTTTCCTATTAATTAAAAGTAAACCGTGTATTGTATGGTACATTATCCCTCTAACAGCCCCATGCGGTGATCATGAAGTGGAAGACTAATGGTGTAGACTTTAGCATTTAGTTTTAACCAGAATCATTTACATATCTGTAAGAAGAGTCCAAGGCATATGTAAATAAGCAAAGTCTTATAGCAAGACCCTTGCCTAGTTTACTGTGGACAGGAGAGCCACAGACTATGTATTTATTCCTTCAGTCCCCTAATTTAACAAGACTTTACACGGCATCTCTGTTTGCAGAAAAGCAAAGAAAAATACCTTATTACTAGGGAGAGGCATGTGGCAGTAAGAAAAATGTGTTTGTTTGCTTTTTCTGTTCTATTATTTCAAGAAGCAAAGGTGATCTTATTCACTCTTCATTAAAAGTTTATCTTTCTTGTAGATCAAGGAAGACCAATTGTTTTATGCTGAGATTTCAGAATTTAAAATGTTATACAAAGGGCCATGCAGTTTTCAAAGTCAGCAGGAAGGCAGTGAAGAAATCATGCTCTATGTTTTTAAACAGATTACCTCGTACCTTAATATGCCTCGGAATCAGAAAACATTCAAGTAATACAAAAACAGCTCAAGAAAGCATTACACATGCCTCAAACAAAACTTCTACTTTCATTTCTAAGAATGCTATTAAATACGGTGCCTTAAAAATTAAAATGTAAATGTGTAAGCCAAGTCAACATCATAGCACATATCAAGGTAGTTTTCACTGGCTGGACTTTTAATTATTGTGTCTATTTAGCAGATGAGTGGGAAAGTGAAAAACACACAAGGACAAAAAGGAGACATCTTCCATTAAAAGAAAAAAATCATTCTTGTTTATATTTATTTATTTGATTTATATGCCATCTTTCTCCCAAAACCGTAATACAAAGCAACTCACATCATAATCTTATATGAATTGGAAATGAAAGCATAATACAACTTATCACAATTCCATTGATGACATTTGGGGTTCTTTTTTCCATAGATGTTTGGTCAGTTGACATGAATGGCCAGGCCTCTCCAGACTTGGCATTCAGATCTTAGAACAGCTTCTCAAAGGTTGAATGTCGAACAAGGTCCCTTTTCAACTTATTTTGAGAGGGAGGTCTCAAAACTTGAGGCTGGTGGGTTATTTTAATACAGCGTGTGGAAAATTGTAACTTCCCTCCTCACTAACCAACATTAATCTAATGGTTTATGAGCAGCACAGCTAGATTTTGTTGTCTTGCCAATAATTGAATTCCCCATTTACTTCTGTACAGGCAGGCTCTCCATGATGAGACACCCCAAAGAGCAAAATTTGTACCACACAGGATTCCTTGCTTCTGTCTGAGAGTTCTCCACACAACCCCACCCCAAGCTCTCTTGTGCAAAATGCTTCTAGCACCTTTTCCCTTTAAGAAATAAAGCACACATATACAAACCAGGCACAGGATTGGCTGATGGTTTTAAAAGGTGCAAGTTACCCTGCTGGGCTTCTCATGTTCTCCCAGGCCAGTGGTGGCGAACCTTCAGCACTCCAGATGCTCTGGACCACAATTCCCAGAATTCTGAGCCTAGAATGCCAATGACAAAAGACTGTGGGAGTTGTGGTCCAAAACATTTGGAGTGCAAAAGGTTTGCCACAACTGTCCTAGCCTATCAAATACGCTGTTGGGAGTATATGAAGTGTGTATGTAAAACGTGTATCTGTGCCTTGTGCACACTTATGTTCCTTGACTGCATACTGTGGAGGTCTACCACAACATGTTCCTACCTGTTCAAAGTCAAGCTGAGGAGAATGCAGCACTTCAGATACTGTGGGACTAAATAACCCATCATTCCTCAGCACCAGCTATACTGCTTATGCTGATTTAGGCTGATGACAACCACAGTCCTCCAGCATCTGGAGGACCACTTTGTGTCCATTCCAACCTGGGGTGTTAGACTTTTACAAAAAAAGATTGTTTTATAATACATCATAGGAATTAGGTACTGTATCTTCGTTTCATGGATGTCCTATGCTCTGAATTGGGTAGGAGGATTTCCGCCTCCAATGCTGGGGTGAACACCCCTTCCAAGACAACAAATGCTTTATGTTTCATGAACATAATCTTTTTTAAAAAAATTCGGCATAGTTTAATAAGGCATCTAAGTAAAATTGTTCTGATTGTTTGCTATTTTTACTGACTGCATATAGTAAATGCACAGTAAAAATGTGCAAAATTTTGAAGGTAGTGTTCCATGTTTTAGTATTTGAATGAGATAAACCACATCAGAACAAACGGGATACAAATCAAGGAGAACAGAATACACAGGGGGGAGGGAGAGAGAGAGAGAGTCATTTGAAAATCTGAAGATGCTGGAAGTCATTTGTAAATTAAAGAAATTTTTGGACATTATGCCATTCCATTTCTATATACCTGTATGGTACCTGTTATTTGCTGGTATTGTTATTTGGATGCCATGATTTTTTTAAAAAAACAAAACAGCACACATAGACATAAAACAAAGATTTTTAAAAATCCCACCTCACAGTATTTTATTGTGTATTAATAGCAGCCTTTCTTCAGCCTTTTATGCCTTTTGCGATATCAGGTTTTTAAGCAATTAGTTTGCAGATGTCACTAAATAAATGGCATTCATTCCTTAAGCCGGAACCATACCTGTTAACCGTCTTGACGTTTTCTAGCTTTAAAGCTGGGTTTGATGTGCACAGCATGTTCAAAAACTGTACTCACAGTTCAAATGAGCTGGATTACAGACCATGACCACTGAGACCCTCACATGACAAAGCCTTTGTGTAATTAATATGCAGGGTAAAATGCTCCCTGGACGGCTGCTAAAGCGATTTAAATCATGCACATAAAAATGTAATCACAAATTTAGCATGGTGGACATTGTAGTCACACTGTGCTTGATTGCATAGAAGGTTCCAAGTGTGTTTTAAATGTCCTTTAAGATTGAGATTAGGACTTGTACTTACAAGATGCATATTAATCTAAAACTCAACATTTTTCAGTGTGGGATCACAGTAGGAGAACATTATGGGCAATAGAAGTTCATTCTAATCCCAGTAGGTAATTACACTTTGAAATAATATTCTTTAATTAAATCTTGTTTGCAGTTGATTGATTTAAACACTAAATCTAAAAACCTAAATTTGAGTTTTTATCAATTTTTGATGCTTATTGCACAGAACTTGAGCTTTAATTGATGTTTCTGAAGTTTTCAAAGCCCTTGTCTGCCGTATCCTTACTGAATTTAGTGCAATTACTCATTTCCTTCCCCCTTCCCCTCCTCCTCCTCCTCCTCCTTCCACACTGCAGACAACTTTCATTAGATGCCAGATAACTTTAGGTATTTGAAAATCAGTGATATCTACATGTTTGCTATACAGGAATGCCAAGACAACACTTTGGACCCCTTGAGGGAAAAGGCAAAGCTAAAGGCTAGGATGTGAGGATCTCACAACCCGTGTTTGCAAACACCTTTCCGTGTCACAAAAGACAAGCACTTTCTTCCTTGCCCTTCAAAAGCTGCTACACTGGGTGTTCCAGGTTCTGCTTAGAAAGGGGAAAAGAGTTTACAGAGTCAGCCTGATGGACCTCATCCCCAAGAAAGATATTATGTGGGTGGGTGGGGGTCCTTCCGTGCTCTTCTTAATGCCGACCCCTCTGCATAACTCTTCTGCCAAGTAACAGAGCAGAGCCCTCAGGCACATGACTAGGCCTCCAAAAAAACTCCTTTCTATACTCTCATCCTCAAGGAGAGCACTGTTTTCCAGAATATGTCATGATAATAAAATTATTTAGTCTTCCCCAATCTTCAAAAGCTATAAGATCCAGGATGACCTCTCTAAAGCTAGATTTGTTGCTTTGTTAAGAGAAGCTGGCCTTGCAGGGCTATTCTAATGGTTCACTCAATGGCCATCTTTCAGAAACATCTGATTGACACGAGTGTAGCATGATGCCTCCATGAATGCAAAGTGGTGTTTCTCTATTTACACTCTTTTTTGCACCTTTCCAACGGATGGGAGAATTTCACATCAGGTAGTGAAGACAGAGCAGGAGGGGCAAAATGGGCTGATGTTAAAGTCCGCATGACTACTTGTAGGCACAAGTTCATGTGGTCTAGAAAAAGAGGAAGATACTGTGTAGGATGCCATTATCAGCAGTGGAACCAAGTCCCATACAGTATGGCTCTTCATCTTCAGGAGCAGAGTTTTGACTAGCCAGACAAAATACAACAAGGAGTTGGAAAAATGGAAAATAACAGTGAATGGCAAGGAAGAAGTTCAAGCCAAAATATGTATGCTGTGCATTTTTCTCCTTTGGCCACAAACGGCATCCAGATCTTTACATCCTACCAATTAGAAAAATATCTAGCCCAACTGAAAAATTCCACAACCTTAGTGAATTCTGAAAGGCCAAATGGGGTTCAGAATCCTGTCTTCTCAAATCAAGGATATCAGGCATGTCCAAACTTTGGCCCTCCAGATGTTTTGGACCACAACTCCCAAAATTCTAAGCTTAGATTGCCAATGGCAAAGGACTGTGGGAATTGCTGTCCAAAACATCTGGAGGGCCAAAATTTGGACATGCCTGAAGGATATCTTCTGTGACAGTTCTGTGCTCTAGAACAGTGGCTCCCAACATTGGCTGATCCAAGTGTTCTTGGACTGCAACTCCCAAAAGCCTTCACCAGAGCTGGGCTGACCTGAGTAAGCCAAGGGGTGGGAATCACTGTTCTACAACTTTTACCATTTCCAGGATTTTAAAGTAGTAAAATATCAGTATTGCTGAATTTCAAAAGAAATTGTGAATCACAGTGATATGGTACCTACAGAAGATGATTCTGCTCCTGATTTGGCAGGTGCTCCCTGATCTCAGCCACTGCCTATCTCCAAATACAGCCCATAATGATATACCAATATCATCCTCACACACAGGTAGGCAAATTGGTGCTTCCCCATTTTGGGGTGGGTTACAATTCCCATGAGCCACAACAAATATGGCCCACATTGAAGAATTATGGGAGTTTCACTCCACAACATTTCGATGGAACCCAGGTGCCTACTCCTATTCTAGAGGCTAGTTAATCCTTCAGCAGGTCCAAAGTGCTGGGGTTGGTCACAAGGTACATATAACTCCCTTGTTACAACAGCTCCACTGGCTGCCAATCCCATTTCTGGGCACAATTCAACATGCTGGTTGTCACCTGTGAAGCCCTAAATGGTGTAAGCCCAAGCTATCTCAAAGACCATGTCTCCCATTATAAGCCTGCCAAGACATGAAGATAACCTGGGAAGACCTTTTTTTCTCATCCCCACCACCCTCAAAGCACACTTAGGGCTCTATCACACATCCTTTAAAATGCTGATTAAATTTCAAGATAAAGCGTTTCCAAAAATCTTGTCCCCACGGCCACCGGGCTTTTTTAAAAAAGGTTATGCCCCCTTTAGGGAGTTTTCCAAGACCTACTGGAGAAGTTGGGAATTTTTCACTCCAGTAAAAAGTGTGAACCAGAAGTCCGTGTGAGCTCACATATGATCCAGTTTTCTGCTCCCCCCCTAGCCCCGACCAGCTCATCCTGGGGCTCATCAGTGCATTTTTAATTTAAAAAAAATCCCCTCCCCCCATGCTGATCAGGTGGCCTTCGGGCTGTCAACACTGTTTTGTTTTATTTTGTTTGTTTTTTTCTAGCGCCGACCAGCTTGTCCTGGGGCTCGTCGGCACTTTTTAAAAATATATTTTTAAAATTTCACACATACACTTCAGCAGAGCATCTTGTGTGCCTAAAGCTCTCCAGTGCGCACAAACACATGCACAAACATACAAAGAGATAGATAGATGGAGAGAGGGGGAGAGAGGGAGAGAGGATTTGGGTGAGTGAATTTTATCCTCCCGTATTTTAGAAGGTTTTCAATTTGTCACATGAGAGCTTACCTAAAGAAAAAGAATAACAACATGATTCATAGCGCAGCCTGGTAACTCTCAAAAAAGGATACCCAGTGGATAGGTATGTAAACCAGGTGATCTGGCAGGTCAAGTAATTTCACAAATGGTTGCAAATTTAAACATGATCCTTGAAATATACATCCACATAGCCAAGCCATTCACAGCCGACAATTTTACAACCAAATCTTGAGTATTCTGTCTCTTAGACTCCGAAGTGAACTTCCAGTTATAATTTTGCACAGTTCAAAATGCAATTCACAGAAGCCAGGAGTTTGGAGGGGCTAAGGGGAATCAGAAGTAGGTTTGGATTAAGACTCTACAGTTCTGCATAATGAAATTGTGGGTGTGTAGTACATGGCATTAAATTCATGATCCTATGCATTCAATAACAAAAAAAATTCACATCTTACTATAGTTGCATTTGTCATTTTGTAGAAAAACGAAGGCGCACATGGAATCTTTTTATTAAGATGACTGGGCTGTTGAGGGAAATGATTAAGTCGCTATAAGAGCAAAGACAGACCGCAAGACCTCATTCATTGTAGCACCAGTATTAATCACATACATAATATAGGTGTCTCACTATAAGCCACATTCCCTTAAAATATATATTATACATCCTGCGGGCAAACAATAGCACAACAGATGTGAAATAAATCCCTCAAAAAGCCATGGTGGCCAGACAAAAATCATTTATAACCTGACAGATTAATGTACTTCCTCCTTATGCATAATAGATGAAAATATTTACAACAATATCAAAAAGAGCTATAGAAAATTAAACCTCACTAATCAACCTGCTTCATGCAGGACATAAGCTTCTCCCTGAATTTTTTTTTAATTCATATGCTAAAAATTCTTACCGAGAAAATAATATTCCTCTTTTTGATGGAGTTGTGGACACTCGACATATGAGAGTTGATTTTTAATTAGTTTTCATGTGCTAAAAAGAAATCTAATGCCTTGGCACGGTGGTGAGGGGAAAACCTTGTCAAGCCACACCAGAGACTTAATAGAGTGTCTGACAGCAAAAATTCTAGGGCTGTTGGGAAAGGGTCAGGGCCCTGCCTAGGTTGCTGGGCTGCTAGACCCATCATCCATCAACCCTCATTATGTTGGCTAAGGGTGATGGGATCCCTTATCCCAGCCCACCCCAGCCCAGAAGATCCTACAGGGCTACCAGTTGCCACCCCCAGGTTAAGAGAAAGCTGCAAGTCATAGCAAAGAGGGAGGTCCTCTTCTCGCCCAAGAACCAAATTCAGCTCCAGGGCAGATCTGAGCAGCTCTATCCCACTTACATTTGGGATCCAAAGGCAAATGATGTGATCTAAAATGATAACCCCTCTGAGCTAAAAGAGTTTCCTGCCACTGAAGAGGCATTCCAACTGGTGGGGGAAACAGTATAAAATATGTCGAAATGTATGGCATCATAAGGAAGGGAGTGTGTGCATCTGGGGGACTCTGGGGTGAAGCTCCAGAGAATGAGGTCCTTCACTCTTGCTTTATGATGTCAATGGCTGAAACAGAACTCATGATGCAGAAACACTTGATGCCAACAAACAGCCTAGGACAGACCAGACATTTTCCATTGATACATTCCTATGTTCCTACGACTCCACCGTTAGGCGACTTGCACAAAAGAGAAAGAACTAGGATGCAAGCTCAAGTGTTGTTCCATGACTGGACTGCCATTTAATTGAAAATGTCAATCAATGAGCCGTGTGTGGGAGGGCAGGGGTAGGGGTAGGGGTAGGGGTAGGGGTAGGGAGTGAATTTGGATGAGGCAACCTTTTTTCAAATGTGAGGACTTGGTGGTCTAAGATTTTCCCACTGAATCTTTGTGAAATGATTGAAACATTTGGCTATTTGGTTCTTTTTTAGATTACACATATTATCTGGATTTAGCTTGCAGGGGATGCTCAGTCATTAGGTGAAGTGAGTAGTTGTCTCAGACAGATCCTGGCAGATGGGAGCTCACTGGTAAGGTGCTGGAGAGCAATTTGATGCACCTACCCAGCCTAAATTACTATGCTGTCCTCAGTGGAGGGGCATGTGTGAGGGGCATCAGCTGAAATAATATTTCTTCAGTAGGCCCAGTGAATAATTTGCATTTCAAGAATGAGAAAAACAATATTACCTTTCAATTTTGTTAGGTTTTCCTAGGAACTTCCACTACCCTTTCTGTGAAATTGCTGGAGCAATCAATATGGCAGTGCAAAGGAGATGAACTAAAATGGATTCTCTCCTTTTAACTAGGCAGCCCTAGAAAGTGGCTCCAATAGCACAAGGCTCTGTCTAGTCATCATTTCATATTCACCTCTACATAAAGGCACATAGTACTAGAGTACATCACCATTAATATGATCACAAAACCCGTCTCCATTGTTCTTTTTTCACCACGTCCAGCAACAAATATTCCCCATCCCAAACCAAAGTCCCGGAAACATGATAGACTGTATGAGATGGACAATAAAAACTGCAGCAGAAATGGAGCTCACAATATTGGGGGTCCTATGCACAGATCTTAAAGAAATAATGTCACCTATAGTTAAACAGATGTTCTGACTGCAAGCTCTAATGCCACATTTAGAAGTCCAAGTGCACATATTAATAGGTACGAGGATTTGAGTCAGACTTAAGTTGCACCAGCAACTCAACTCAGACTCAACTTACTGTTTTTTAAATGACTTGGACTCAACTCAAAATTCAGGACCCACCCACCACTCCCTCTTTTCTGGGTTGAAAGCTTGTTTTTTAATAGGGATGTGGAATTTAGGATTGGGATTCAGGACTTGGTATCAAAGACATAGACTTGGGACCTGAACTGACAGATTTGCCAGCATCCCTGGGTATTAGCCTAGGGCAGTAGTGGCGAACCTTTGGCACCCCAGATGTTTTGGACCACAACTCCCAGAATTCAAAGCCTGTACAGTATTGCTAATGACAAATGACTGTGGGAGTTGTGGTCCAAAACATCTGGAGCGCCAAAGGTTTGCCACCACTGACCTAGGGACTCATTAGAAGGCATTTGCTCATTCCCTATCTAGGAGCAGTGCACCCTTAAGAGGAAAAAGCTGCTCATTCTACCATTAGCTTGCATGAATCCACATTTGGTCAAGTAGCTTCCCCTCCCCTAAATTCATTTGGGAGACAGCTCAGCCTTGCTTGCATGTCTGATGTCTCAGGCATCATTTAGCACTGGAAGATTTGAATTGCCTGGAGGGAAAACACCAAAAGGAAAGAATACACATTTGCATTAACATGTAATCTGACTCTGAGAGTGCCTTCCTCCAGCTGCATGTGTTGGGAATGTTTTCCTCATGGTGACATCTTAGCAATTCTATACTGACTTATTTATTGATGGAGTGACTGATTGGGGGTGCTTTTCAATCAATCAATGGTTCCAACCTTGGGTTGCCAGATGTTCATGGACTAACATTGCAGGAGGCTTCACCACAAACTGGCAGGATTTCTGGGAGTTGTCATCCAAGAACATCTGGGGACCTAAGATTGGGAAAAACTATTCTAAATGTATCTTTCTTAGCACACTTTAGTTCGAAAACACTGCGTACCATACCCACCTCTATCCACTTAAAAACAGACTAGATTAAATTAACCAAGAGAAGGGTGGCACAAAAATACAACCAACCAACCAACCAACCAATATTTTATTTATATACAGTGGTACCTTGTATAAAGGAATTAATTCATTCCAAATGAAATTCTGTTCAGCAAATTTTCCTTTGTACAAATTTCCCATAGGAATGCATTGAAAACGGAGTAATCCCCTAATTGCAACTGTTTTTCTGTTGTACGGATTCACCCCATAGGCAATTCTGTTAAGCGATTTAATCCCTATCTCCAATTTTTTTTTCCTTTAAGTGGATTTTCTGTTAAACAAACGACTTGTTATACGTGGGTCCACTGTACTTGTAATTAGAGATGGGCATGAATAAAAGAAAGGTGTTTCATTTGTCATTTGTTGTTTAGGGGATCCGTTTCGGTTTGTTTCCATTTTTCGCAAATTTTTGCAAAAAAATCATTTTTGTTTTCATTCGTTTTGTTACCGTTTCGTTACCATTAATTTCAATTTTTTGTGATTCTTTTTTAGCTTTTAAAGCAGTTCAGTGTATTGCCGTAACGAAAATGAAATGGACAACAAAATTTCTGGTGTTTCTGTTCGTTTTGTTTCATTTTAGAGATAAAATTCATTTGTCGTTTCATTGCATAACAAAAAAAATGGAAACAGAAACAAAAAATTGTTCGTTTCGTGCCCATCTCTACTTGTAATTTTAATGTCAGTGTGGTCAGACACTAGATTGAAGTAAAAGGAAGGGATAATTTCAGGCAAAAATCAAAGAAAACAAAACAAAAGACAAAAAAATATGTGGCACCTTAAAGACTAACCTTCATATTTGAATGTAACGTTTTGTGGATATGTCCACTTCTTCAGACATAGAGCCCCAGAAATGAGTTGTGTAATAGAATATGTGATGGGATATACATTTCATACCAGATATTCATTGGCTGTAGTATTTGCATGTAAGTCCAGTTTGCCAGGGTCTTCTGGTATTTGTTGATTTAGCTTTATGGCTCTGTGGTGAATGTCTTGAGGAAAACCAGACAAGGTCAGAGCAGAGCAGAGCTACATCAACAAACACCAGAAGACGCTGGACTCCTTCCCATCATTTTTACTACTGGCCTTCTTAGAGGAGGAAGGTGCCAATAATATAAGACATCAGGATCAAGCCTTTTGTCATTCCACTCCTCTTGAATACAAAATTGAAGTAGTTGGGTTTGCCTATAAAATGTTAAAGGGGGGGGTGTTGAACTGCTAACCAATTTTGTCTCCGAACATTGTACCTTACTGCTGAGGTAAAGAACATTTGGTCCACCAGATGCTTCAGCCTTCAGATCCAACCAGCTCAAATGAGTAGGGGCTATGGGAAGAGATTTGAGAAGTTACTGTCCAGAACAACTGAAGTGTAAATGGTTCCCACCCCTTAAAGAATACTTCTTGTCATTACCAGACTCCTACTCCTACTCCTACTCCTACTTCTACTCCTATTCCTACTCCTACTCCTCATCATCATCAACAACAACATCATCAACAACAACAGCAGCAGCAGCAGCAGCAGCAGCAAGAAGAAGAAGAAGAAGAAGAAGAAGAAGAAGAAGAAGAAGAAGAAGAAGAAGAAGAAGAAGAAGAAGAAGAAGAAGAAGAAGAAGAAGAAGA
>JAHTLZ010003547.1:21364418-21385398 GCA_023846285.1 Phrynocephalus versicolor
ATATTATTATTATTATTATTAGTAGTAGTAGTAGTAGTAGTAGTAGTAAAAAATCCCACCTGATCTGTACCTGCTGCCCCAAGCCTGCACTACAGCTGATTGGGTGAGGGAAAAGGTGGGATTTTTATTTATTTATTTTTGTTTTATTTTTTATTTTATTTTTTTGCTGAGACCCAAGTGCTGATCAGCTGTAGTGCAGTCAGGCTGAGGTCGCTTTTTTTTAACAAGCACTGGCCACACTACAGCTGATTGGCGCTGCCCCCTTGGAAAACCCCAGCATGGGGCTGGTCAGTGGCTTGGGTGTATGAAAAAAAAAAAAGAAATGAAAATTTTTGTATCATTTTGTTTCATTTTCCTTTGACGAAGTGGTTCATTATTTGTTTCATTTTGTAACAAAATGAATAAGAAAATGAATTAAAAATCATTTCATGCCCATCTCCAATGGAAATATTTGAAACTCTCACTGATGGGAAGAATGGCAGTTATTAAAATGATAGTTTTACCTATGCTAATATTTCTCTTCCAAAACATTCCAATCATAATAAGTAGAGATGGGCACGACTTAGCGGTATTTTCATTTTCGTTTTCGTTTTTCGTTTCCGTTACGTAACAAAACGAAAAATGAAAAACGGCTCAGAACTGGAACGAAAACGGAAACGAAACGACTAATTTTGAGCCAATTTTCATTTTTCGTTACTGGAAAAACACATAATGGAGCTAAATGGGAAGAAACGAAAAAATTTTCGTTTTTGTTTTCATTTTTTCGTTTTCGTTACGTAACGAAACGAAAACGAAAAATTTTGAAATTAGCTCACGAAAACGGAAACGAGCCGAAACGGACCCCTAGCCGAAAACGAAAACGAAAACGAACAATTTTTCTGAGTCGTGCCCATTTCTAATAATAAGTAGTAAACCTTGAACAGAAGGAGCTCCCAGGCTCAGGTAGAGAGAGACAACCATGGCCCCTTCATACTTATCTGCATTGATCTGTCACTTGCCCTAGAAGCTGATTCATTGTTTGAACTTGCCTAAATAAATGAGCTCACAACAGCACCCTGCAGATTTCTGCCTCATCATTGTAGCTGCATACATGGCACCTCTCCCAGCCATAGACAGATCCATGGGCATACTGAAAAAAGCACGTTGACTGGTTGATTGTGCTTTCATATTTGTCTCTCTTTTTCCAAGCTTCCACTCTTTCGGCTACCTTGTGATTTTGCAAGGATTTTCTAAAGGCCATCTAAACCCAGCCACATTGTAATGTACATACCATATAAGTGGGAGGGAAAGTGTTTATCCAAAAGGTTAGACAGGCTGCACTGAATAATGGGCAAAGCCAAAGACTTCTACAAGCACATAAAAATTAACCAAATAGACCTAACACAAGTATGCAGACCACATTCAGCCATCCCTTGGCATCCATCAGAAGCTGCATCATAATTTTGCATCCAGGTCATCTTCTCTGTGCTGGTAACAACTCTTACCTATGCCGTACAATTGTGTGGCATCTTTATATCCATCATGCATTTTATTTGATCTAAAATTTACTTGGCCTGGTGGGCTCTACTCCATCATAAACTTATGATCCTTGAAATAATGGAGCAACAATATCCGGAAGTTTTAAATTAACATGTTACACACATGCTCTAAACAGATCAAACAAGAGAACTCAGAATACAATCGCAAGGGAACTCAGAATACAATCCCAAAGCAGTAGTAACAGGTTTCAGTTTCTTAGATTTGGTTATAGAATTCTAAGCTCCTGGTAATGTTCTTCTACATTGTCCTTGCCCATCTAAGGAGAGCAAAACATTATGAATCTATTAATCACCTCTTCTAATTAATTGTTTTAAAATGACTCGGGCGGTTGTGTTGCCACTGAAAAGCGCACTGAAATTTGGCAAGGTGGCGTTACAGACAGTAGTAATTTGAGACAACAAGACTATTAGCTGGGGTTTAGAATCTCAATTGTGGTTAAGATGGATAATTGCAAATAAAACAAACCTATGATTTTACATTAATAACCATGTTTTTCCTCTTTATTAAATTTGCAAGCAATTTTGAGCCTGGGTTTAACTTCCAGCTGAAAATTTGACCTTAACAGTATGAAGTATGGCTAAAAGGGAAGGGGAAAAAAGAATTTCCACTGAAGAGAATAAATGTATTTCCTGAACACTGGCTGTTAAGGCTAATTGATTTACTGACTCTCTGTATAGTGTATTATTGTCTTTAAACTTGTGGGACAATGAAACTCATCAGAAAAGAAGTAAATTCTGTCACTCGAGCAATGATAGCCAAAGGGGTCTTAAATATAAAGTGCTGCTTTCTTAGAATTGAAAGCAATCCCTCTAGCATTGGAATAAACTACATGAATGTCTATCCATTGAGTTTACTGGGTGTGTATTTAACGTTTTACAGTGTACTCATTTACATGCCTAGGTAAAGTACCAGTCTTTTCGATGAGGTTTATTTCCAAGGTAAAGGGGTACAGGATTGCTTTTCCGACTTAATAGCATTAGTAGGCAGGGAACTTCCTTTTAATCAAATTCCATTCATCATAATAAAATATTTGTTCAGGGAAATGTAAAACACTCCTCAAAGGAGCAGAAATAGAATTGCTCCCCCATTTATGGATGTAGTTTAACATTTAGGAAAGGGTCAAAGTTTAGGTTAAAATATTCCGTGATTTTTCTTAGTTGAAGAACAGTTTTAAAATGCATGGATTTATTTGTTGTTTCCTTCAACCCATATTTAGGTTACTATGAAAAGTGTGTGTGTGTGTGTGTGTGTGTGTGTGTGTGTGAGAGAGAGAGAGAGAGAGAGAGAGAGAGAGAGAGAGAGAGAAGCTAATTCTTCACTGGAGATGGAATCACATTCACATAATGGAAAAAAGCCATGAAAAAAAAACAAATAAGAGGGGGAAGAATTAGAATAGAAAGATGATGCTCCTGGGAATACTATTCAAATGCACTGTTTTCCCTTCTCTCTTCTGTCCACCAATAAATGTGCAGCAGATCATGGTTTCCCTCCAAATGACATCAAAAGGGATATAAACATTTGTTTGGTTTGTCCTCACACAGTTAATGAGAAAATGGGAAATTGTTCTCCTTGCTGCAAGATGACAGGATTTTTTTTTTGCTTTTTGTTTATCTCACAATATTTCTGTGCATTTTCAAGCCTCTCTCTATGCTGATTATTATTATTATTTTGAAATGGCATCATATTGAGGCACCACTATTGTAGTGAACTTTACTTAAAGATGTCTATGCTTGCCCTCACAAAATTCTCCTTTTGCACTTTGCTAATATTCCCTTTACATGGAAAGACACCTGAAAGAACACTGGCAATTGTTCTAGATTAAAACAAGTGTCTCCATGAAAGAGAAGTGTATATGTGTAAGTGGACACCAATCCCTATGAGGATAGACTGAAGGAACTAGTCATGTTTAGGCTAGAGAAAAGAAGACTGAGGGGAGATATGATAGCACTGTTCAAATGCCTGAAAGACAATCATACAGAGGAGAAGGATCTGTTCTTCTCAGTTATTCCAGAATGCAGGACATGTAATAAAAGGACTCCCAATTTAGGCTGAATATTGGGGGGGACTTATTAACTGTAAGAGCAGTACAACAATGGAACCAACTACCTCGGTAGGTGGTAAGCGCTCCAATGTTGGAGGCATTTAAGAGAAAATCAGACAACCATCTGTCAGATATACTTTGATTTGGATTCCTGCACTGACCGATGTCACAATCCTATGATTCTATAAGGGATATGGTGTTATATCAGAGTGTGGTAACCACATTACACCTATAAAATCCCATAGCTACCAATGATACACCAAAGCAACATGCCATACTATTAAAACATCATCATATGAAAATAAACATTTAAAAATGTCTTAATACGGCATGTAGTCAGCCAACCATCATGTGCAAATATACCATAATCCATATGGATAGCCTGCCTAAACAAAGATGGTCATTAGGAGATAGGAAGAGAGGAAGAGGGAAGTGGCCAAACAGGACTCCTAAGGTAAGCTGTTCCTAAATCTGAGCAGTAAAGGCAGGACATCCCCACCTGCCCTGTGGTGGAACCCAGAGAATCACTTCCAGCCAGGAATGGCACAAAGTGTTCTGCCATGTGGCACAAGAGGAAGCCCTCCATTCTTAATCCCCACTGTTTATCCATTTTCCCTCTCTAGCTGTATTAGGTGTTGAGGGAGGTTTTGTGGATACAGAAAATGCCCTTTTTGCCAGTCTGCTATCCTTTTCAAGTCCTGTCATATGCCCAGAAAGCTCCTTTGCATGGGTTTACACTGCAAATGAATTGGAGCAATTCTTGTGCAGACATATACTGTTGGGTATGAAATTATGGTAGGGTGCACTAATGCCTAGAAAAGACAAGGAAAGTAGCCTGTTACTTGACAGCGGACTGAGTAAGAACACAAATCACCTGGTCCAATATTTTTATATTATTTTATTTTAATACTTATATACCGCCCATCTTCCGGTGGGAACTCCAGGCGGTTTACAACAAAATAAAAACAATGACAAAAATAACAGATTGAATAAAACATCATAATAAAACTACAAAAAGGAATCTATGGCGGGATGGCAGGGCGAGGGAGAGAGAAAAATTAACAGTTGGCAAACGCCTCACAAAAAAGCCAGGTCTTTAAGGCCTTTCTGAAGGCTGGCAGGGACTGTGCAAGGCGCAACTCACTCGGGAGATGGTTCCATAGCACAGGGCCAGCCACAGAGAAGGCTCGGTTGCGGGTCAGCGTTTTCTGAGCCTCCCTGGGCGTGGCCACCGGAAGCGAGTGCACCCGTGACATTCTAGTTGGTCGGGCCTCAGTAGACCTTTGAGAGATTCACTCTGTTCCATTCTCAGGGCACAACACTCCACTGCTTAAGTAATAATTTTTTCCTGGTTCCTTTACAAGTATGGCCTGTGGGCACTGCCAACGGCCATCTGTGCTTGCCACAACTGGAGCCTTCTCAGTCAGCTGAAGTCACCTCATGATGAAAGTAGCACATGGGCAAATACACTATGGGACAAGTGACGGAGCTATTCCAATCAAGTGCACTATTGTATGAAGAATGGGAAATGTGAACTGGGAAATACATAGACAAGACAGAGACTTGCATGATCGCAAAGGACATCATTAGTGGCTGCACACAAATACTACCTTGTCCACATTTTCAGTTTCTCCATGATGGCAAGTATATGCCATCAGCCACTAACATTCAGTGACATCACAGCACAGCATGACTCAGCTTTGCACGTATACACTAATCAAGTTAAAAGTTTCACATTTCATAGAGCAGAACTGTTCCCAAGGTATAAAACTTTGGTGGCAAGGTTGTGTGTATCTATTATTTTCCTGTTATGGCTGCAGACAAATATGATTCCCTACAGATAGAAAAACCAAGGGAGAAGGCAAAACTAAATGTTTGTTTTGGCATGCCAGCTTTCAATATACATGGCATTATTTTTCATGGGAGACCACTGAAGCTTGCTATCAATACATTTTTAAGTGAGTTTATGGGGTACAGAGGTGTTGGCCTAAAACTGACAAGTTCTTTCCAAAAGGTGCAGGGAAAACTTTTCAAATGCTTTAAAGTGAAAGGAAGGCGTGAGTACAGCTTGATTTTCATTGTTTATAAAATAAGTGTAGTTGTTTTGGAACAAAGCAACCAATAGGATAACAGGGTAGAAGTAGCACATTCAGTTTCGTGTCAGTTTTTGAGAGAAAGAGTAAATAACAGCTCAGTGATGTAACTGTGACACCTGTGTTAGGCAAAAGAGGATAAACTAAGCTGCACAATAGACTCTTTTGTTTGTTGTTCTTCAGTCGTTCAGTCATGTCCGACTCTTCGTGACCCCATGGACCAGAGTTCGCCAGGCCTTCCTATCTTCCACTGCCTCCCAGAGTTTGGGCAAATCCATATTGGTTGCATCGAGGACACCGTCCAACCAGCTCATTCTCTGCCGTCCTCTTTTCCTTTTGCCTTCAATCTTTCCCAACATCTTTTACAGAATCTTATAAAAGGAGGAAAAGGTAATTTTTTAAAAAAACCTGTTTATTGACAAGCCGGTATAGTTGGGGAAGAAGGGTATCATTTGTTTCATAAATGCTTTAGCCACAAATCTACAAGAGGTCATTGTTATGAGAATATTTTAAATGTTACTATCCTAGAGTACCATCAAACAATAGCAAAATAAATAGCAAAGTGATGGCTACCCCCCACAGATCATTATTTATTCCTTTTCATTGGATACACATGCTCTTGGCAGGGTTATGAATAAGATTTCTACCAGGATGACATGCAATAGGACTGCCTTATCCGCAGTATTAGTAGCCACTGATTCACTCATCTATATTCTGAAAATACTACAAATGTTAAAAGAAAAACGTCCATAAAAATATTTTTACGCACATTACCGGAACTGGCCACTAGAGGGAGATGGAGATTGTGTTATGAAAAACTGCCAGCCAAGCATTCATAGTATGGCCTTTGGCACCTTCTCGTGGCCAAGTCTGGTAATTCATGTGGAAATATTTTTCTTTCTTTCTTTTTTAACCATGCTAAATTGTGATTCTCTGTTCATTAGTATCCACGGCATTAAATTTTATCTACGGTTTTCAGTATCTGGATGAGAGGGCTTGGAACCAATCCCCAACATATGTAGGGGTCCAATTATACCAGCAATGTGCTGGTCTTGGCAGTAAGGAAGTTTGATTTGGTTTGGTTAGAGTATAAATACAAGATGAAATCACAGTGCATTGTGAAACAAGATTGGAGTCACACACTGTCATTGAATGGAGGGATATCATATCTAAGGTGGGGGGGAGGAAGCATGAGGCAGGGAAGGTAACAGATATCAGGTGAATGTCCTTAGAGCAGCAGAAATATAACAGTGTGGCATTGATAGCTAGCAACAGATTTTACATAAGGCTGCATTAACGACATTACTCAGAAGCTGAGAAACGTTTGTAATTTTATGATTTAATGTTATAACCACTCTGATGTTCTTTCACATAATTTTAAGAAAGTTGGTAAAGCTTTTGGAGCATTTTTTTTTACTTTTAAATTAAATGCTATAGAGATGTATTCCTTTTCATATGTTTTTTTAATGTGTCCTTTAAATAAGATCCTTCCTCTTGATTCTAATATGAGCAAAGTTTTTGTGTAGACTTTTGTAAATGAAAGTTTACACTTGAGATAAATTTTCTGAATTGTTTGCCTAAAATTTATTTTCATATATTTTAAGTGAAGTGGTGCCTTGAGTTACAATTGCCCCAACTTACGAAAAATTTGACATTCGAAGGGAAATCTGCAAGTATGGGGAAATTCAAGATATGAAAATTTAAATGATTTTTTCAAGTTACAAAAAGTTTCCCCAAGACATATTACAAATGAAAGCCCTGGAAAATGCTTCCCTTCCATTTGGAATTGCAACACTGCCATCTTGTGGCCACCACCCACTACAGTACTGCAATTGCAAACAAGCAGGGAACCATTTTGCAAATGGAAGCAAAGAACTGGGGCTTTGTTTACAATGATGTGCAAGAAGGGCCCATTTTGGAGCCATTCTGGAAATATTTGGCACCATTTTGGGGACTTTTTGGAACTTTTTTGGTAGATTTCTCAAGCAGTTGAAAGGTAGAGAGCTGAGCTTAGTCATTTCCATGGCTTTTATTTTGCTTTTTCAATTCAGTGTGTGTGTGTGATTTCCCACTTGGAACGGATTAATTGGTTTTTCATGCATTTGTATGGGAAACAGCATTTCAAGATACAAACATTTTGAGATAAGAAAATCCCAGTGGAACACATTAATTTCATATCTCGAGGCAACTCTGTATTTGAGCTTACAATTTTTTTCCTCACAACTGTAAAACTGTCTGCATTTTTTTTTAAAAAAATGTTATTTTTTATTATGGAGCCGATAAATGATGTAAATAAATAAAACGTAGTAATAGACAAATTTGGATGAATACTGGAATTATTGCAACAATATTTTCTGAACCCAATGCAATCCCTAATTCAGGTATTATGTATACATAGTTTCCTGCTAATTTTAATCTAGTGGATTCCTGCTAATTTTAATCTAGTAGATATCATCTATATCATTCAGGTTTACAATTTTACAGAGTTACTGAGTGGGCAAAGCCCTGACCTGGATTCTCATTTGACTCCAAAGATGTGTTCATGGCTCACTGGATACCCTTGCTCTGCAAAAAAAAATATGATTTATCAATTTTCAGTACTAGGAATTGACTTCCAATCATTTCTGATTTCATTTAATAAGGTGTTTTCCCATATACTGCCAGCCCTCATGGCCCCTGCTGTATCCTGCGGGGTAGAAAGCTAGTCCTTGGACTAACTGAAAATATTTTAGAGCAGGGGTCCTCAAACTATGGCCCAGGAGCTGGATATGCCCCCCCAGGGTCTTGAATCTGGCCCCTGGTACCAATGGCAGATCTCTACCCCGCTTTGAGAGCAAGGGAGTAAGATGGCCTCCGTGGCTGCTTCTATTACTGAGCCAGTTCAAAGCGGTGGGTTACATTGCTTCCCCCACTCCCCCACCCACCACCTAGATGATCAGCACGCTGTCTAGTGAGGCAGTTCAAAGTGGGAGGGCCATGGCAAGGTCCCCTGCCCCCCCATGGTTGGGGAGGCGGACGCTGCCGCCGCCACCACTGGGTTAGAGACCAGCAAGGAGGAGGTGGTGGTGATGGAGTAGAAAAAAGAGAAGAGAAGGGAAGATGGACAGTGGTGTGGGCCTGGTTGTTGGGAGGCTGGCAGGGTTGCATTTGTCCCCAGTTGGTGACAGGCAGTCCAGTGAGCCAACTGAGCACTGCAGCCTGGCTGGGCTTGGCCAGTGAGAGGCCTGCGGGTGGCTTTGGGCAGGCCTTCCTGCCTCCCCTCTCTCCTTCCCAGCCCTCGTTCCCTCCCTCGTTTGCAGCACACCAAGCTGGGCTAGGCGAACCAGGCCAAGAGAGGGGGCAGCTTTCCCTTCAGGGTGCAGCAAAGGCATGATGGCCAGGGTGCATGGCCGGATCCACACAAGGTGGTGCCAGCCATGTCGTCCCTGCCATGGCTGCTGCTCCTCAACATGAGCAGCCACCCAGGAAGTGAGGAGGGGCCCAAGTTTGCCTGGGCTGCTGCCTCCTTCCCGACACAATGAACGGAAGGAAGGAGGGCTGCTCCAGCCACCACCGCTGCAGGAGGAGGAGGAGGAATCATAGCAGAGGGATCCCAGCGGTGGCACTTCAGGGTGGAGATCCGGAGCAAGAGGCATCAGTGGGGCCTCAGAGATTCGCTGATCATGGGGGGCTTCATCCACTTGTCCCTCCCTCCCCATTTTTTCAATGCCAGACTTTTTTTGGACTGTGGTCCGGCCCACAGCAGAGTCGGGGTGGACTGGCCCACTGTTTGAAAACTTGTTTTAGACCCCTGTTTTAGAGTGTGCTGCTGTCCTTGCACACATGTTGGGGACAGGTGTGGGAGAACTACGCCAATTCCACTGGGGTACAAAAATTGCCCAAATGGACAAGGTGTATGTAATTTAATGTGTATGTAATTTAATGTATTTTGTATTTTTATTGGTTGATAAGGTTATGGGACTAATCAATAAATTATTAACTAACTAAGTTATGAAAAACAATTCCCACAATGCTTTTTTGTAGGTCCGGTGACACCCAGTGTCTCAGAGCCACTCCTCCTTCACAATAACTAGCACTTTATATGTTAAATACCATTAAGGGAGCATTTGAAGGAGAGAGAAAAAAATCATTATATACAATTGCAACCAGTAGCTACAAACAGAAGAATAAAAAGAAGGAAACTGAGTCTCCACCATGTGGTAAAGATGTCCATGCTTGGAGGTTAGGAAAAGAGAGAGACTAACAAAGGAAGAAAAGCAAACAGAATAAGAGGGACAAAAGAGAGGTGGGGGAACTTTAATAATAAGTTAGTGGCAATATAATCAATTAAGTAGGTTGTGACGAGACTCCGCATGCAAGACTGTCATCTTCCCAACGTATCACGCTCTCTTCCTCTGCTAATGGCTATCTTTGTTCTAGTCTCTAAATATGCTTGTCTCTGTCTTCAAGATGAAAAACAGAGTGTGTGGAAGCACTTAAAGAGTTGAAGAAAAATCACCTTCCCTACAATGGTTCCACAGGATGGCATAGTGATGGTGCTCCAGAACCAGCTAGATGTTCTCCACTTTGGTGGCAATCAAGAGGACAGCTTGGCCCTATGTTTGCCTTCCTTGTTTGAGACAGTCAGGAGTATGCTGTAGAGATGGGCACAAAATGAACTTTTTTTTGTTTCCATTATTCGTTATTCGTTCTGTTACGTAATGAAACGACTAACAAAAATTGTGATGAAAATGGAACGAAATGAGCAGAACCACGAAAATTGGGTTCGTTATGTTTCGGTTTCATTAATGGCAATGCACAATGAAATGAGCTGTTTTAAATGTTAAAAAATGCCCTGGACATCCATAAAAATGCAGCGATAATTATTTATGCTGTCTGATAATACCTACCAGGGGGAGTTGGGGTCCTTAAAACGTGCATTTATGTCTTTTCTCAGATCGCTGTATTTTTTTCCTTTAAGGGGAATTAGGGGACATCAACCCAAAATGGCACCCAGATGCCTAATATTGATTTCTTGGGTATTAAAATGCCCTGGACATCCATAAAAATTATTACCTACCAGGGGGTTGGGGTCCTTAAAATGTTTGTTTTTGTCTTCTTCCATCACAATGTATTTTTCTTTTACTGGGCAGGTCTGGCAGCCACAGAGGGCATAAAAAGCTCTGGCAGCCCCCGTCCTCCTTGCAGTCTCCAGTGGGAGTTAGGGTGGGATTGATGTCTCTGCGACTCTAGCTTCAGTCCTTCAGCCTCCCTGTTTGTGTGTGTGCGTACCTCTTGGTGAGTACCCTCCCCTGCCCTGCAGTGCAGTCACTCTGCGGCTGCCTTGCACCCTGGGCAATGCCCGCCGCTGCCTTTGCAGCCTTACTGCATACCTAGTTTATACTGTATCTCTGCCAGCATCATTTTTTTTTTAGTGTTTTCCCTCTGGTCTGGGGCATTGGGGGATGCCCGCACACGGAAATGCTTTAAAAATCGTGCAAAAAGCGGGTAGAAACGAAAAATGAAAAAATGAAAAACGAAAAAGAATTTTTTCCAAAAATTCATGAAAAACAGAAATGAACCAAATCGGACCTCTCAACGAAAAATGAAAAACTGAAACACCATTTTTTTTTATTCATACCCATCTCTAGTATGCAGTCACTACCAAGCCTACAACTAGGGTCTGTGTTAACCTGGGGCAAACATGGATTCTGTACTCCCCCTCTGTGTATGTGTGTGTGTGTGCGCGCACGCGCGCGCGTGCGTGCATTTGTGTGCATGTGCACGTGCACACAGAGAATAGTATAAACTACAAATACTATTTTGCATGCTCCAGTCCTCAGTTGTGGCCCTAAACGGTCCTTTTGCAGCTGGTTGAGTCACCACCCTCACTTCCCATTCCTGCATGTAAAGTCTTGAAAGCAGAAAGTGACCATTCAGTATAAAGCAAAAGCTAAGTGTTGTGCTTATATACTGCCCCATAGTGCTTAAAGCACTCCCTGTTTTTGTTTTGCTTGATGAATTATCTGTACACCACCCAGAGTGGCTTTGTTGCTAGAGGGTGAGGTATATAATTTAAATAAATAAATAAATATCTGGGTGGTTTATAAGTAATTATGCAGGCCACACATCCTCCCCCCAGCAAGCTAGGTACTCATTTTACCAACCTCAGAAGGATGGAAGGCTGAGTGAACCTTGAGTTGGCTACCTGGAATTGAAGCCCGGGTCATGAGCACAGCTATGGCTGGAGTACAGCAGTTTAACCACTGTGCCATGAAGCCATTTCAATCTTTGTACAACACACTTGCATACTAGCTTTGTATGAAGACTTCTCATTTAATTTCAAAATACCAGTATTGCATACATAGACAGTGAAAGCGTCTGTTATTACCTATTATTGCATTTCACTGCTAATTCTTTCCACTGTTAACATTTAATCGAAATCAAGCTTTAAAATGTGACATTTATCACTGCCAGTACCAATAATCTGTTTTTCTAGAGTAGATGTTGGCAAATCAAGTCAAATCTTTCATCTTGCTCTCGGTAAGTTCCAAGGTTTGTATAGATTCAAGTGTCCGTATTTGCTCTATCTTATATTTAGGGCTGTCCAGAATTCAGATAGCGAGCTTTATGAATGAATCCAAACCGTTATTTTTATCAGTATATCACAGTGACTGCCTGACTCTTCTAATCGGTGTAGTAATTAAACAGGTTGTGGAAGGGACTTTTTAAAGAAAAGTATTTTAAGGACAATTTGCTGGCCTCGTGGCCTTTGAAACAATAAAGGTCATTCAATGTCTTCTTTTAAAAAAAACAGTTTAACAAAATATGAAGGAAAGGGGGACACAAAAAATCATAATTATAAATTTGTTGTATGAATGTGAGGTAGAAACTGTGAAATAAAGGTGCGCTTTTAATGTTTTATTTGCATGCCACTTAATGTAATGGGAGAGTCTAACGGGAAATGTTTAAGTTGGGTACAAAACTTTGTAAAAATTAAAATAAAATACAGTGGGGTCAGTTTAAAGATAAATGAAGTTCCTGAGCATTGCAGTGATGGGAGTAGATGAGACCACGCTAACCTGGCTCTGGTTCTTCCGGAGAATATTAAACCAAATGAGAGGTGCCCTGGAAGAGCAGCTAACCTCTGGTGACTAAAGGTGCACTTGATCTGTTATTTTGTATTCTGCACTCTTCAAAAGAGCAACATAAACAGAATTATTTATGCCCAGCAAAATGTTGCTTAATTACTTATGCACCACTGTTTGCTTGTATTTTAAGCTCTCTCTACCACCCACAGGCAGACGTTAAACAGCTGCTAAAAGCTAGCTTTAGTCTTGCCTGTTTGAAATTAGCATACTTGAGCTTTGAAAAAACTTTGTTGCCAATTTACATATGCATAGAGACTGATATTTAGACTCGCCATATGATATGTCCCTCAAGAGCTTTTCTTATTGCTTCCATCCTCAGGTCTCAACCTAGAGACTGTAAATCTAGCAGGTGATTAATTCTATACCCTTGAGAACCTAGCAATTAGCACTTGCAACCAGTAAAAAATTGTCATTTCAAAACCTGTTTACTATGCCCATGCATCCTCTATGAACTCACAGTTAACTCTAAAGAGATGTAGCTGGCAAAAGATTTACTGTCATTTCTCTCCCTTTATATAAAACAGAATACTGCTCCAAACTAATCAAGCTATTAAAACAGATTGAAAAGAAGAAATAATTGTCATCCTCCACCTTTTCTCCCCCTCCTCATGTACAATTGCAAGATGTAGCAAGCATGGCAGGAAAATACAGTATACACAATGTTTTAAGTTGCCTAGCCTTAATCAGCTCATTTCAACACAGGATCTTTGTAGGCTTTACCTGTTCTGTGTCAATTCTTATCTCTGATAGCTGAAATTACCGTACTTCCAGATGTTCTTATGCATTATTGAGGTCTTCTGCAGTAGATGCTGGAAAAGGTAAGATAAGGTTTTATTTCTTTGTAGTAGTCACAACGCTGAGATCAAAGGCAGTAAAGTGCAGTGCTTAGTGTGGAAAACTATGATGAACTTAACATTTATTCTTCGAGTCGCAGGTCTGTAATAAAACTGCTCATCAATCTTCAGTTACCTATTTAGCCGTTATCCGCTGAGCTAATGCTGAGCCGTTTTAAAGACTTGAGAATATGTGTGTGTGTGTGTGCATGCGTGTCTGTACTCACAATGCATGGGCTTCTTCTTTTTTTAAGGGATGAATGTGGGCATTTTCCTGTATATTGAGCAGCACTCCAAAGTACTGGCCAAGTCACAAGTGCATTTGGAAGCTGAATGTCTATGGCCTCATCTTAAATGGAGTTTCTTCCAAATGAGTTTGTGTGATTCACTGATAATTATTATTTCCTCATGAGCCTGTTCAAGTCTCCACAACTCTAGGTGAGTCCAGGGTCACAGGCCAGAATCTGCCAAGAACAAAAGTCAGGCCGCATATTACTGCAACTTTATCTTATTCTCTTGCTGCTTCAAGTCCTAGAGTTGTATGCAAACTGGAGTAGGAGATAAAATCCTGGTCTCTTTTCATAGCAATTGCTCCATCGAATAACAATCGATTCTAATTCTAATTATAGAATCATGGGAAGAGGCCTGGTTATTTTTGATTGAGAACTACTTTCCCTTCTCACAGAATAAATGTTTCTGTGGTTAAAAAATAAATAAATGTGTGCATGTGCGCAAAACATTCAATCGGGGCTAAACATGCTTACTCGGAAGTAAATCCTGATGTGTTTGGTGGAACTAATGCCTTAGCAAGTAGACTGATCATTAGACTGTGACCTGAGACAGAACTACGTTTACAAGCACTCGTGCAGTAGTACAAAATTAAGTTGAAATTTTATGCACATCTACTTGGGAGTAGGAGATACAGGATTGGGATGGCCTTCTTTCTGGGTGCACTTAGTGGGACTGCCTTTCAGATATGGTGGTCTGATGGGAAGAAATTAATATTTGGTGTAAAAAACCGTAGCTAATGAAAGCAATGGCTCTGTTTTCAGTAGTTGCCGTCATTAGGCAGTCCACTGCTAAAGCCTGTGAGACTTTTACTTCCCACTAATTACATCATCAGATCATCGCACTGGTAAAATCGGTAGCAGGGTACTCGTACACAACTAAATCCTGCACCTAATTGCTATTTTAGTCTCTTTTCCTCCTGACATGTTGGTGATAGATCATTATTTTTTCAGCAATTTGTTCGCATTTATATGCAATATAATTGGATCTGATTAATTATTATGATTAATGACTGCAGAATCTTCTTGCAAAGCTATTAATACCGGTGGTATCAAAAGAGAGACAGGGACAAATTAAAGCCAAAGGAGTCCTGTTGCTTGCACTTACAACGCCTGGGCTGAAGGAAGCCTCTGCTGATCTCTTGTGGGGTGGGGGAAGTGGAACTTGTCCTTGAATCACAATAGAAACCAAATATTGAAGAGGTAGGAAAATGTTGCTGGAAGGGGGGGCACATTGACAGTACTTCCAGTGGCATGCCTTCGATGGATAGGGTTTTGTCTGCCAAACAAAATACTCATAAGAGTAGACCAACAGACTAAGTGGCATGCTTTTGGAGATATGATTTTTGAAAACGGTACAGCCGTTAATGCTGATTAAATGCCACACTGCTATATTTTCAAAGGGAATTTTTAAGTAGTATGGGTATGTGAAATTACCCTTCCAGCTCAGAAATAGGATATTACATGTTTTTAAAAAGCAAACAATGACTGAGTAGCTTAGGGGATCGGCTTTGCTGTTACCTCTGGGACATGACTTTAAATCTGGCTTTGAACAAACTGAAGAAAAATCATTTCAGTCTAATAGCGGCATATATATAGGCTGCTATACATCAGATAGCACAAGCTCCATGCAAGTAGCAAAAAGCTCTATTTTAATGGCTCAGGATCAGATGTGCTTTGAGAGTTTTCTGACTTAGGAGAGCTGGAGGATTTTTGTACAGACTGTCTAAATCTCAAAAAGGAGAAACCGATTGTGATTTTAATCTATAATAAGCAGCAGCCATAATCACATCCCAAGCCAGAGCAGGGTCATTGATATTTGGGATTCTGTGTTCAGAGGAATTTACAGTATTTGGGAACCAGAAAGATAGACTGTTATTTAGAAGTGATATTCAGTTCCACTTAGCAGTGGCTCTGTATCAAATCATCATCATAATTTGTAATCTCATTAACAAACGGTGAAGAAATTGCAGTGTATTTTTATATTGCAAAACAGTTACCACCAGGTACCTGTCTTGAAATGCAAAATGTATGTTGCAAAATAAAGTACTTCTATGTTTTTCACTTAAATGAAGCAAACTTTAGAAAAAGTGAAACATAACTGTAAATGCACAAGGATCATAATCAAACACTGTGGAATCAATGAAACTGTTACTCAGTTATAAACAGGTTCTTATATGTATCTGTTTGCTCATTTCAAATTAAGCAAATATCTAACAGTTTCTATATTTTCACAATATTTTAATACCTTTTTGCATCAAGCATCACTTGGGTCTTTTAAAATGCTACCTATTTTATACAAACCATAAAGACACCAAAAAGCTAAGTAAATACAGGTGTACCTCGCTTTAAGAAATTAATGCATTCTCCAAGATCTTTTGTAATGCGGAAATTTCATAAACCAGAAACACAGGAGGTGCAATGCATCCTGGGAAAGGAAGTTCTCCAAAACCAAATCATAATCAGAGGCATCGTGCAGAATTATGTTGTAAACTGCCCAGAGAGAGTGCTTTCGCTCTCTGGGGCAATATATAAGATGGAAGAATACAAATAACAGCAATGTGCAGATGGATGGATCGATGGATGGATGGACATAACAATTTAGAAACATACAAAATTAGCACAAAATTAGTTTAACACAGTATGCAGTCTCAACCTGAAGAAGCCCGTGACCAGTTACCCTGTACAGTACACCTACTGCTAGCTCTGCCGTCAAAGGGATGACAGTTGGTAGGTAACATCAAGGTCTGATCTTTCTTCTTATGGCTCGACATCCCTAAACTGGCTCTGGACTGGGCTGAAACAAAGCATGCCTTCAGGAGGAGAATGACCCTGTGTCAAGTATGCTGCATGACCACCACCACCCCATAGGAACATTATATTGCAGCTCTGTTCATTTGTGTCTTGTGAAAAATACTACTAGAAAAACAAGGGCTCCTGCCCTCTGGTTTATAGCACTAAATTTATTTATTTATTTATTTATTTATTTATTTATTTATTTATTTATTTAATTGAGTATTTGAGTATTTTTACCCCAGCTTTCTCCTTGGAAAAGGACCCAAGGCGGCTTACAGTATTGAGGTACAATATACAGTCCAGTAGAATTAAGACGTATTCAAGTTTGAGAACAGGGAATTGAGGGCCATTTTACAGCATTAAAAGACAACATTAAAGCTACAAGAGAACATGAGCAGTTAAAGAGAGAGTAAAAATTCCATGTAATCATGCACAGTAGACCATCCAAAAGTTATGGGGATGGAGACTATAATTGAAAACATAGTATCAAAGCAATCACACAAGGGAAATATAAACACAAAGTTATAAGTGGTTATTTATAAATACAAAGTCTATGTAATCATGTATGATAGATTCATATAAAGACACATAACAGGTAGTCCATCATTCAGGGAAAGCTTGCCTGAAGAGAAAGGTATTTGCCTGTTTCCAGAAAGACAGCAGAGATGGAGCAGTCCTGGTCTCTAGTGGGAAGGACTTTCAGAGTCTGGGTGCAGCAGCTGAGAATGCCCTTTCATGTGTTCCCATGAAACGTACCTGTGAGGGTGGCAGGATGGAGAGAAAGTCCTCTCCTGATGACCTTAATACCCAAGCCAGTTCATACTGTGAGATTCGATCTTTGAGGTAGCTAGGGCCTAGGCTGTACAGTGCTTTGTAGGTTAAGGTCAGCACTTTGAATTGTGCATGATAGCTGATTGGTAGCCAGTGGAGCTGCTTTATTAGGGGTGTAATGTGATCTCTGTACCCTGCCCCAGTCAGCAATCTGGCTGCTGCATTTTGGAGCCATTGAAGTTTCCTGAGACTTTACATTAGTAGGTCCCACATAGAGCACATTACAGTAGTCTAGCTAGGGGATGTGTTGCCATGGCCAGAGCTGGTTTCTCAAGAAACGGGCATAACTTGCATACTAACATTAATTATGCAAATGTGCTCCTGGCCACAGCCATGACCTGAGCATCTAGGCTCAAGGATAAGTCCAAGAACATCCCCCAAGCTGCACACCTCTTTTTTCAGTCGGACTGACCAGAAGTACCTCTGTCTTGTCTGTGTTTAGTTTCAATTTGTTTGTCCTCATCCAATGGCAAAGCAACTCTCTATTCAATAAAAGCCTGCTGACGATATTATACTACCTCCCCGCCTCCCAAAAACCACCAGGTTTTGACTTCCCATAATTCCTTTCTTCCTCTCTTCAAGGATAGTATCATAATTTATTAGTTTTCTTTACAGCCTACCTTTTCTCTTATTAGCCCAAGGCAGCATTAATGGCTCTCCCCATTCATTCACACAGCAGCTCTGTGATTTAGACTGGGTTGCCCAGGATTACCCACCAGTGAGTTTTACAAATAAAGGGGCAACCCAATTGTGCCCCCATCTCCTAATTTAAGTCTCAGACCACTGGCTGTTGGAGAGGAACATCTGCCTCAGTGGTTCCCTCCTTTGGGTCCCCACATGTTCTTGGACAACAACTCCCAGGAGCCTTCAGCACTGGCCAGCACAGCTAGTAATGAAGGCGTGTAGGAGTTTTACTCCAAAAATCTCGAGGGACGCAAGGTGGAGAAACCATTGGTCAACCTGAAAAGTGAGCAACGCCACAAGTAGATGTTTGATACCCAGTAGGGTTGCCCACTTGGCTCGTTAGCTCATCAGTTCACTGTTGTCTACAGTGACTGACAGTAGCCTTGAAGGGTTTCAGAAAGAGTAGTCTTCCCCAGCCCTGTCCAGGCATGTCATGGATTCAACACAAGACATTATTATGGTGTTCGTACTCTTTATGGGCCCCCATGTAATCATGCTCATGCCTAGAACTCCCTTCTGTGCTAACTGCCTCTCCATCTTAAGCTAGCTAGACCCCATTTATTATGTCTACCCAGCCACCCCTTTCATTCTAGAATGGTTTTCTCAAGAAAAATAGTTTCATCTCCCTTCAGTACAAAAGTGTCTTGGACGCGGGCTTTGGTTTCAGCTGCCTGAGCTCTAGTGACAAAGCATCTTGAACAGGCCTGTGAGCTAGTGGTTGGTGCCAGCCATAATGTACAACTTTGTGTGTGTGTTGTGTCATTACTGTCATGACTGACTCTTTGTGACCCCATGTCCATGGAGTTTTCTTGGCAGGAATACTGGAGTGGCTTGCCAGTTCCTACTCCAGGTGCCTACAGCACCTCGTATTCCCTGGTAGTTGCCCATCCAAGTACTAACCAGGGCCGACCCTGCTTAGCTTCCGAAATCAGGTGAGATTGGATGTGCTCAGGGCATCTAGGTAGCTTATGTACAACTTTATTGCCTTTAAAATAAGAGTCATCTGCACTTACTTCCTACATGAAAATAAGGTGTCTCTATATTAAATAATTATCAAATTCCTCATACTGAGTGACACAACTTTGGTTTTATGTTTGTTTCATTTTGTTTTGCTTCATTTTGTTTACCTCACATGCCACTATAAATCATTTTCGGCAATAGGGAAAAATACCAATGCTACATTTTCCAGACTTGTTCTGATAAAGTGGCTCAATGCCATGGGTGGAGTAAGAGCATACAGTGCCCCCTGTCATGCTGAGGTGATCACGAATCTACAGGAAATTTACAGGTAACCTGAGTGGGCCATTTAGGAGCCTGGACCGAGGCATTTAGCACTTTGGAAATGTACCTCTTTTTAATAATAATAATAATAATAATAATAATAATAATAATAATAATAATAATAATAATAATAATAATAATAATAAAACCTTTATTGTCAATGTACAACATGTGCACAATGAAATTAGCTGAGTCTCCCATGCCCACCCCCACCACCATCCCACCCCCATCTCACTGGCAATCACTCAGTATTATTGCACCCTGTGTACTTGACACAGAATGCGCCAGCCCACAGGTCAGTTCTTCTATACTTGTCCTGGGATTATTTCCCATTCAGCAGTCTGACAGCCCATGGATAAAAACTGTTCTTCAGTCTGTTGGTACGGCAGGCTATACTACGATATCTTCTGCCTGATGGTAACAAAGTAAAAAGGTGCTGACCGGGGTACCTTTACATTCCTGATCACACAATAATCCTCTTTCCTATTCCAGAACAGTGGATGATTGGAAGGAGTCAAAGAGCAACTTAGCCTGAACATCAACAACACCTCATTAAAATGCAGGCTGGAGTCAGCAGTTTTAAAAGGCCAAACTGACTACGTGACTTCTGCAGCTTCCGGCAATCAGCAGCAATGGGGGCTTAGCAAACCTAAAGACCAAGCCACCAGCTCCTTTTGACTGCAACGATGCAGTCCACAATGATGCAGAGAGTGGGGGACCAGGACCCTCATACTAGAACGTCTTGCACCTTCCAGAAAGATTCTGGGGAGGAGGGGATAATATGTTTAGAGATGAGGTGAAAGGGTGGGTGTGAAAACATTTACCACTCAGGAAAGCACTTCACAGCTTTTGGCAATTCTGCAGTTATTTTTCCTGTTCTTATTCTGAACTGGCTTTATAAAGTCAGTCAGGAGCACTGTTCTCATCCTCGTTTGCCTTGATGACCTTGATGTCCTAAAATAATTGGCTGCCAGATTTCATGACATCCTCTTCCCAACTCCATGGTTTCTAACCTGCTGGGATCATACAGTCATGAAGAAGTACAAGGTTTCTTGGGCCCAAAGCAACTTAATATCTTAATCCTAATTTTTGTTCCCAACAGGAACAAACCCATTGAATGAACTGCTGAATGGCAAATCAACATTGATTCAATTGTTCTACTCTATTTAAAATAAGTGATTGGATTTAAGACAATTCACCAATGTCCAGTTTCAATTTAATTTCAGAGGAGATGGAAAGGAGTCGTGCCACATCAACCACAATTATAGGTATGAGAACAGTGGAGAGGAGGAGGAGGAGGAGGAGGAGGAGGAGGAGGAGGAGGAGAAGAAGAAGAAGAAGAAGAAGAAGAAGAAGAAGAAGAAGAAGAAGAATTAATTGGAAACCATACCAGGTTGGAGAACCAAGACCAAACTATCAGTTCTAACATTTCTATTAAGAATTAAGTCCAGTTAAGATCACAGGT
>JAHTLZ010003547.1:21398894-21411501 GCA_023846285.1 Phrynocephalus versicolor
TCTCTCTCTCTCTCTCTCTCTCTCTCTCTCTCTCTCTCTCTCTCTCTCTGTTTCTCATACATAGTTTTTTCCTTGAGAAATTGAGGAGGAGAAGCTTCTTGCAGGGATATGAATTTTGAGGGAACAAATGCTTGAAAAGGAAAGGATTAAACAGGGCCTTCCCACACCAAGTTCTTTGCTCTGCCCTGAGATTACCCATGACTGCTTCATTACCTCATGTGAGACAGCCTCCAGGGAAGAATTATCATGGATGTACAGGTAATGTGCAGTTTTAGCCTTAGTGCAGCAAAGGGCTGAGTAGTATAATTGGTCCAGGAAAGGAGCAGGATAGGTATCACTAAAGAAGCTCCAGAGTGCTACCAAAGGTAAAAGCATAAAAATCTGGGTTCTCAGTTCAGTGTTCTTGCTCAGCTCTTCCCACACAACCTCCTCCAGATGTGATGAACTACTCCTCCCATTATCCTCAGCAAGAGGACCATAATTTATCATTCAAAACATCTGGACTATGAACATCCTCAGTTTGTGGGTGGTGGGCACGCACGTGTGCATATTTACCGTAACTAGAGATGGGCACGAAACGAACAATTTTTCGTTTTTGTTTTCATTTTTTTGTTTCATTACGTAACGAAACGAAAAATGAATTTTGTCTCCAAAATAAAATGAAACGAACCGAAACACCAGAAATTTTGTCGTGTGTTTCGTTTTCATTGCGGCAAATACATTGAACTGTAATCAATGCTAACGAAACAGCAATTTTTTGTTTTCATTTTTGTTTTTTCATTTCGTTATGTAATGAAACGAAAACAATTTTTTTGCAAAAATTCACGAAAAATGAAAACGAACCGAAACGGACCCCCTAAACGACAAACGACAAACGAAACACCTTTTTTTTTTTTTTTTGAGTCGTGCCCATCTCTAACCGTAACTCTTACTTCAGATTTCTGGTTCAAAGAAAGAGACAAGCCAAGTGCTGAGACTTGTAGTACAACCTTAGCCCCAGTGATGTTCCAGGATGAGAACTGAAAGATCAGAGGCCGAGGTGAATGGCTCAGTCTGCACCAGGCTTCTCAAACCCCAAGAAACCACAGTATCTGGGAAGGGCAGGAGGGAGGGAAGGGAGAGGATGCAGAAAAATAAGAAAATGGGAGTAATCCCATTTTTATATTGTACGGATTTGCCCCATCGGTGATTATGTTAAGCAAATTTCCCTTATCTCCAGAATTTTTTACGTTGTACAGATTTATGTTATACAAAGCCTTTGTTATACAAGGGTTCACTGTATGTACTAGGTTTTGACATTAGGTGAATTAGTTTGTGTCCCTGTCCTGCAAAAAAAAAAAGTAGGATAAAAACCACATGTCAGTGAGTACAACATCTGTAGCTTGCTGGGTTAAAGCCTGATACTTTTAGGACCTCCACAAATATAATAAAATTCAGAACTAGCGGTGGATGGTACACCAACACCTCTTAGTCAAAGCCCTTTCAAGACTACCTGCTCCATACAGTGTTCTGAGCAACAAATACCTTTCTTCTTGTCAGCAGCAGAACTTGGAGGTGTTACTTTTTTCAGACAACAAATTCCAGAATTATCCAACTTCTCTTTGTAAGCGATTACCTTCCCCCGCCCCCTCAAAAAATAACTTTCCCATGGTATGCCAAAAAATCTTACCTACTAGTCAATTCACCCAGGCCATCTTGCCCTTTGGAAGAAAGAAGTTACAAACTGTTTGAGATTGATATTTGCAAGGAGCTGTACATTCTTCAGGGCACAGGTTTATCCACTGCCAAACTGCAGCGACAGGAGAACTCTCATCTATTAAATGGCCCATTGTGCTTCTGCTTAGAACAACAACAACAGCAGCAACAACAACAAACAACACTGATGCACTTTGCAAAGCTTTGGCACTGCCCGTGTAACTTTTGGAAGCACCATTCCTTCCACTCTATGCTGCACGAAACAGCTTATTGGATAAATGCAAATTCAACAGCAAAACCCCACTGCCACTTATTCAGCCTGAATTGCCAGTATGGGTGCAGGTAAGTGCCCCTCTGCAGCTGTTTAAAATCATGGGCATAGTAAATAAACCTATTACGGCAGGGGGTATAACTATCCATTAAGAGATAGGATTTTTCATGTAGCCATTTTACTAACCACTTTAATCTCCTTTTGGAATGCCACAGGCTGAGCCTTGTGGAGTTGTGGGTGTTTTTTTTAAGGTGAAAAATAGAGCACAATATCAAGTCCTTCATCTTTGGAATGACAGGTTAGAGCAGAACATAAAAAGCATCACTAACAGCTTAGGAGTCTCTTAATAAAGTGCACAAATTTGAGGCCTACATGTTAGGAGAGGCTTCTCTGATTTAAGAAGGTATAATTTGATGGAAATGCCACCGTTCTACTTACTCTAGGGGGTAACTAACAGGGGCATATCTGGAGGGGGTGCAGGATGGTACATCTGCCATGGGTGCAGCAATCTGGGGGTGCCTGAAGAGGGAGCAGGAGGGGGACGCTATGCACCCTCCTGCTGCCCAGCAGTCCTCCTTTCCCCTAAATCTTGGTGACGGCACCCCCTCCGCCATCGTGGCCACAGCGCCCTCCTCCTCTTCCTTGCCTTGATGGGAGAGGTGTACACACAAACACACACATGCCTGTCCACTTGTGTGCTACCGTGGGTGTGGGCGTGCGCGCACGCACGCACGCACGCACGCACGCGCGCGCGCACACACACACACACACACACACACACACGAGCAACCATCCACCTGTGCGCTACCGCACCCACCCCAGGCCCGCAGGGTTCAGCCCCCTGTTGCTGGGTGGGTGCGATGTGGGGAAGGGGAGGCAGGAAGGCCAAAAAAATGAACTTTGTCCCCAAGCACTCCAGTCCTGGCTACACCTCTGGTAACTAAAGGCAAGAAGAAAGCCTGTGGCTCAAATCCCAGCACACCGATATGGATGGGAAAGATGGCTTTAGCCAAGCCATTGCCTGTCGGGTTCAGATGATCAGCTATAATCTCCAGACAATAAAAATTCTATACCTCACATGGATGTTGCAATCATTACTAAGAACATATATATCAAGCCAGGTAGGAATCTAGAGTTTGAAAGCGCTATTGATGTCATTCAGCCTAGCTCCTTGCTCAACACAGCCTTTAGAATGCAGCCAGGAGGCTGCCTTTGTGTGACTTGAGAATCAAAGGTTGCAGCTTGCAGGAAATATCTCACTGTCCCTGTTAAGAAAATAGTGTGGGGGGGTATCCTTTGTGCACTCTTGTGAAAAGCACGACAACTGTTACTGCACAGGTAGATCTTCAGTGCTGTGCTGCCCCACAGTTTGTCATTACTGGACCACTTCAGATTGAAGTGTATTTGGAAGAAGAAAAATGTATTGGGCCAAATGCAATTCAGGCTTGCATTATATAAAGCAACTCCTTCATAAATGAGTCAGGGTTACTCCTGGCAAATGAGGAAGTGCACTACCCAGCAGTACAAATGGTTGTGCATCCCCAGCACAAAAAAATTGTGCATTGTGTTAGTGGAGGTGCTCTGTGAAGAGCACTTCTGCCTCAGCATTAGTACAACTCCCATGGCCACAACCTTGAATTGCACACATTTGGGGCATTATGTTTAAAGAGCTCAACCTTAGGTAAGCCGAGATGTTTTCTCTTGAGAGAGTCAAAGAGTAGGACTTACCTCTTATATTACTTTGCTTTTTGGAATTTAGAAATGTGCTTGTCAGAACTTGGAAAAGCAAGCCAGTCTTTACTAGACTGTAAAAATAAAATGTTTTATAGGAATATTCAGTCTCCGACTCATGGTAAAAGGCAGACCAGCGCCTCCATCTGACGAGATCTCAAAGAAAGCTACACCTACCCATCAAGAAGGAGATTCTACTTAAGGTTTTCTTTTCAAAAAGACAAGTCCTGCATACTAATGTTGGTAGGCAGGGAAACACATTCTAGGATCCTGGCCAAATAGGAAAGTTGAGTTTGCAAAGAAGACAAACAAGAGAAGCAACTGCATGTTTGAAGGACAGGGAGAAAACTAACAGCTACCCAAGGATGGAGTTTGAAATTTACATCCTTGACTGGTGTTTGCAGACTGCACTTTTGAACTATAAATATATATTCTGCATTCTTGTGAGGAAGATTTCTTTGGAGATGCTGTCTAGAACTTGCCCAGGGACTTGGAACATATTAACACTTAGAATAAAATCACTGACATCACATAGTGGATGTTAATACTGCCCAAGAAATGTACTTTTCCCTTTTCCCTTTCTACAAGGATCCCAAGTGGTCATTTTTAGTTGGTAGATATAAACTCACTTTTCTGTACTGTACACCTCTCTGTCACAAATTCCCAGAGAGGACAGGCTACAGATTTTTATACAGATATTCTCAGCTGCTTAAAATGACGAATGGCCTGCAGCCCACCTGAGAAAAATTAACAATTGCTTCCAGAGGTCTGCAAACAGACAAAAGCCATACCCATAGAGTAAAACATTCAATGGAGAATGTGTTAGCCAAGGATTTCTACAGCAGGTTGGTGTTAATACCAATAACTTAGCACCCTGCTATATCTCTTCTGCATCTGAACTAGGCTCTTTCCCCCAACCCCAAGGGGGAGGGGGAATGACCATGAGTCCAAAGTCCTTAGGTGGCATACAGAAATGCTTTAAAACTACCTTGAGATCCACATAAAGCTGCTGTGCTGGATTGTTGTGATTTGAGAGAATACACTGTATTACAAAGAGGATCAAACTGAACTGTGATTATGCCTAGTTAATCCCTTTAAAATGGAGAGGAACTTCTTTCCTAATACTAATTATAGATGTAGAGGTGAAAATAGAATATAATGAGGTTGTTGTTGTTGTTGTTGTTGTTGTTGTTGTTGTTGTTGTTCAGTCATTCAGTCGTGTCCAACTCTTCATGACCCCATGGACCAATGCACGCCAGGCCTTCCTATCTTCCACTTCCTCCCGGAGTTTGGTTAAATCCATATTGGTTGCATCAATGACACCGTCCAACCATCTCATTCTCAGCCATCCTCTTTTCCTTTTGCCTTCAATCTTTCCCAACATCAGAGACTTTTCCAAGGAGTCCTCTCTCCTCATGAGGTGGGCAAAGTACTGGAGCCTCAGCTTCAAAATCTGTCCTTCCAGTGAACATTCGGGGATGATTTCTTTCAGGATGGATAGGTTTGATCTCCTTGCAGTCCAGGGGTAGTACCTGAAGCTAAAATAGTGTGTGTTTGTGCGTGTGTGTGTGCGTGTGCGTGCATTCCTGCATGCGTGCATCTATCTATCTATCTATCTATCTCTCTATCCATCTATCTATCTATCTTCAGGTGCTATTCCATCTTTCATGGAGATTTTTCAACATATCCTCTGATTAAAAAAATAAACAAAAGGAAAACTTCTGCCTCTCCAAATCACTGCCACAAATTGGAGACTCAAAAGCCCTATATATTTAAATCAGGGGTTTTGGCAAGAGTTTTGGAGGCAGTCCCGAGTTCAAATCTGAGACCCAATCCCCAAGTTTGAGTGCCAATTAAAAACAACCCCCCCCACACACAGAGAAAAAAGTAGGGAGGGGTGGGTTCTGAGTCATGAGTTGAGTTCAAGTCATAGAAAAACAAACAACCCAAGTCGAGTCCAAGTTGAGCTGCTGGTGCAACTTGAGTCCAATTTGACGGCAAGTCCTGCAACTCAAATTTCCATCCCTGCATTAAATCAGATGTAGTTGAGCTTCTGTTTTGTTCCATCCTTCCTATAAGTCCATTCAAGTTAGCTCAAAAGCTCACAAAAAAAGCTGGAGAAAGATTCCCAAGGTATGTGGTCACCTGCATAAAAGTGTATGTGTACAGACAATACACCTCTCTGTGTGTAAGCTAATATCAGAGGACCATTGCAACATAACTAGTTGCTTGTTTGGGCTATTTGAAATACAGCCGTCACATGCTGAAATGTCATGCTTGAATTTAGTTGGCTAAGGTGGCTGGTTTTTAAAATGCAGAACATATGAAGGCGGAAATTTTCCAAATGTAAGACCAGAGGGAAAGGGGGAGAGACCGATCTGATGCTCCCTCTTATTTATTTCCTATATAAATATATGCAATTCCTCCCAAAATAGAGGCCGATTAGATGAGTGAGACCGTAGTCAATTCATTTTGCATAGGAATGGCTCATTAAAACCAAAGCCCCACATTTGTATTATACTCTGATTGGACAGTGCACAAAATGAATTTACTGTGTCACTCCGAGATGTAGCAGGACTAATGAGGGAGGGAGAGTGGGTGGTGGTACGGGTTAAAGCCACAATGTATATATTTATTTATATATATATATATATTCATTCCCCTCCTCTGGTACAGCTCACAAAACAGAGGTGTCTCTCATTATGTATGTGTCTCGGGAGCTTGCTTTAATATTTTAATAAATAACAACATCAGCCCAACAAGAAATTAATGAATAGTATCATTAATAATGAGCTAGAGTCTTGTAGTGATAGGAGAGATATTAAATTGAACCACTGTGGTGCTCTCTCTAGAGACCTGGGATTGTTCCAGCAGCAAACAAGGCGGCTGAATGGAGCAGCCACTGCTCTGTGCCAACAGCTTTTACAACAGGTTGAGAGTAATAAAAGAGGATTTTCTGCACGATAAAGTTAAGCCCTGGAAAATCTGCTGGTGTCGATCGGTGTGAAAAGTACTGCCAAACGTGATCCTTAATTAAACTTTAATTAAGATAAAGCTTCCCTCTCTTTCTCTCTCTCTCTCTCTCCCCTTCTCTCTCTCTCCCCTTCTCTCTCCCTCCCTCTCTCTTTCTTTAAAAGGGTTAGGGACAGTGTGGAGGGTGTCAGTTCCCTCCCTGCCAACAAATTCTGCCCTAAAATAATGCTATATTAAACCATGGAAAAGTGTGTTCAAATAACATTAAATCCACTATAGCCTGGAAACTCAGAGTTAAGTCCAATGCGGCATCCTTAATTCACCCCTTTGTCTCTGGGTGTATTACGGCTGGCAGTGGGTGAGATCAGCCACAATTTGAAGCCTCGGAAGTCACAGGGAAGGTTAAGTTGGGGAAAGGATGAAGGAGAAGAGATAAGAGTGCTGAGCACTCAAGTCTAGACCGCCTTACTTTGGCGAATTTCAATCATCTACTGAATGCCATTCTCAATCCATTCTTCTTTTGTGAGTTTCCATTTCTGGGGGAGAAGGATGACTCCCCACTTTGCCATATAGGGAAAGGGCCACAGTCTTTGCTTAAGGGAAACGGCAATACCTTAATGAAGAATGAGCTTCTTTGTTATATGTAAATCCATGTTCTTGGCTGCCTTTCAAGGCCACCATCTTTCCAAGTCAGCTTACAAGATAAAAGGAATGCAAACATATCCATAAAATCATGGTAAATATTTTGGAATTGGAACTCTGCAGTCTCCCAGCCTAAAGCATTGCTTGAGCATGGTATATATGTGTGTTTTTCTTTTATGCAATCATCACTCTTTCAGTCCTTTAAAGAGTTTAATGCTGTCCACCTCTTGTTATTCTTGCACCTATACTTGCCAGAGTGATTACTGAGGACATAAGCTTGGTATACAGTGGTACCTTGTATAAAGGAATTATTTCATTCCAAATGAAATTCTGTTAAGCAAATTTTCCTTTATACAAATTTCCCATAGGAATACATTGAAAATGGAGTAATCCCTAATCGCGACCATTTTTATGTTGTATGGATTCGCCCCATAGGCGATTCTGTTAAGCACATTTCCCCTGTCTCCAGAAATTTTTATGTTGTACAGATTTTATGTTATACAAACCATTTGGTATATGAGGGTCCACTGTATTTTGAGAAAAAATATATTGATGGTTTCAGCCCTTCTTACAGTGTGATTCAGAAATTTGGCATTTTGAACTGTTAGCCAGAGATTTAAAGCCCTTTTTAAAAGAACTGTTGCATACAAAATATATGTTACAACTAAGGTAAATGTGCTACAGTACCTATATTGTAGGGAGCTGGCCGAATAATTCAGTGAATTAGGTATCTGGCTGTGAAGCCAAAGGGTAGGAGTCCAACCCCTGTGCTTCCCAGAAAAGCCAGCCTGTATAACCTCGGGCAAGCTGCATGGTTCCAGGATGCCCTCAGAAGAAGAGAATGGTAAACCACTTCTGAGTACCCTCTACCTGGGAAACCCTGAAAAGGCTCATCAGAAGCCAGAACTGACCTGACAGCAAACAATTGTTATTATTGTATTGAACTGTGGGAAATGAGACAGATTCTAAGCAGACCAAAAAGTTGGGTGGGATTTATACGGAAGAAAAAAATGTGGTGAAAGAAATATCAGTAATGTAAAATATTACCATCAGAAGGAAGCAGTTACCTGCAATGACTCCTGATGAAGGTGAAAAAAAGCAAGTGCAAAAGCAGGACTGTGGCTGGACATTAAGAAGACAAAAATCATGGCTACAGAAGCACAACACAATTTAGTATAAACCTTCTGTAGATTCTTAGACTGTTCTTAATAATATTTATTTATTTATTTATTTATTTATTTATTTATTTATTTATTTATTTATTTATTTATTTATTAGGCTTATATACTGCCCATCTTCCCGAAGGAACTCCGGGTGGTTTACAACAAGCAATGTAACAAAATAACAGTTAAAATAAACACAGAGTTAACCAAACAACAGAACAATAAAATCCAGAGTTGCAGATGGCGGGGCAGGAAAAAAAAAGATACAACTTTAATTGAATCAACCAAGTGCCTCCCGGAAGAGGAGAGTTTTCAAAGCTTTCCGGAAGGCTGGCAGGGACTCTGCTAGGCGCACTTCTGTTGGAAGATGATTCCACATGGTGGGGCCAGCCACAGAGAAGGCTCGGGCACGGGTGGATGTTCTCCGAGCCTCCCTGGGCATGGCCACACACAGTATGTGCACCTGCGACAACCTAGTCGGGCGGGCCGATGTTGACCGCTAGTCGATCCACTCTGTCAGGTAATCAGGTCCTAGGCCATGGATGGTTTCGTAAATCAAAACCAGGACCTTGAATCTGATTCGGGCCGCAACGGGCAGCCAATGCAGGCGGGCCAGAACTGGGGTGATGTGGTTGAACCGACGCACACCTGCCACCAGTCTGGCCGCCACATTTTGAACCCACTGCAGTTGCCGAAGGAGAGTCAAGGGCAACCCCATGTAGAGCGCGTTACAATAGTCCAGTCTCGAGATCACCAACGCTTGCACCACAGTTCTGAGGGAATCCCCATCTAGGTATGGACGAATCTGGGCAATTCGATGGAGATGAAAAAAGGCAGCCCTGGACACATCGGCCACCTGGGCTTCCATGGTGAGCGCCGGGTCCAGGACTATGGCCAGATTCCAGACGGTGTCCGAAGGCCGGAGGGAAACACCCTCCAGAGCGGGAAAAGGGCCTCCATAGCCAGATGGGGAAGCCCCAAAGAACATAACCTCGGTCTTGTTGGGGTTGACTTTGAGCCTGTTGGCCCTAGTCCATTCCATGACCGGCCCACACTACAGCTGGTTGACATGAGTTTTAAAAAAGCATCAACCAGCCTGCACTACAGCTGGTCGGTGCTTGTAACAAAAAAGTGCCAACTGGCTGGGCTGGTCAGCTGTAAAAATAAATTAATAAATAAATAAACTAGCTTCCAAAATATATATGTTTGAGGATAAGAGAGTGAATTGTGACTGATGACCTATTCCCAAATAAGAATACTGAAAGGAATTTTCATCATCAAGTCCTTATGCTGAGAACCTTAAAAATTCAACTTTAAGGTATAGCAGATCTAAAATTAATGTCTTTCTAAACCATCAGAATCCCAGAAACCCTTGAGAAGCTTGATTTAACTCACCAGTTGTCCAAGTGATCACTTCCTATATTCCCCTGCTACAGAAGACTTGGGGCATAATCCCCTGAAATTTCTGCTTCCCCCTTACCCTGAGAAAAATCTAACTTGGCTTGGAACGGTCCAAATTTTAGGTTATCCCACTCTTATCCTTGCCAGCCATATGGGCTGATAGTAACTAGGGTACCTAAGGTCATCCAAGTGTTTGGATTTGCTGAAGTTATTGTGATATTAAAAGGATAATGTTAATAGGAGAAAGTGGAAAGGAGGAAATGGCTTCAAGCCTCCTTGGGCTCTGTTTTCTTTCAAAAGGAAAACAGTGATAAAGTGCAAATAAAGTGAGCAAGGACCTTGAAGGGGCAAATGGTATCATCATCTTTTAAAGGGTGGAAGTAAGGGAAACCGGGCAACTATATCCACTTATAAATTGAAATTGATACATTGCTAGGAATAGTTGTAGGACATGCGGTTAAGGAGTATGTGAGCTCAGAAAAGAGTGTGGAGAGGATTACAAAACATATTCAAAATGAATAATAACAAGAAACATGCATGCATTGTTAAGCCAAAATGCAAACTAAGTAGAAAACAAACAATACAAGAACTTATTAACTTTCTACAACCTTCGCCCTCGGGGCTATTCTTAGTTTAAAAATCAATCAATTTATTAAATTCTTCGTCACTAGAATTATAACTTTATTGATTAACATCCTTCCTAATGTTGCCCCCATTATTTCCAGAAATAAATTTAATACTTGCTAGGAGTATATCCTTTTCCTTTGTCAAACCTGGGCTCATGGCTGACTCAGCCTTCTATCCTTCCGAGGTCGGTAAAATGAGTACCCAGCTGCTTTGGGGGGGGGGGCAATGTGTAGCCTGCATTACTGTAATTAAAACTGCAAACCGCCCAGAGACTACTTGAAGTGGTATGGGGTGGTATATAAGCAGAACACCTTTTTTATGTCAAAAATGGGCTCCACATATCCTTAAAATCATTCGTATGGGATGCCCCTCTACTAATTTTCAAGTCACAAGTTAATTTATCATGGAGAGCCATATTCCACATTTCTTTATAGTCAATTTTAAATTGACTACTAGTATACCAATTTTTACCATAATTAGCCGTGGTATCATTACCATAATAATTATTAAATCGATGTCTGCTTCGCTTAATTGTTTCTTATCAACCAGGTTCAACAAGGCTTTCTAAGCGCATAAGTGCACCTCCTTTCCCAATATATTCTTTACTTCCTAAAAGACTCAGATCCACTCTTCCCCCCCCCTTTTCACAAATCCACCACATGTGTAAACAGGTCTCTTTTCTTTTTTACATTCCCAACAAGAAGATTGAATCAATCCATTTATTAAATTCCTCCTCACTAGAATTAAATTCCATCTCCATGCAATTCTCTTGCTCCCTTATTGTCATATTTTTCATGATTCTTTTATTCCAGATAGAATTCAGTTCTTCCTCTTTAAGTTCTGTTGTTAACTCCTCTTGTCATATTTTCTTTAGAGCTGTTGTTTTAGTACCTGTCTGAGTTAACATCTTGTTCTTGTATATCACACTGGCGGAGGGACAACTCCCTGCCCCAGATATAGTTACAGAGTTGCTAGATCAGGAGAATGCTAGATGTATTGTATCTTGATTCTAGCAGGGGTTTGAATGGTTCTCCTTGATCGTCTTACCACTAGACCCGTAAAATGTGGTCCAGATGAAGGTACTATTGGTTGTATTTATAGCTGCCTGCCTGGCTGTACCAAAGAGTGCTTGTCAATTGTATCTCATCATACTCAGGAGAAATGTCAGTCTTAGTGCTTCAGAGTTCTATCCTAGTGTTACTCAGCATTTTTATAAACTGTTTGAATAAAGGAATAGAGGGGGCCATACATAGTTTGCAGGTGGCATTAAATTAGAGGGTAGGTCCTACTTCAGAAGACAGAATCAAGACTCCAGATGATTGTAATAGGAACTGGGTTGGGAGTGTGATAAATACTGTCAACATTTCTTGTTCTTAGTGATTTTCTGAGTCTCACCATGCTGACATTCTCCTCCAGGACTTCCCACAGAACCTGACTTCCTATGGAAACTACATTTTCATTTTTATTTTTTAATGTTTTTCTTTTCTTTTCTTTTCCTCCATATGTTGATCTGTGCAGGATGCTGCCAAATTCTGCTTAGGATAGTGCCCTTTCTGGTGAATCCTAAGCAGGTAGGATGCTGTTTTGCATAGGAATTGTAACAATCCTGCGTGGCTTGGCCTTTCTTATGTCCTTTCCAGGTAAATTCTGTGAAGAAAGATACTTTTCTCCAGGTATTGTAATAATCTTTCAGGGCATGGCATTTCTTCCAGGAAAAAATGACCACAAAACTCAAGTAATCCTAAGAGATTTTCCATGACATTTCTCAGGGTGGGGGAATCATGCAGAGAAATCTTGCTGTGAATGAGGAAGATTTTCCCTCTAGGTTCTTGCCTAAATGTGAGAGATAACAAGATTCACATATTATCAAGCTGGACCAAAACAGAAGTTTCATATTTCATAGCAAAGTTTTACATTTAAACAGGAAGTAGAAATATAGGATGAGTGACACCTGGCTTTGAAGTAGTATGTGTCAAGAGTCAAGGGAGCTCAGTAGGCCACAAGCTAAACAAGAGACAGTAGACAATAATCAATACTTGGAACACGATGTCCTGGTGTGTGTGTGTGTGTGTGTGTGTGTGTGTGTGTGTGTGTGTGTGTGTGT
>JAHTLZ010003547.1:21411511-21449362 GCA_023846285.1 Phrynocephalus versicolor
TGTGTGTGTGTGTGTGTGTGTGTGTGTGTGTGTGTGTGTGTGTGTGTTGTGTCGTTACAGTCGTGACCGACTCTTCGTGACCCCATGTCCATGGAGTTTTCTTGGCAGGAATACTGGAGTGGTTTGCCAGTTCCTACTCCAGGCGCCTTCAGCACCTGGTATACCCTGGTGGTCTCCCATCCAAGTACTAACCAGGTCTGACCCTGCTTATCTTCCGAAATCAGGCAAGATCGGATGCGCTTAGGGCATCTAGGCAGTTCCCGTTTGGGGTACTACCCTTTACAAAGGATATCAACAAAGCTGGAACTATGTCCAGAAGAGGGCATAGGTCCGGAAATCAAAATGTTTTAATGGTGGAGAGGAGGACCATGTGGAAGGTGGCCCTTCCTTGTGGGTTTTTAAACAAAGATAGGACAGCCCTCTGACCATGATACATCTGCTGTGGATTTCCTGCTTCAGCAGGAGTTGGACTTGATGACCTTAGGGTCTCTTCCGGCCATACAAATCGATCAGCATATGTGGTTCCTTTGCTTTGTAAGCAACTTATTCTGAGACTTTGTACCCTGACTGGCAGCAATGACATCATTGAGTCATTGAAATTTTAACTTCTAGATGTTAGATGAAAAGGCCATCCAGCCATTTCATTATGTCCTAATTAATAGTACACTTCAATAAAAATATTAATGCAATCATTATGATATTCAACAGCTTTCCCGATCTCCTGCTGAATATTAGCTCTTCTGCAATACAACATCCTTTCCTCTGATTTCTACTTTTCAACAGTGAAGGCTGGTGTTATTCCAATTCTCCTATGATGTCCTTGGACATTCCTGAAATTAAAATCTATATTAAAAATGTTATTAACAGCATTCTCTGAAGTTATATCCATTTCCTTAGAATGGCAATAAGTGTTCCTTTGAGCCTAATATTTATGTAGATCGTTTAGCAGCTTCACCACAAATAAGACTATGGGGAGGGGAAGGAAGACTACCTACCCAGTATATGTGAATGCGCACACATGCACAAACACGCTAATAAAAGTATTTAACATTTATAGGCTGAAGTCATGTTGGCACCACTATGCCTATGGAAGGCTGATAATTTTGTCAGCAAAGGGGGGTGACAACATTTAATTGGCAATTCAGTGTTGCCATGTCTGTGCCATGATTCTCATGCTCTGTGTGGTAATTTTCATTGTGTGGGATCCATGAGATAGGAAGAGGAAGTCTTTAATTTCCAAAAATTAAAGTCATTTGTTTCCAAATTAAACTGGAGGTAGTATCATCCTGCTGACAACAATTTTAAGTATTTACAGACTTCCTTCTCTTATCCCACAGCTTCCACAGTTTGCATGAGATGAAAGGGTTGCATGGGAGCCATGGTAGTTGCAGCACAGATATTTAATTTCTGAAAACTAGAGATGGGGACGAAACACCGAAAATGGTATTTTGTTTCGTCTTTGTTTCATTTCATTTCATTTCATTTCATACAAAACAATTTTTTAAAAAAAATTAATAAGTTACCATCATGGAAGAGGCAGATAGGGGTTCAAAGAAAGCATTTTGCAGGTTTACCACCACCACGTCCTCCCATTAAATGGCAAACTGCAGCAAAGGTGCTGTTCCCACCACTGTCTCCCCACCCTGTTAGATCTGTCTTAGACTTGACAAGAAGGAGCAGCATCCATGCTTTGCTCTCCACTCCTATGACAACTATTTAAAAGTAGCTTTACAGGTGAGAGGTAGTAGACCAGCTATGGGGTACCTACCCACCCACTCCAGAGAAGCACAGCTGCTGGAACAGCAACTCACTTTGGAAGGAAAATATGTATATAAAGGGACTATGCAGCAGGGATCAGATGGGCAGACGGACGGACGGACAGACAGACAGACAGAAGGACAGACAGACAGATGCCATAAACATTCACCAGGGTTACCAATGGTAAGCCACAACTTGAACATCTGTCACAATTTTAAAAGGCCCATGAGGGCCACAACTTCTCTTATAACTTTAAAAGCTCCATGAGGGACGACTTAGGGGCACACAACAAAGTCCAGTTATACCCCCCCACACACACACCACCATTTTGCTCTTCTCCATCTTGAGAGAGGCTCACAGAAACAGTGGGCTTTCTGTGTAACGCCATCCAGTAGTGGCAATCAAGTATTGCCTTCAATGCTCAAGCAGGTAAGAAATGTTATTTTCTAATAGAAACCATGGAAGAGTTGTTGTTGTCATTGTTCAGAGTACAAATCACAGACTCCCCTAGTCTGAGAGACTGTGAGAGTTGCCGTCCAAAATAAGTAACTTTTCTGGCTTTGATATGGCTTTGATAGTTAACTTAACCAGAACTCTTAAAGGGAATTGTTCCTAAGGAAGTTCTTATGTGTGGCATAAACACAATGGATGGCATTGGAATAGCATAGCACTACAGGAAGATTGGCTACCTTCCTTCCTCCTTACCTCAAAAGCCTCATTAGGGTCACTATAAGCTGATTCCAACCTAACAGCACATAAGGACAACTTCACCACCGCCATCTCACCTCAGTTGTCCCAGGTTTCATTCAGAGGCCTTAGCCAGCCCTATCTGGAAAAACTTAACAGTGAAACGGGCTTTCTGCATAGGAAGCAGGCTTTGCATCCCCATGTTTCTGTCTGTCTGTGTTTATTCTTTCTCCATGTAAAAAGCAGAGCAGGTGAACGGAGGGGGGAAAAAACACTTTTCAAAATTCTCCCCTTCCTCAATGCATGCGGGCAAGCTACTTCGCTTCTAAATCTGGGTCCCAAACTCCAAGCAATCACACAAAACCAGAACAATTAACCACTAGAATGATTAAAACGCTTCTCCATTTTTATGTGCTTCCATTTGCTGTGGAAGAGCAAGTGCTGTTTATTAAAAACAAAAAACAAAAAAACTGAGCAACACTCTGTGCTCATGGTTATAAATTGCCTCCTCCTGCCCTACATCTGTATTTAATCAGGATACGACTGCTTAATGAGAAAATGGTTCATTTTAGGCTTTTATATGCAAGATCCTAAGGTTCCCTCCTCAGTGATTACATTTAAGCAACTCCCTCTCGCTGCCTAGAAGCACCAGCAGTTTTTCCATAATAAAAACTGGATTAGCATGTATCAGGAAGCGACACCGCCAGCTGTCACTTTGAAATCAGACCACTCTATCCTATGTTGGGGATGATAATGGATAAACCAATAAATGACAAGCAGTTTTCCCGTATTTATCTCATAAGTGACTCAGGTAAGCAGCCATGCCTCTCCTCTCCTCTGATAATAAAGCTAAAGAAGATGGCTAAAGAATGGGGCTGGTACGCCTTCTGCCTAAGCCAGGCGCAAGAATATTGGCTCAAGAAAATAACAGGGGAGAGCAAATTGCATTGTTCCTCCTTACTTCTCACCCCTGCCTGCCTTCTCTGTCTATTATGTCTAGACCTATAGTTCTTCTTAACACATAACTCTTTTGCAGTAGAGAAGAATTTCAGTTCAACAGACTCGTATTTAAGGTCTCTGGAAAACCAGAGCATTTTTCTCTCATTTCAGCCCACTTAATTTTTAACCTCTTCCTTCTGGCATTTGTAAACGAGTGGACTTGCTTGGCAATTAAAACAATACTTCTGCACTTGTCAGGACAGCCATGGTGCCTGTGTTATCAAAGGGGGAAAGGAAGCATTCACAAAAGAGCTCTTTCATGTTTCAGGCATTGTATGTCTCTAAGCCATTGTTTTGAGACACTTGAAGCACAGATTGACTATGTGGCTGTGAATGGAACAGAGGCAGACCCTCCATGTTGGGTACAAGTCCTGGCCTTGAACAGAAAGCCAGAACAGTCATTTTTACGAATGTTTATGTTATATAAATATGGTTCAAGAGCCCAGGTGCTTCTCCACAAATGTGTTATAATGGCTATGAGAGCAAGGGATTTTGGCCCACCTGCCCAATGAGGAGACTGGCTGCCTATACGATGCCCCAGCATCACCTGACGAGAGCAGGAGGAGTGCTTTCATAAGGCCATGCCAGCCTCCAACAGGCCTCTCTTTGTGACAAAGCAACCCACTCTGTGAGTACAGTGCGAGAGTAGCTGGTTGCTTCAGGACTGGATGCGGATTTTGGACGTACATCCCCTGACTGGGTTGGTGTATTGAACATAAAATGTGAGGGGAAATATTGCCTTTCTCACACTGATTGCCCACAGGACAGAAAAGGAGTGTTGTTTCAACTAAAAAAAAAAAGTCACACCAGTGGGCAGTGTGCCCTGTAATTCATCCCATGCATGCATCCGGTACAACTAAAACAAAAGTGGTCACTGTGAGGAAGGAAAAGCCTTGTGTAGAGGGGGTAGAGGATACATACCTTAGAGGGGAAACTTGCTGGTGAGTAGTATGGATGGGGAGGCCAGTAGTGGTGAGTTCCCAAGGTTCACTTAGGGGTGATGCTGCCACAAATATATTGGCGTCATGGATTCTGAGATTTGATTGTTGGGATGGGGTGGTGCACCAGCAGCAAGCCTGGCAGAGAGCTGCCTAAGGCCTCAAGGCTTGGCCAGGAGGGTCACCTGGATGGCCAAGAAAAGGCTGTTGATAGGACAGCATGGACCTGTTTCTTGGGACACACTCAATATGGAGATCAGAGCAGAGGGAGGAAGGTCTCCCTGCTACCTGCTGCCAGCATCTGCACTATGGTTACCCCCTCTGCAGGAGGTGAGGATTTACCAATTGATGAGTTAATAAAGTTTTGGCCCTAGTTAAACTCATCACCTACATCTCCTTAATTAAGGGGTGAGTGAGCAAAGGGCTAGGTGCAGAACCACATACAGACTGGAACTTTTAAAACTTCCTTTTCCTCTTAGAATATCTTTCATTTGGAAAGCTCTTGCAAATAGCATCCCGCACAACATGAGGAGCTACAAATGGCACCTGGAAAAAGGAAACTGATTTTATTATTTTACAGTATTGCTGGCTTATTTCTGATTTCAATAGCATGTTTATGTATTATTTCTATTAGTGCTTTTACTTTTAAACTATCCAAAAAGCATCCATTAATAGGTAGCAAATGAACAATGCTAATTGGAAACATCTGAATGATGACAGAACAGTTGTTACTTTTGTTTTAAATAAGAAAGCAAGTAAATGAATACATGTGATCTTTTCAAAATAATGTTTGGGAAACAATATTTAATGTTGTTTGTTTGTTATATTTAAACCCCACTCATTTGGCCAACTCTGTTACATTCAAAGCTTAAATTTTAGAAAACTAGTATAATGTTTAATTTTAAAAAGTACAGTGGTACCTTGTATAAAGGAATTAATTCATTCCACATGAAATTCTGTTAAGTCAATTTTCCTTTGTACAAATTTCCCATAGGAATGCATTGAAAATGGATTAATCCCTAATCACGACATTATTTTAGAAAATCACAACACAAATTATGTCCTTCATTTAAAAAGAGGATCCAGTTGTTGAACTAAGAAAGAAAACTGCAGCGGTGAATAGGTAATTTTCAGAACAGGAGTAGATTGTGCAAAATGGGTTGCTATTAAAACCAAATAGACTTGGTGCACTTATTTCTGGCCAAGCAGTGCCTTTGCTTCCAAGAAAGGACGCTGACTTTGTCCCTGAGCAATGACTAGCCTGCACTCAGGCTTCCAGAGAGCATTTGACAAAGTTCCACATCAGAGATTAAGGTCTTTGTGCAAAGATTGAGGTCTGAGAAAAGGAAGGAAGCGGAAGAGACATAAATGTAACATAAAATGGATTGAACATCCACAAAAGGGCATGGGGGGCAGTGATAAATAAAACTTCTCAGCCTGAAAAAAAAGGAAGTTGGGGACATCACTGAGCAATCAAGAGTAGCCTTCCTAACGTGCGCGCGCGCACACACACACACACACACACACACACACACACACACACACACACACACAGAGAGAGAGAGAGAGAGAGAGAGATTAAGCATTATCCTTCCCTTGTATAGTAAGATGCATTGATAGCAAACCTAATGAAAGGATGATGATTTTTTTTAAAAAAAAAAATGAAGCAGCATTAATAATAAGTGCTTTTATAAAAAGATGAAACCAGGGAAATGATTCTGTCTAATAGTGATCCTGTATGCCCATTGGTAACATTTTGGCCACTGGGCATAGGGGTTAGAGACCTTACTCTAGTTGGTGGAATCTTCCCATCTGTCTAGCCACGCTGGGTGAAGGGCTATGGGAGTTACAGTCCCCTAGGGGGTTTCCCTCCCCCCCCCCCAGGATTAACCCTGCTTAACTACCCACCCTGTCTTGCAGAAGCAACAGCAGCTCCAAAGAAATAGCTATATCAAGTATGGGATTCATTTGTGATGTGCTGTATATTCTATTGGGAAAGTTTTCTTCCTCTCACTTGACGAAAATTACAGAATTACAACTTGATAGTCCCACTTTCTTGAAAACTAGGGATGTTTTTCTTTTTTTCTTTTTTCCCTTTTTTTTTAAACCAATGATTTATTGTGCCTGGCTTCCTGTTGCCTGTTAATTGTTTTATACAAGAGGATGATAATATAAGCAATAAGGTTTTATTAATGTCCCAATCAAATATATTGAAGCACATATGTGTTAAATACAGGAGCATTAAACAGGTGATTTTTCTTAAAAGAGCATTTGGTTTTAAGCATTGATCCCTTGTTTATTAATCTGGGTTCGGCAAAATGATAAGCATTTATTTAGATTGTAATAAAGAAAAGCTTATTTTCTAAAATACAGGCATTATTCAGACAGGGTTCCGCTCCCAGCAGGCAGTACAATGGAACCCCCCCCAAAAAAGCCTCTTGTCTAGTTTGGCACGTGCTTAATTCTGTAGCATATTTAAAATAAAATAGTCACTCTCAACTATGCCTCAGACAGGACTTTCCTCATCCTGAACATATTCAAAGCTGTTACGAGAAGATGAAAATCAAACACAAATGGCAATTTCAATGAAAATCCTTAACCTCTCTGGCAAAATGCCTCTTTTAAGGAGGTTTTTTTTTATCAAGAGTGAGATGTGAATGTGAATAATTTCAAGGGGAATCTACTTCGCTATGAACTAGGAGCTCTGTGAACTAGGAGGCATCCCACTAGTACTGAACTCAGTAGATAATATTAAAGTCTAACAATCCCACCAGGGTTTTAATGTGATCAGATCAAGCCTCTCTCGATGCAAAAAGTGCCATAAAAATAACACTTTGCACTCCTCTGTGGTATTTTTTCATCAGGAGATCTGAGGGTGCTTTTCAAATACTGAATAATTAAGTTTCAAATTATGCCCATGTCCTAGGTCAGCCTGCTGAAGAATGCAGCATACCAAGTTTTACACTCAGGCGTGAAAAATACCCAAACTGAGATGCAAAGCATATCAATAAAAAGGGTGATTAAAAGAGCTACTACCACAACTCAGGAAGGCCCTGCCAAAGCAGTCTCAACAGCTATTCTCTCTCTCTCTATCTCTCTCTCTCTCCCCCCCCCTCCTCTCTGCTTCCACCCAGGGCAGCAAAAGGCAGGCATGGAATGACTCTTCTCTTTACGCTGCTATCCCACAGCCAGAAAATCCAGATTGAGGTAAAATGCGGATTTTCCTCAGGAATGGTCACATGCCTGGAAACGCGGTTCCTGTGTCGCCACAGGTGCAGTTTAAAGACCCGCATCTTTTGTGTCCCCATGAGTGGGAACTGCAACACAGCAGAAGGAAAAGGTTTTGATGTGGATTTTCCGAGTCCCCACAGACTCAAATACCAGTTTAAAATCCGTATCTGAACTGAGACAAGCTTTGTACCACCTTGAGACCAGGTACTTGTAAAACTTGCTGGGTCGTGCTTAAGTGGGCATGGTCACATTTTTTCACCCTTTAAAATCCACTGGTCGTGGGGATGCAATTTTATTAACTGCATCTTCAAGCAGTTTGAAGCATTTTTAGTGGTCGTAGAATAGCAGCCGGGACACCACTAAAATAAGTATCTTATTCCCTTTCTAAAGGCAACCACTTAAGGAGAACCATAGACAGAAAGAAAACAACCCTACATTTCTCCCAAGAGAAATAAATGGGTGTCACACTTTACAGGAGAGTATATACATTGCTTTGCTATGCATAAGCACAAAGATTTTCAATATGGAAAGGGGGTGGGGGTTGCAAATAAAGAGTTGAATATTTATAAAGTGCCTCGTGATTTTGATTTTGCAAAGTCATCTTGTAAACTGTCGCTCTTTGGCTTAGAGCAGGCATGTCCAAACTTCGGCCCTCCTGATGTTTTGGACCACAACTCCCAGAATTCCAAGCCTGTATTTCCAATGGCAAAGGACTGTGGGAGTTGTGTTCCAAAACATCTGGAGGGCCGAAGTTTGGACATGTCTGGCTTAGAGGGATGCAATGGGCAAAGATGGAAGTGTCACCATGGGCACACATGCTACACCTCAGGTTTCCAGAGACTTAAGGAGGGTAACAGAAGCAAAACCAGCTCCTCACTCACCGTGAGGAAAGGGAAGAAGGAAAGTGCTGGTAAATTTATTGTGGTTTTCATCCCTTTTCATTCCCTTGTGCTCCAGGAAAAACACGAGGAGGAACAGGAGCAGCGTGATCAGGAGGAGGAGAACAACAATGAAAATAACAGCAACATCAAGCCCTCCTCTTCCGAGAGGCAATTCCTATACAGCAGGTCAAGGACAAACCTAAAGGTCCCCCTCCACATTTGGCATGGTATATGATGGGGGCAGGAAAAGCTGTAGATCCTCAGCCACTCCCTACCCTCCAGGCCCACCAACCTACTTTCAAGATTGCATGCAAACTCTTCTCCTCATCCTTGGTGGAAATGATACATAATCTACTACAACAGCTAGGAGGAGCACAGGAGATCAGATTCCAATAGTGGATCTATATATACTTGTTTGTCATATCTCTGTCCTGTATTTCTTTTGGCTCCAAAGATACTCTCCAGATACCACAGCAGTGCTCTTTAAAAACCCTGAAAATGATAGTAGGGGATGCTTGGAGAGGGTGTCTATTCACTACATCTTCAAACAGTATCAATGAGTACTAATCAGACTGGAAGCTTCATTGAAAGACTTGATACCTGGCAGGTTATCCCAGCCAATGGCCAGCTTCTTCAAGGAGCTTGCTCATTTCGTTCTTAGGTTGTGATCATCCCCCATCCACCCACACACTCCCTGATTTACATTTCTCTTAATGTTCTTCATGGTAGCATAACTAGCATCTATCTGAGGTTTAAAGCTGGAGGAACACAGCTTTCAAACTTAAACCACCATCAAATGTCATTTCCCTAAATATGCAAAAGGACTGGCTCCAGTTGAACCTTCCACATTTCACAACATATTTTGTACAACATATCCAGTTTTTTAAAAATCCTGGCTCAATGAAATTACTGTAGATCTAAAAAAAAAAAACCCTACATCAAAACTACCATGCTTGGTAAACAGGAACTATCCTGATTCATGCCATCTTCCATTGAAATCCTCTCTTTGCTTTAACTTTCATAGCATGCATCCTCACTATATAGCCTTCAACACCTGAAAAATTAGTAGAAGAATTTGACTGATTATAGAGGCTGTTTTCCTTGTTCCACTGCTTGTTCTAAAAGGGATACTCAGCAGAACTTGCATTTTTCCCCTTTCATTTTGTGCTGTCTGCATGAGTAATTACCTTCCTGATTTCTGAGATGCAATTGAGTAGCTTCCACATTAGAAAAATCCAAAGATTGATAGAGCCATCCCTCTTAAAGGATTAGTTTGCTTCTGTAATACCACTGAGTAGGTCATAGCAAAATGCTACAAAGTTAAAATTCTGCTGTTTGCAAAAAGCAGGTAGGGCTACCTCTTTAAAGCCACAAGAAAGGGAAGAGTGAGTATTTCAAAAGAATGGGGAAAGAATTCTGCATTGCTTCTAGGAAAGTGCTGAAGACGTCAACTTGGAGAAGATTTTCTAATTCATGGAACATTCGAGAACAATGCTTGCTATATGCCAGGGCAGAATCATGATACAGTAAACATGCATAGAAGAACATTGGGAGTCCTATGGCTATTGCCTTAGACTTAGTGCACATGTAATGTTACATTAAAATGTAACTAACCTTGTTACATTTCTTAAGTAATTTGAAACAGCCTCTTTGGGAATGCTTCCTGTTGCTGTTTTTTGTTGTTGTTGTTGCTTGTTTGTTTATTCTTTGTTCTCCCCCCCCCCTTTCCTTCTCTCAGTCACAGCCCTAGTGCCACTAGCAATGGTCATAATAACAAAATACAATTAAACAGACGAGTGTTATATTTTGGTATACTGTATATTGCTGAAAACATGAAGTGGCGTAATTTGAATTTCTGCCTCACAACCTGCAGGGAATAATACAAGCCTTCTAGATGAAAACTGCAGTGCTAGGGGATGCTCTTAGATTATATCCCTAACTAATGTCTTAAGTAAATGGAGAAAGACACCATGAATGTAACAAAAACTATGTCTCATCCAGGAGACATAGTCTCAGAGAGCGTTTAAGCATGCCTGGTGAATTAATATCCTTGCTGAACTGGCAAGCCACTCCAGTATTCCTGCCAAGAAAACTCCATGGACATGGGGTTGTGAAGGGTCCGTCATGACTGTAATGACACCACACACACACACACAAACACACACAGAGAGAGAGAGAGAGAGAGAGAGAGAGAGTTTCACTGACTGGTGTTTAATTAAGTAGTTGGACTTTACCAAAAGAGGGCTCCAATATCCCATCGCACTTTCCTGAGAGGAAGTCCTGTTGAATTGAATGGGGCTTCATTCAAAGCATACACTGCATAGGATTACACTGAGAATTAACTTGAGCACTGCTTATTCTTTTGAACTTTGCTACTCCCTGTAGAATATCCGACAACACATTTATTAAACTGAGATTTTTAATTTGTTGCGGGTGTTCTGTGGAAGGTTTTGGAAACATTTAGTGTTCAGGTGGGTTGTTGCTGTTGTTGTTTTCACTAAAAAAAATCCATTTTCCAAATGTCTGAATAATGACAAAAGACCTTCTAACGGAATATTAAGGCAGGGAATTCATCTAAACATCACAAATGTAATCATAAGTAGAGCAAGCTGTAGCTGCAAAGTCTGATTAATATTGGCTTGGTATAATGTTGTTGAGACGATTACTCTTGACACTCATGTATATATGAGGGGAAAGGCTATATGCATGTGACTACGATACATTAAAATGCATTTTTTTCCGACCCTGAAAGCTGAGTTTGGGATGGGAGTGGGAATTAGAGTAACCTCTCGTGGTTGCCTGAGAGACAATCATATTTAATTGCAAACGGCAAAAGGAGATCTGTCACGGTGTGAAAAATAAAATAGTTTTATTTGCCCTCTTCATCTATACTAAGTCGGCTCAGGTCATGCAACAGTCACACCACTCCAACTCAACACTTCTGTTTCCCCTCCTGAGACCTGGGGTGCTCTTCTTAAACTGGGAGAACCATAGCATGGTAAATGTCTTGTGGCCCTGTGAACCTCAACAGCAGTTGGAGCTCACACTCCTTCTTAAACACAGCTTTTTTTGGACTAAAGCTCCTGGGTGCCTTCAGGCGGCACTTCCATGGCCAACGTTGATTGAGAGCTGTAGATCAAAGAAAGTAAAAAGCTTTGTTTTTAACATGCCCCCAAGTTTATTACATGTCCCTTCCCACTAAGCTAGCCGTGCACACTGCCAGTGCCCAGAGAATGGTTTGAATGGCATTTTTTGCAACAAGAGTTTCAGCTGAAGGGAAAAGGAATCACTTTCTCTACATCTACTCATGTTTCCACCATGAAGCTCAACACATTAAACCGAAAGCAATCATCTTTTCGAACACTGGCCAGTCCCAAGCTATCTCTGGTGAGATGATACCAATCGTACCTTCAGGCTACAGCTTACAGAGAACAGGTGACAAAAAAACTCAAGAGAGACATTAACATTAAAATGTGGAATATCTCACAAGGCAACTCTCTGAAAACAATATGTATTTCTTTATGTTTGGGATAGATAAGTCATGTTTACCATTCCTTGGTGCAACTGTATTAGTTTTAATAATAATAACTATGTGTCTTCAAGTCTATTCCGACTAATGGGGACCCTTGCTCAAGGCTTTCTAGGTAAGAAGTACTCAGAAGGGGCTTATTAGTCCCTTGCTTGGGGATGAGCTACCTAGCAGTTCAACCATCCCAGGACAGAGCAAATCTCTGATTTCCAGAATGCAGTTTACAGAATGCAACACCGCTTCTTCGAGACTAATTTTAAAATGGGAAAGTTATAATTGCCTCTGTCTCAGTATCTCTGCACCCACAATCTATGCAGTACATGAATATTCAGTTCAATGCATTGAAGAGAGTTATTCAACTATCCCCAAAGATAGTCCTGGGAAATACAGCAAAATACTTTAACCATCTAGTTTCCTTTCATTTTCAAATTCCTCCCCCCAACCTCCAAAAAAGGATAGTCTGAACATTTTTGTTTACTTCAGATGGTGACAAACTCCCTGCATCTTCTAAAACCGTCAGGTTCCAACTAGTGATGCAAAAGATCTTAGCAAGCTAGCTGTACATTTAATTAATTGAAATTCAATCTCCCTAGACAAATCACAGATGCTCTCCATATTTAGCATGGTATCTCTTAGACAGCTGTGCTAATCCATGTAGTAACATTACCCTGTAGCTAAACATCTGGACAAAACTAAGAAAGTGAACAATACTTGATTCTTTAAGCACATACCCACAGGTTACATTGCAATTATTGGGGGGTGGGTATATTTAGCACTCAGTATGTTGTCCGATCTATTATTTTAAAGACTATATTTAAGAAGAAGATGGAAGAGAGATCCATGTAAGCAGCTGATTATCAAAGAACTAAATATTTGTGTCCATGGGTTTCTGGCTGGCTGGCTAGCACAGTGAGTTAGGTATCTGACTATGGGGCCAGAGGCTGGGAGTTCAATTCCCCACTGTGCATCTTAGAAGAGTCAGCCTGTGGGCAAAGCTGCATAGTCCTAGGATGTCCCTAGAAGAAGGGGCTGATAAACCACTTTTGAGTAGAGATGGGCATGAAATGAAAATATAGTGTTTTGTTTTGCTTTATCAGTAACTAATTTTTAAAGAGTTTTCAGAATGAAACTAAACAAAATGATTGGTTAATGGCTCCCCTGGGTCCTAGAGGCACCAAAATTGCAGGGTAGCTTCTTGGCACTCTTCCCTGTAAGTTCCCCATATTTGGAGATATTTGGGGTTTAGAGAGCTGAGTTATTACACTCCAAATGGTGTCCCCCGTCCAGGAGAAAATCATTTTGAAGAAGAAGAATACTTTATTGGCCAAGTGTGGTTAGACACACCCAGAATTTGTTTTGGTAAAAATGCTCTCTCTATATAAAAGGAAATATAAGAATCATATAGTCAACAATAAAAACACAAAACAATACTACAATATAACCTATTATTTAAAAAGGAAGAAGAAATTGAGAAGAAATGGAGTCAGGAAGCGGTTAATCACTCGGCTATTAGCTGCTTCCCGACTCAATTAGAAATGATTTTCTCCTAGGGAGACACCCTTTGGAGTTTAAAAACTCCGCTCCCTGAACCCCAAACCTCTCCAAATTTTGGGGTGGCTGACCGGGAAGAGTCCAAACAAGCTATCATGCAATTTTGGTTTCTCTAGGATGAATCATTTCATTCCTAGAGGAAAAAATGTGGTTTCATTTGTTTGGTCACAAAACACGACCTACTATTTGGTTCCATAATCAAATTATGAAACAGCATTTCATTTTTTGTTTTGTGGCCATCTCTACTTTTGAGTAGTCTTAACGTGCAAAACCCTGAAAAAGGTCACCGTAAGTTTGAATTAACTTGATAGCACATTATTATTTCTATTATTTTAATTTTCATATTTTCTAAAGATAGAACTTTGCATAATGAGAAACCAGGTGGCCCCTGAAAACAGTAAACTTTTGAGACGCCTTCCTTCTACATAGTGTATAATAACAAAAGCCCCCCACAACCGGGGACATGACATCATTCTGTTCTACATTACCGCTCCTTACCAGCAGTAACTGATGGCGTGAAGGGTGGGCCACAAGGCGATCGCTCCACACCAATGTCATCTATATCAAGAACCTCTGGAGCATCTGGTACTCAAGCATGCATGGCTCTCAGTTTTGCACAGGGACTTGGACTGCTCATGTGTTTACAAAATTAGAGAGAGCATGAGGCTGTGCAAAGTCTGGACCTGTTCAGTTCCCAACATTACTCTATAGAGGGGAAACATCTGAGTGGGTGAGAAAATGAACCCCCCCCCACCACCACCACTCCAGCTGTGGTGGTGAAGAAAGCTCTCAGAATTCCAAAATTGCCAGGATTTCTGAATGAACAAAGGCTTCTGCTCATGCTCTGGCAATGGTGAACGGGAGCTCCTTTCAGCCCTTTCTGCTGTTCCACAGGAGCGTTTTGAGTGGAGGAGACATCAGCACCGGGGGATGCAGTTTGTGCGCCCAACCATGTCATCTCTTCCACCAGTTTCTCGCTTGTGTGTTCGCTGAATGCTTCCATGGTTGCCCAAACAACCTCTTGGTTACAAACAAACCTCAGAAAAGTTCAACAACGCTTTATGGATTATAAATCTACAATTATGGTATTACAAATCCCAGAATCCCCAAGACAGTCCTCAGGCCAGCTGAAAAAATGGTAGTCCACAAAGGGAACTTCTCCGAGCTTTGGTTTCAGGGTTCAGTACAATGGAGACATTTCTCTGGAGAAAGCATTACGCGCGCACGCACACACACACACACACACACACACACACAGAGAGAGAGAGAGAGAGAGAGTCTCTCTCTCTCTCTCTCTCTCTCTCACACACACACACACACACACACACACAATCTCTCTTTCTCTCTCTCTCTCCCTCTCTTTCACACACACACACACACACACACATTAAAATTAGTCTCGACAGCCTAGTATCATAAGAGAAAGAGAGCAAGTTCTCCCCAAGATGGGACTAGGGGGCCAGGCTGTACATAACACACTGTTCTCAGACAGAAGCCCTTTGGGAGCAGTAACCAACAAAGCATTTTTATTACTGCACGAGATTGGTCCAAATTGTTGCTATAAAATACATTTAAATTGCTCTTACAGGTTTAGATTGAAAGTGAATGAGATACGTCACATCAGAGGGGAGAAAAAAAGAACAGGATAAAATAAATCCTTTTTACACAGGGTTCTCCAGTTAGGTCCTGTAGTGAAGCACTGAGTAATAAAGTGTTTTATAAATGAAAGCTGGCTGAGTAGTTCCAATTATCCAGCAAGCATACCTGAAATAGTGACAAATAGGGCTGTTAGCTGATTAAAGAATTTTAGTTCCTTAAACATCTGCCTTTTAACCATTAATTGATTAATTGATTGATCAAATTTAAATAAATGTGCGTGTTCCTCAAAGCCCACTGTACAGACATGAAAGTAGGCAATTAAACAAAAAGGGACCATCTTTTAAAGAAAGAATATCCCTATTTAATATTTAAAAGTTTTTAAATATTAAAGTGATATACTGGATTTAATTCCTTGCCCAGGATTTTATTCTGACAGCTTGCAGAGTATATTCTTGCCCTCTGTAAAGTCCAGGTTTGTTGTGAAAATGGGGAACCTGAAATATCCTGGGAGAACTCTGAAACTGCCAGGACATAGAAAGTTACTTTCAAAGCAAATCAGGTATGGTTACATTATAGTTACATTTTCAAGGCATCCTATTAGTAACCATTACAGTGACAATTTTTGAAAAAGAATTATTTTACTTTTATTTTTCTCAAAAGTAACTAGTTACTTTTAATTGTGATTTTTTTAAAAAATTTAGCATTTGAATCTTACAAGCCACAGGATTTACTAGTTCCTCCTTTTGAGGATGCCCTGCAGTAGTGCACACCTCATCATTTCCTAAATAGCAGCTATGAAGCTGAGATTTCCTGTTAAATGCAGCCCCACGTAGAAGACCTTACAGCAATGTATACGACATGTAACTAAGTCAGAAAGAACGTAGAGGGCAGGCACATGCACATTAACTGTGGGAAACCATTTTTTACTTTCCCCAAAACATGAGCATCTAGGTAATCCCATCAAGTTAGAATAATAAAGTTACACCTTCATAATTGGGGAAAGGAATTAATTATAAGTAATCCCAAACTCTGGCTATTCCTGAATATACAAGCCTGGAGGTAAGATTTTAAAAATCATTAGCAGAATCCCAGTCCTTGTACTCTTCTGGTGGGTAATGTGCTCACTGATTATCAGGGTGGCATCCACCACCACCACCCCACACACACACCCCAAAATGCAACACCTATTAATTCTGATGCCTTCCTAGATTTATTTATTTATTTATTGTTCATATTTGGTCTGTCTTTGGTACAGCCATTAGGACAGAATCTAAACAAGCGGCGTGTCAGAAACAAGTGCTTGTCACAGTTGCTGGGATCATTTTTCTCTGTTCTCTGTTACGAATGCTGACAGGTTGCTTGAGGTTTGTGACAGCCACAACACATGTGCTGGGCCCTTGCCCATCTTGACGGATGGCTGCGAGAAAACGGGGCCAGGGGCATCTAATGCCTCTTTACAAGAGGGAGGGATTGAATGAAATGGGAAGCTGGCTGCTTCTGAAAAAGACATCATCGGTCAAGAAAGTGGGAAGCTGCATGACGAGAAGAAGAAAAAGGAGCCATGTGCTGGGAAAAAAATGCCTCACTGCCTAGAGTAAAGGATGGCAGCGGCTCAGTAACGTTCTGGGGCTACTTTTCATTCTCTGGCACTGGAAATCTGCAGTGTACAAAAAGCAAGGTTGATTCATCGCGGAATCTGAAGCTGAAGCATTATTGGACCTTTGAACAGGACAATGATCCCAAGCATACCTCAGATTCCACCAATGCTTGGTTGCAAAAGAAGCCCTGGAAGACTCTACTGCGGGGCCATCACAGTCACCTGACTCCAACCCCATTGGAAATCTCTGGCGGGACTCGAAGAAAGCAGTTGCCCAAGACTATTACTGAAAGGGAGGCCCCTGCTCATGAGGAATGGGCGAAGATTCCTGAGGAAGGTGGCCATAAGACTGTGTCTGGCAGCAGGTCATGGCAGGAACAGCACCTACTAAGTACTCCAGATGCATTTTCAGTTGAATGTAGGGAAGCCATTTGTAGCATTCATTGTGTAGAGCTACGTCAAGTCTGACAATGGGAGTTGAATAATTTTGATTACAACTGTACCAGATGTCCTACCCATGAACTTTAAGTGGGGTTCTCTCCTGCCCCAGTTGTGAGCACCTAGATCTTGAAGAACGGTGGTCATTTTATTGATGTCCTCTTGAGGGATAAGACCTCAAGTCTCTTCCATCAAACCACCCGATGACCAGTATTTTAAAAAATGGGCTAAAGCCCGTTTCTGTGAGCGTGGTATAAGGCAAATGCTCTCCATTTTTCACTGCATCCTCAACTTTTTTTTATTTGAACGAGAGCAGCCCAGGTCCATCTAGCAACTCCTTCCATTGCCCTCTTGGCTTCATCTCCTATTTGAAGTATTCACATGAGGGGGATGCATTTGTTCTAGATTTTGTGGCAAATACTCTTTCATCAATCATCCCAAGAGTATGCAGGCAGTGCCTTCCAATGAATATTTGAGGCAGATGTGGGGAAGGAGGGATTTTATCACTAGTATTATGAAATCCTGTATCAGTTGGCTCATTAAGTCAAAATGAAGAGATTCCTAATTTTAAAAAGGTACAATGAGCCCTCATTTCCTACCAAAAACTTCCTCCCCTCCCCGTAATTGAAAGTGAGATGGATTCACTTAATTTATAGTTTTGTTTATATGTTTTGTTTTCTCAGGGGAGATGGTTGCCCTGTGGATTTTAATCAAGCGGCTAGGAAAGAGATAGCTATTGCCATCTATTTTCTGACGAAACCAGCTTGATTAGCCTTGTGATACAGTGGTTAAACTGCTGCACTAGAGTCAAAACTGTGCTCATGACCTGGGGTTCAGTTCCAGATAGTCAGCTCAAGGTTAACTCAGCCTTCCAGCCTACCGAGGTCAGTAAAATGAGTACCTCCCTTGCAGGGGGGCAATGTGTAGCATGCATAATTAAATTATAAACCGCCCAGAGAGTGCTTTAAGTACTACAGGGCCATATGTAATCAGTGCGCTTTTGCTTTTTTGTTGTTTTAAACCTGCTCTGGGAGCAGCGTTGTGTTAAATAATAATAATAATAATAATAATAATAATAATAATAATAATAATAATAATAATAATAATAATAATAATAATAATAATAATAATAATAATAATAATATAGTATTTTCACCCCACTTCCCTCCTTGGAAAAGGACCCAAATGCAATATGTAAGTTCCATCATAATTTCAGGTTGTTGTTGTTTTTCTTTAAGTAAAGACACTGTATTTCAGCTATAGAAATAGATTAAATATGCACTAGTATTAGATTAAATAAAAAGGCCTGAGACCACAAAACATCCCAGCTGTGCTTCTTCTTAGGATGCAGAGTGAAATGTGTGTGTGTGTGTGTGTGTGTGTGTGAGAGAGAGAGAGAGTACATGCACACATGTGTGCGCATGTGCGCACGCACACGCGCGCGCACACACACACACACACACACACACAAACAGAGCAAAAATGAGATTGTGCTTCGTGGCCATCACAAAACACAACTGCAAAAATAGGTTTGTGTATATTACAGATTTTATTTTCCAGACACCTTTCCTTTCATCTTGCTGTGCAGACAATGTTCCCCAATCCTCTTAATATACAATAATATTTTTTATGGCATCCCAATTAGTTTCATTGTTTATCTAAGTGAAGGACAACCTACGGCTTCAGAGTAGTCACTGTAGAAGGGGAAAGGGAGGGCATCCCATCATGTTATTTGGATAATTGAAACATGGAGTTCTTCTGTATTTATACTAAAGGCATTTAAGATGCTTCGATACAGCTGTTCCTGAGACACAGATTTTAATGGAGTCCTGTGGCGTCCGTTGTGGATAAAAACAACACCATTGTTTGCAAAAAATGAAAGGAACCTAGTTAAGTAAATTAAAAACCTGGAGCCACTAGACAACAAATCGTTTAAAGCAAAAAAGTGTTCTGCTTATATACCGCCCCATACCACTACAAGTGGTCTCTGGGCGGTTTACAATTTTAATTACAGTGTGCAGGCTACACATTGCCCCCCCAGCAAGCTGGGTACTCATTTTACCGACCTCGGAAGGATGGAAGGCTGAGTGAACCTTGAGCCTGCTACCGGGGATTGAACCCAGGTCGTGAGCTTAAAATTGTTTCCCCACCAGCTCCGGAGTTTACAGAAAATTAAGTGCGGCCATGCCCACCTAAGCGCGTCCCAGCGCACTTTTCAGGTACCTGCTCTTGGAGGGTGAAAAATCCCAGATCCGCTTGTAAAGGAGTGAGTGCCCGGCTCTCCTCACTTCTGTTTGTTGTTGTTGTTTTGCCTCCCGCTCCTTTAAGAGAAGGAAGGACGACGACGGGGCTTGGGGAGGCTTGGACCGGCAAATGGAGGTGAGCCTGCATTCTTTTGTCCCCTTTTTTTCTCCCTCCCCTCACACAGACAGGATCAAGGAAATGCGGAGGGGTGGAGATGCAGGAAGAGGAACGAACCCCCAAGATCTCTGGTCCGAATTTAAGTGGCCAGCGGATCTTAGGGGTCGTGTGAAAAGAGCCTTTGAGGGGGTTGTCTTTGAGCATGTATTTGAACTAACAATTGAAAACAGAATTACTAAAGACCTCTATTAGAAGTGGACAACACCTCCCCCCCTCTCCTTTATTTATTTAGCTGCCTTGTGTGGTGTGTGGCCTGCATACTGTATTTAAACTTTAACAACCCCCCTAGACTACTTAGAGTGGTATGGGGCGGCATATATGCAGAACACTTTGCATTTTATCCCCTGTTCCAACTATTGCCCTCATATTTCCCTTATCAGCAAAAAGCTCAGTGGTTTAGTTAGACATTGGGAGTGCAATTCTCCACTGTATCTCCTATGATTAGAGCCAGCCTATGTGTCTGTGGGCAAGCTGCACAGTCCCAAGATGCCACCAGAAGAAGAAGAGAATGGTAAACTACTGGAAAACCCTGAAAATGGTCCGCCATAAATCAGAACTGACTTGATGGCACATTGTGCTTATTATTACACATTACAGGAAAGGCACTAACTTTTTATGGGATGTTTAGGTTTGTCTCTGTGTATTTTAATAACCTTACTTTTTTGCCACTGCCACCTTTTCTTGCTGAAGAGCAAGCGAAGGCACACACATACACAAAACCTGAAGTGGCTCCAGCAAAAAAACCTATGTAATAGAGTACAATATCTTCTACGGAAAAAATAACATATCAGGTTCCAACTGAGCCATTAAAGACTGAAGGAAAAACATGCTGTAGTTGCCAATAGATTGCATAATCCCCCTTTCTAGTTGCCTCAATATATAAGGTTGCTAATCCTTATACATGCAATCGTAAATACATATTGACCCAGCATGCAAGGATGACTTGAGTTACAAGCGAGTTAGTTCCTGTATTTATTTATTTCCCTTTTGCATAGAGCCCATACCCATGGGAGTCAGACCAGCTTACAATGATCCCTTCCAAAGACTGCTAATACAACAAAAACAAAAATATATTGCTTTAAATACAGTATCCCATTGGCCCTACATAGGGTCAAGGATAAAACATTCAGGAAAGTCTACTGGTGCCACAATCGTAGATAAACCTGCACCCTCGGCCATTCAGAATCCAGGGGAATGCTGCTGCTTGACTACTTGTGCACAGGCTTTTCCTCACCAGAATATCAAGAGCCAAATAGCCATGGAGGAGAACATTTGGAGCGTATGTGAAAGAGTGAAGAGCCATTTTGAGAACAGCAGGACAATAAAGAAGTCAGAAAGCTCACCGTACACCAGGGCAGGGCAACTGTTTTTCTGCCCCTAAATTCTATTGGGACTCCATGAATTATCAAAAAGTGAAAACAAAATCAAAGATCTGAGACCACATGTGGTTCAAAACCCACTTTTTAAAAGATTCATTTTTAACCATGGACACAGCAGTCCCCCTCTAAAGTGGCTTTCAGGAGATTTCCAGGATTGTTAATTACATTGTTTTGTATTTTTCTCTTATTATTTATTTGTTTTGGTTTTGCTCACTAAAATTGATGGATGGGTTGGGGCAAAATAGCTCCAAAGACTGCATATATTTCCAAGCTGCGCTTTGATCACTCCTGTAGTATATTGTACTAAAAGTTGCCCTTCCATTCAGATTCATGCTATCAGATTCATTACTTGAAATATGAGCCATATTGAGATGGATCTACTTAAGTATTATGCTTTTTCTTATTTAAACAGCATAATGCTTAAATAGCATTACACCTATCCCATTGTTGCCTAATCTTTATGTGGTTTGATCCAGGATTAGAGATTGACAAGGATCAGAAAAATTCTGATTTATGATATGGCATGGTCATTGAATCACAAAAAAATATGAATTTATTATTTTTTCTAATAAATTGATAAACTGATTCATAAATTCATTTTTTAACCTTAAAATCTGATGAAATAGCCTCCAAGGCACCCAGAGACACCAAATTTTCAGGGAAAACTTTCAATGTCTTCCCTCTACAAGTTTGGTGAAGTCTGGGTTCTGGATGTGTCTGCTATACATCCCCAAAGAGTGCTACCCAGGAAAGTGACCCCTAGACCCCTAAAGATACCAATTTTTCAGAGAAGTTTCCACGGACTCCCCTGTACAATCCCTTCAAGTGTGGTGAACATTGGGCTTCATATATCTGATTTATATGCACAAAAAACTTTTCCCGCCTCAGCAACTAGCTGAGGGAAGCCCAAACTTCAACAAACCTGTAGAGGGTGTCTCCAGGTACTTGGGGGGGGGGGTGCACAAGTCAGACATAATAAATCCCATCTTCACCAAATTTGGATGGTTTGTAGAGAACAGTTTTGGAAAGCTTTCCTGCAAAAGGGGGGGGGTCTTTAGGTGCCTTGTGGCATCTTTTTATAGCACGGTGAATTAACAAATCAACCATCACTAAAAATTCATTAATTCATATTTGTTGAAGGTATCAATTCGTATGAATATATATCCACAAATTAGCCAGTTTTGAACAAATTTCGAAATTCATTTTTAATTTGTGCCATTTCTATCCAGGGATATATATGAGTGGTATTTGGAGGAAAGATAGGAGATTATACTAGGGCAGTTTTACATAACTGAAAGACAATATTTAAAGTTAAGAATAATGATTATAAAGAGGCAGCTTGCATCATAGTTAAAAACACTAAATATTGAAAAGGAAGAAAGCAAATACCAGTATGAGAAATTATAAACACAGGTAATACTGAAGACCCAGTTAAAGCAATAATGCCTGACAAATCTAAAAACCACATGCAGGTAGCCAGTGAATGCAGGAAAGTTTGCCTGAAGAGAAAGGTTTTTGCCTGCTTGAGGAAGGACCCTGCTAGTCAGGACAAAATTAAATGACTCTCAGGATAACATTTAATTCCATCCTGGTCAAAGAGATATTACAAAGAGTTTCTATTCCTGATGTAAAAATATTTTTAAAATATATATTCACAAGTTCACTTATTTGTTGTTGTTTAGTCCTTCAGTCGTGTCTGACTCTTCGTGACCCCATGGACCAGAGCTCGCCAGGCCTTCCTATCTTCCACTGCCTCCCGGTGTTTTGTCAAATCCATATTGGTTGCATCGATGACACCATCCAACCATCTCATTCTCTGCCGTCCTCTTTTCCCTTTGCCTTCAATCTTTCCCAACATCAGGGACTTTTCCAAGGACTCCTCTCCCCTCATGAGGTGGCCAAAGTACTGGAAGCCTCAGCTTCAAAATCTGTCCTTCCAGTGAACATTCGGGCTTCACTTATATAAACTGCAAAATTACTATTTTTGCATTGCATCTGAAGATGACCTCAAAGCAAGGATGAGTTGATTTATTTATGAGTAAGTTTATTCGGTTTACTCACAAAAAAGGGGGACCGCAGCTACAGAATGAGGAGAGAACATTGGGAGGATGGTTGGGAAGACAGAAGAGAGGTAAACCCCCTTTTCCCTTCCTTTCTCCTCAGCTGGGATTCTGCTTGGGGTGTGCTGCCTTGTCTGATCGGTGACCTTCCTTTTGTTTGTTTGTTTCAAAAGTAAGTGTCATATTGAAATGGCAATAACCTGGCACAGTTCAAAAATTTCACTCCGTCAATTAGGAAACTATTAAGAATAAAAGAAGATGAACACAAAGGAGGGGGGTTTCTCCACCCTCCCATAAAGTGCCACAACTCTCCTAATACATCACAGGGTTGTCTCCTCAGTTAACTCGCCCCCCATTGTCATTTTGGTTAAACTACCCAACTGTGAAGGCTAAACAAAGAGTTATTTTGCACCTCAATGAATCACGCCAAATAGACTGCATGCCCTAGCTCTGTGACAGTTTCACAACTATCCATGTTATACCCACTCACACCTTTGCTTCACCATTTCATCAAGTCCAAAACAGCGCTTCAAAATATTTTGACACAGACAGGCTACAGACATATCTGAGATGTATGCACTGTACACTTATTTAAAAGACAGCCCTCAGAACTGTTGTGCTCGACTGATGGCAGTGGTGTCACTTTGTGAATTGTCATGAGCAGAAGAGGGTATCCTATAGACCAGTGGTTCTCAACCTGTGGGTCCCCAGATGTTCCTGGACTGCAACTCCCAGAAATCCTGGCCAGCTCACGTAGTGATGAAGACTTCTGGGAGTTGCAGTCCAGGAACATCTGGGGACCCAGAGCATTAGAACCTTGGCTATAGAACATCTTGACTGCTACCACTGGTGTTGTCAACATTCAGGCTGCCTTTTGCTCTGTAAAGCTTGACATCCATTTGCCTGTTGAAAATACAGGCTAATATTATTCAGTAATATCGGGCTGTTTCGTGGCTTTTTGAGTCATGGGTGTAGAGGCACAGTATTTCACATTGATAAACCGGAGGATTTTTTTTAAAAGAATTGAATAATGAAAGTGTTTGTTTCCCATTTTCCCTATTGCACAGTTGGGCATAAGAGGATACGCACCATCCCTTTCTCACACTTCCTCTTACCCTCTCCCCAAATCAGGTCACTGGCACATGTTAAAGTTACATATTTACAGTTGTAGTTTATATACATATGCCATTAAATTGGAAGGCCTTTGGCTAAGAAGAAAAGAAAAGGTCACATTTGTTTTCAAGATGAGTGATATATTTTTCAAAAGGAGGATTGACAAGGATTTTATTTTATTTTATTTTATAAACAACTCTGTTCACACTACATGGCGTGTGCAGAGAACATATGCTGGTGTAGCTGGATTATGCCTCTTTTCTGCCCGTACCTTCAGAAGACAATCTGACTTTGAAATTATTGTATTAAAAAGCTACATGCTACTCATAGGTCATTAATTGTTTGTTATTAGACTAAGGCATTATTAATGAGATATTCTCTCTCTCTCTCTCTCTATATATATATATATATATGTTTCCTCTCTTTATTATGCCATCACAGATCCAGTATAAAACAATAAGAACAAAATCATAAAATAATCATTAAAACATATTACGTATTTAAGAAAAAGCAATCAGAACAAAATAGTAAGAGGCTTCTCATGAGATCATGCAACAGAAACCAAAAACTTAAATGTTATAGATTCTGGGCTGTATATTGTCCTTCATTATTGTAAGCTGCCTTGGGTCCTTTTCCAAGGAGAAAGGTAGGTTTAAAATATTCAAAATAAATAAAAATAAATAAATAGATTCTGTGACCATTTAGCTTATACCTGTCAACAAATACTCCAGATATCATGTGAATGATTTCCCAGGGCATTTCCTCAAAACAGGATACAGAAGTCTGTCTATGTCCTTCTCTGTGGGGGTGCCATACATTCAATTAAAACCTCTTTGTCTCCACAGGGGTGGGGTGTGTTCTTTACTTAGCTGACAGCCCTGCCGGGGACTTTTCCCTCCAAAGCCAGCTCTACCCCCACCTCCATGGCCAAGCTTCGGAAGTTCACTTGGTGATTGTTTTACAGAGCAAAGAGGTGCTCAACAGGAAGTGCTACTGCCAACTCAGGTGCTGCACCTGGAAGAAACTTTACTCACCTCCTGTCTGTCTCGGGAGGAGCATTGTGTGTGCAAGAGAAAATAAATTGGCTCCATGGTCTAGACAACCTTAACGGAAGAAATGCTAAGAAGTGCTAAGAAGCCACTTTGTGCCGATTATGGGGGGGGGGCTCTCCCCTTCCCCACAGCTAGGAGGATCCACTCACCTTCATCAGCACAGCACCAGGATTCTCCTACACCAGCACCATGCCAATCGGGAAAGGATCTCAGGCTGCCCTTCCCTGCCTACCCCAGCAGCTGGCCAATCATTGGCTGTGCAGAGATTCTCCCTGCCCTGCCTCCTCTTTCAGACTGGCCAGCTGTTTTGTGCACTTTGTGCATGTCTGTAATACAGGCACTGGCAAGCACAAAAATGTGGGTCACCTGAGAGAAAAGGGACTGAGCTGGAAGGCTTTATGCCCTACCTAGGGCCAGAATCCTGTCCAAAAGGGGTGGGGGGGCTCTTGTGCTGCTAGCTGGAAGCTTTTTTTTTCCTAAATAGGAAACTGGATGGAGTTAAGCCTGTTTGTATGTCAAGTAGAACACCCAGAATCATGGGACTTGGGGTGTGAAAACCCCCCAAATCCATACCTGCTGGCTTTATATCTACTACATGCAAACATTTAACCCCAACATGTTGGCAATGCAAAGAACACACAAGAAGACATATCTGGCTTATAAAGATTTTATAAAATGCCAAGCATCTCAGCAGAGAACATTGGTTTCAGCCAAACAAAATCCTGTTGACATAATGTTAATGATGTAAACCAGATCAGGTGTCCGAAATGTTTAGCTTAAATGAACTGAAAGCTTCCTATCCAAAGCTTTTGGATTCTAGGGTTGTCTTTTGTCAGGGGAAAGCCTTCCGGAGCCTCAGGATGGGGTGGGGGAAGCTTTTAATGGTCAAAAGTCACCACAGGATTGCTCTTGGCAGTTCTAAACCCAGAGAGATCTAGGAAGCTTCAGAACCCCAAAAGAGGGAGGGGATAAAAAGCTTTCAATTTATCTAAATACTTCCTGTGCTAGATCCAGTTTATGCCAGAGTAACTTGACACAACAGGATTTCACCCTCTAAAGTGCCAGGGTTTGTAGAGCAAAAGAAGGAAAAGATAGATTTTATACTTTTCTGCATGTTAAGGAGCTGTTTGATCACTTCAGGCACTAGCCCAGCAACAAAAACACTCTTGCCATTTTAATTCCATTAATGCAATTATTTTTATTCCAGATGCTCTCTAGCGTTCTTGTGCCAGTAAGTATGTAAGCTGTGCGCAGCTCCAGTTCCTCACAATTTAAAAGGGACCTCCATAGTGCATCATCCCTAGAAAATGCCAGCCAAAATGCCAAGAGACATAGCCCAATGGACTTCCTATTCAGTGTCTGGGTCTACAGAAAATTACGGAGAGAGGTAAAAATTCTGATGGCTGTAATTCTTAAAGCGCTCAGGTACATGACCCAGGTATTATCATACCCTTCATGCCAACAATTCAGGCATTAAAATGACAAAGCTCTGGGTTGCCCGTTCGCCTGAAGACACTTCTGTTCTATTATTTAACGTCTAATTTTTTGAAAAAATGATCCAAAGATTTCTGGGTGAAAAAATAATGAACTTTTAAAAATGTCACTTTTACTAACAGAAATTATGGCTGAAGTACCTAAATGTGAATATTAATTTTTTTAAAGAAATTAATAATGTTAAGGTTGTGACACAAGCTGACAACAGCAGGAAAATACAAGTCACGGCTGACACTCGCTTCTTAATCAGATCCTTTTTAAGGAAGGGGGAGGAACACAGAGTGCTTCAAATTCCTCTGGGTTGGAACAGCCTGTCTCCCCATTTTATATCCAATGCACACAATGTTTCAAACTAAAGAACATGGCACCGTATGCCACATCCAGATTTTCTTTTAAAAGGTACTTCCACTAGAAATATGTTTAGGAGACCTCACTCACCTTTCATCAAAAGTTGATCTACATTTGCCACTGATCTACATCCAAAGCCAGTGAGCTAGAGCTCTTCTATAGAAGACAGGGGTGAGAGGAACATAAGAACATAAGAACAGCCTTGCTGGAACAGGCCACCAGCGCCCATCCAGTCCAACATTCTGTCTCACGCATCAGCTCACCATTTGCTTCATCCCAAGCAGATGTCTTTGCCTGCTTACGATTCCCTATAACTAGCACTGAGAGATTTCCTGCCTATCTCTCCAGCCCAGAGGAAGATATGGAGAAAGAGCAAACAAAAGGACAAAATAAGTTGTACAGACAAATATTAATATATGTCCACTAGAAGGTAATGCTGATGGATGCAAAACATCTCCTCTCTTGTTCTAAATGATCTGGGAGAATCCAGCAGGTGACAATAGCTTCATTTAAATGCTACCCAATAACCGTATGGCTTCCACACCTTTACCATTCTCTTCTTCTGGGGAACCCTAGGGCTGTGCAGCTTGTCCAAGGACCATATAGGCTGGGTCTTCTCACAGCAGGCAGCCTAGTGTTGAATTGAACTGCTGTCCACTGGCTCCACAGATAGTGGTTCTCAAACTTGAAGTCACCTGATGTTCTTGGACTGCAACTCCCCGAAGCTCTTGTCTTCATAGTTAGTGGTGAAATTTCAAATATAATAACAAATATATATTAATGATAACTGTATCATTAATATATATTTGTTAATGATACTACAGTGGTACCTTGTATAAAGGAATTAATTCGTTCCAAATGAAATTATGTTAAGCAAATTTTCCTTTATACAAATTCCCATAGGAATGCATTGAAAACAGAGTAATCCCATTTTTATGTTGTACGGATTTTCCCCATAGGCGATTATGTTAAGCAAATTTCCCCTATCTCTGGAATTTTTTATGTTGTACAAATTTTATGTTATACAAGTTGTCTGTTATACAAGGGTCCGCTGTATGATGTTTCTGACATGGACAAAGAAGAAAGATTCAACTGTAGTCTTGCTTTTGTGTTTTCTTCTTCCACCTTAATCAAGAAAGCTTTGCTGCTTTTTGTAGCAATATGTTATGATCTGCACATCTTATTTGATATTTTCATGTTTAGATGATTGAAATTGCTTTTAATATCTTATTTTATTTCATTTGAAATAACTATTTGCATGCTAATTAATGCATTTATGCCTTTATATTACACTTTTGTGCTACCTTTCTCCCAAGTAGCAGGACTGAGAACAAAGTCATTTCTTTTAACTATCTGTGAGCTTTCATGAGCTTCTTCACCAGGAGAAAGGTGGCATAAGAACAAAGTAAAAATATAAACAAATAAATAATAATATTTCTTCTATCAATTTCCAGTACTTCATACAAATCTAATACAGCTTTCTGTGTGACATATCCTGCAGATGGATTATACAGATGGAGAACTAAAATACACCATTGTCTGACATCTTTGTCTACAGGAAAACGTACTTGCCATATTTTCTTATGGAGAATCGTTCTGTTTCTCTGTCCTCTGTCCTCCATGTGCTGTTCTGTTCTAGAAGAGCATGTCATTGAAAGAGAAGGCATAGTGTATCAACCAGGCATTCTCTCAGAGTCAGCATCTTTCTAAGCAATCGGCACTGCTCACCAAGATGGTGTTTAAGGCCGGTAGCCAATCACAAAGCAAAACTTTGTGGGATTGAAATCCGATCGCTTTTAACACTTTGACAAGGTGTAACTTCTAACAACAGACTCTTTATAACATCTAGTCCAGCCCTGATAACATTCAACCGAACAATATTGATGCAAGTAGGATCAAAGCACTTCTAAAGGATATCAGCAGCTTTTTGAAATCAGCTCCCATCTTCTGAATATCAGAAATTTCATTCAGTGTATTCAAAATCATTCCTCACCAGAGATGCACATCAAAATTACTACAGGTCTACAGAACACAAGCGAAACTACAGCAGATCTGTCTCGTTATTATTCACAACTGCAACTTCCCACAGCAAAAATTATTCACAACTGCAGCTTCCAAGAACAAAACAAATGAAGCAAATATGATGGGGAGAACGCTTAGGAGGGGCATGCTTACCAGACTCTGTTTGCTCCAAAATATGTGTCTCTGTTCTACAGATAGATACATCGGAAGAAGAATAAAATATGCACAGTTGGTTCTGCCTGTCTGGTCTCACAGATTTGGCTTCTGCATTTGCCAGCAGCTGGTGCTCCCCCCGACCCAGATGCACTACAAAGTCATCAAATGTTTCAGGTCCAGAGCCATTCTGCATATACATATACACCTATACATACATACACATACACACACATACAGTAGGTGATTTGATGAGAAACACTAGCTAGGTTTCAATGACTAGGTTAGGTGAGGTATAGTAGTAGTGCTCAGTAGAGCTGGGCACAAAACGAACCATTTTTCGTTTCCATTTCCGTTTTTTCATTTCGTTACGTAACAAAACGACAAACAAATTTTGTCTCTAAAATGAAACGAAACAAACAGAAACACCAGAAATTTTGTCGTCCGTTTCATTTTTGTTACAGCAATACATTGAACTGCTTTAAATGCTAAAAAAATCACAAAAAATTGAAATAAATGGTAACAAAACAGTAACGAAATGAATGAAAACAAAAACATTTTTTTGCAAAAATTTGCAAAAAACAGAAACGAACCAAAACGGACCCCCTGAACAACAAACGACAAACGAAATGCCATTTTTTGATTCGTGCCCATCTCTAGTGCTCAGCATTCAGGTGTAGCTATACTTTGTGTACACCACTTAGAAAAACAATGCAAGCCACCATGTATGGATAACAGAGGACTTTGCACTGCCAGGTAGGCACAAACAGATCAGAGTTCACTGTCTTTTCCCATTCATCACATGACCACTCCTTTACAGTTTTTACATTACGCTGAACAACTATGGTGTTTCTAGTGGACATATCAGATAGTGCAATGCAACTATAAGTCTTCAGCATGTATCATGGAAGAGCAATGTTTGCTGCCCCAAATGATCTTAATGTGGCTCAACATGGGACAAAAATTATATGTCATATGTATTATTCTATGTTGTTTCTTGGTATGAACAAAGAAAGATGGATTTGTGAGTGAGTAAGAGTGTGTGTGAGAGAGAGGAGGGCACATAAACAACACATGCACAAACACCCCCAAATACAAAAACATAACATAAACACAATTGAGGCAGGGAGCATAAACCAGCTAGTCCAGTTCCTTCTTCCTTGATCCTCATTCCTCTCATTCATTCCCTCGGTATCTACTCTGAACCACCTTTTAACCAACCCCTTCCACTTTTCCTGACTTGTCATTGAGTTGGACTGGATTGTGTAAAAGGGGCCAGTTGAATATGTAGTGGGCCATGGTTGAGGTTTCAAACAAAGCTAAATGACAGATCTGTATTGCCATTATTAAAGAGGCTAATAGCTGGCTGGATAGCTCCATGGTGTCAGTATCTGGGTGTGGAGCCAGAGGTTCCGAGGTTGATTTCACACTATTCCTCCTGCAAGTACAGCCCTCCTGGTGTGGTCTTGGAGTAAGCAACACAATCTCAAGGTGTCGCCAGAGGGAAGAAAGGGTGAACCATTTCTGAGCGGTCTCTACCTGGAAAAGCCTGGAAAAGTCAGAACGGACTTGACAGCACATGATTATTACTTCAAAGATGTTAATAAGACATAAATTAAACAATTATTAGAAATGTATATTTTGTAGAGGATGAGGCAATTTTAAAAGAGTTTCAACAGTCAATCATAAGAGCATGGGATCCCGAATGCTAATTTTCTCTTTCTTCATTTGGTCATAGATGCCCATGTTTTTGGTGATGAGTTATTGGTTTTCATAACAGAATCCCTTTCCTAGGGAACATGTTGAATTGAAACTATGAGGAAAATCCTTGAAAGTGTCCTCTGTGGAACCTGAACAACTTAGGGAACAGATAGTTTGAAAGGGCAGCATTGATACACTGGGGGCATTTTTAAAAACTTCCCCAGCTGCATGGGAACAGCTTTTCCAAGAGTGTTTGGGATAATGTTTAAAGTGACCATCCAAAGTAATGCTGAATTTAGCATGAAAGGTACAGATAACTGCCTCCTGTAGATGTCACTTAACATAATCGAATAGCAATCAACAAATCAGTTTGTATATAATACAAAAATGTATGAGAGAGAAAACTTAAAAATAATTAAGCCAATAGGCTGTATCTATTGATAGGCCCATTTAATCAATTGGATTTCACATAAATGTTGACCTACCATTCAGCAGTAAATGTAAGAAATATAGTTTACATGTGACTAAAGACTCAGATTAAGCCAGTATTGGGTAGGCAACAGTCACTTGGGGTGGGGGTGGGGGACAGCAACCTGAAGACTGTTGTAGAAGTTCAATTGCTTTCAGCTGCAATTGAATAATAAATAAAAATAATAATAATAAAACCTGTATAGAAATAGTGGGAGCATATGAAAGCACTGTTTTCTTTGGGGCTGGGGGAACCCAGCTATTTTGAGATCACTGATGCCACCAGTGAGAATGAATAGCATTTGGTAGGTGGCATGCTGAAAACAGACATACAGATGGAAATGGACACTACTCGGAGTTCATTAAGGATGTGATGTACTAAGTACAGGTTTTAATGGCGCTAATGGTCAAATAAATGCATACGGTATAAAGCAATCAGTGGAGATTTAATATGTAAAGAGGAACATCTGCTCCTCTTCCTCACCCCTAGGAGCAGAATAGGAAGAAGAACCTTGCTTGTAAGGGTAGTACTGAGAAGCTTTCCTAAAAGTGACAATTAAACAGCCATGTTTGTCAGACAACACATACAACATCAAAGTGATCACAGAAAAGTCAGGCAACACCTCAGTTTCTTACCATACTTCTGAACATTGGAGACCCAGGGAGAGCTTTGGCTTAAAACCTCCTGAATCTAGTCCCAGCGTCATTAATATAAACATTTACCTTGTTAATATCACCTTACTTTCCCATCCAATAGCATGGTGACATTGCCACTTTGCATACCCAAATATCCCATATCCATACAAAACAAAATATCTCATGGCCTTGGCCAGAGTAAATGAAAACAGAGAGAAAGTGTTTGGGAAATAGTATTTGTAGCCATTTTTTCTTAAAGACCCTAATCTAGCCTTTGCTGAAGTGCAGGTTAAGGGGTCTGCAGGAGCATATACAGTTCTTGCGAAAGGGGAAGGGAGAACATTAAATGGAAAAGAAGAGGGAAATTACACACAAAGTAATTAATGTTAATACGGGACCACCGCTTGAGGGGTGTAAAATATGGCTTTCGGTTCATAGAGAATCTAGTGTCTGATGTGAACGTTCGAATGACATATATTTTTCTCTCATGCTTTTACAGCATCTTAAGTACAGAAAATGAAATGAAATGATCAAGAAAGCCATAATTCTACAAATCATTAGCCTCCAATTTAGAAGTCTTACATGAGCATCACTCCGCTGACCTTAAATTATTTTACTCTGCATGGACCAGGGATGCCAAGCTACTTAGGAAAGAGAGCAAATTCCAGTTTACGCCAGCTACATTTGTGTCTTGCAGTAGACAGAACCGGCAACTTGTATCATCATCCTAGGGAGGCTAAAAAGTCCCAAAAGATTGCATAGACTAAGCATCTGTGAGCCAGGGTATACCTGTCCAGAAATGTGAAGGGAAAGGATGAAATAATAAGCTAGGGCTCAATTGTAGCTCGTCTTCCTGGCAAGTCAAAAATGTTGCCTTCGGTCTCAAACATCTCAAAAGGAGCTAGAAGTAGACTTCCACCTGACCCTGTAGAGAGCTACGGCTACTGCAATGGAACACTGGTCTAACTTGACATAAGGCCATCCTCTAAGCTGCCGTAATTAAAGGTACAGTAAACCCCCACCTATTGCAGGGGTTAAGGATCCGACCCGACCCACAATAATTGAAAATCCTCAATAGGCAGATGCTGGGTCAGGTTGGGACTGGGCGGGCTCTCTGAGGGCTCTTGTACTTATCCCAGGCCTGGTGCTGCCCCAAATGGGCCTGCAAAGGGCTTTCCAGTCCTCCAGAAGCCTGGAGTAATCTGGAGGTCATTTCTGGTTTACCGGAAGTCACTTCTGGTTTGCAGGGAAGCACTTTTCGGGCCTCCGACGGGCCTGGGAAGGCCTTTACTCCTTACCCCAGTGGGCCTTTTTTCATATACTGTGGACCCACGATATACTGGGACCGCAGTATATGAACCGCAAAAGGGCGGGGGACAACTGTATCCTCCTGAGGATGTAATGAAGCAAAAAAAAAAAAAACTGTTTTGTTCTTTACAGGCATGCCAAACAATCAAGAGAAACTAGCAGAATACAAACACGGAATCCAGTCGAATGAATAAGACCCAATTTGCATTGGTGCAACTTAAGAATGCTACTGGTATAAGGCTGAAGGCCTGAATCCAGGTTGTGTTTTTCACATGTAAAACAGATAATCACTCGCTGAGCTTTCTTTTCTTTTCTTTTGGCCAGGTGTACAAGAGGTATTCATTAACCCCAGTGATCTCTGGCTTGTTTGTGTTGCTACAAGCCTGAAATTGCCAGCAGAGAGTGCTCAAACCCCTAAGTTGTCACACCCCCTGTTTGCTCACAGGATCCTGGCTGAAATGTTTTGCCAGGAATATCACTGGGGAGAATATCTCAGTGTTTTTGTTTTTGTTTCATTCTTTTATCTGTCTTGAAAGCCATTTCCAACAAAGTATCCAGGTTGTCTCAAGTAATGTGTCACTAATAAGTAAAGTACTAGGCCTGGCTAGTACTTGGATGGGTGACCACCAGGGTATGCCAGGTGCTTTAAGATCCTGAAGTAGGAACTGGCAAACCACTCCAGTATTCCTTCCAAGAAAAACTCCATGGACATGGGGTCACGAAGAGTCGGTCATGACTGTCGTGACACAACAACAACAACAACTGACATGTTACTCATCATGGGTAATGAGCCGCTAATTAGGCCAGACTACAAGGTCTGCTTTCCTTTACAGCATTGAGACTTCGGTACAGGCCGGCAGGTGTAATCCAGTCTCCTTCTACTGCCCCCTCCACCACCATTTGACTATTTGCATAGGGCTTCAGAAACATCTATATTAGGGGGCCTCTACACAGAGAAGAAATAGATATTATAAAATAATCAGATGAGAAAGTGAGAAGATTCATTCTTATTTCTTTCCACTGCTTCTGTGCATGGGTAATAAATCCACATTAGTGAGACAGTTAACTTTGGAGCAGAAAATACCAAGATGTACATTTCCAGCATCCGTTTCAAAAACAGCAAAAAATAAAAGGTCCAATCTAGCATTTGTATTAATCACACTGCCTATATTGTCAAACAATTAGTTACAGACATTTCTGGGGTGCATCGTTTAAATATTGCAGCTAACAAGATGCAACAATCAATCCTCAATTATATATTCTTCCTCTCTACTTCTAGCTCTCCATGAATCTATGAGGAAAAAGTGGGAGAAACGCATTGCTCAGTTTTATTTCCTCTCTAACAAGGAGTACAACACTCCAGAGTGGACAAAAATACTTCTACAAGGAGCAGAAAAAGCTACAATGAGCAAAGGAAGTAAAGGAGGAGGAGGAAGAGTAGACTGTTAATGCCATCTTAAAAAACAATCAAGATTCAGTTGCTGTGAGTTTGAGAAATGGCCTCGCTTTTGATATGACTCCCCAGTTGTCATTTGTTGTGAAATGTTTACCTTACCAGTAACTGCAAGGTATGAAAAGTCAAAATGCCTGTATTAACACACAGTTGTTGCTTTTTTAATTTTACCCAGCAGTCTTAAGATTTTGTCTGCCATGCAAATCTCAGAACAATATTAACCAATTCAAAAATTGTGTGTGTGTGTGCGTGCGCGTGCGCATGTGCACGCGCGTGCGTTCATGTGTGCTTGCATGTGTGTGTGTGTGTGTGTGTGTGTGTGTGTGTGTGTGAGAGAGAGAGAGAGAGAGAGAGAGAGAGAGAGAGGAGTGGCTTGTCATCTCTATGAACCCACAAATGGACAGCCATCATATCAACCTGCTGATAATGGAAAGATAACAGGTAAGGGAGAAAAACAGAAAGAGAATGTAATCTTGTTAGTTCAGTATTAGCCAGGAGAGATTTAGAGGCTTTCACTGAAAACATGGTGACACATCCATTTCGAAACAGAATGAAAATAAAGCTCCATTGCAACTCTTCTACACTAACATCGCCAAAATATTTGCAATATTGACCAGGTCAATCCATCCAGGCAACAACAGAGGTCAGAAGGTCAATGTGCGACTTTCAAGACATCCATTTCAATGCTCTCTTCTCTGCTTTAAGTACCACATTCAGGACTCTTCTGCACAACCACTAGTACGCTCAGCCAGTCAGCCCAACCACTGTAAGTGGGCCAGTTTGCTACATTCACACAGTGTTTCCCCCAAAAAATCCTGAAATCACAGATCAACACCTTGTTGGTAGCCAAGATCTGGGCTGCAATCAGCTGACCTTTTTAAAAAGAAATCAGCTACTTGCCATAGCCATAGCCAATGGAGGTGGAGAAGAAGGCAGGGAAGGTGATACGGGAGGTGATGGGGAGAAGACTAGTGTGTGTGTGTTTTTCACCAGCAGGAGCATAATGGGCAAAATATACCAAAACATTGCGTATGGGCAAAAAACCCTCCTTTAAAATGCCTGCATTTTGTGTAAAATTCAAGTATTTTGCACAAAGTACAGGGGGTTTGTGGCAAAAAAAATCATTTTCCATTATTTGTACAACAAAAAGTACTAAAATATGAAAAATGCTCTAATCTAGCAGAGAGAAAACTTAATAAATGAAAATTTATGTCTCGATAATGTTTTCTTCTTCAAGGTTGACTGGGCTCTTCGCTAGAGAGCAGGTCTACTTGGATGACTCATGCTCTCTGCTAGGAGCCACTTACCTTGAATCCTGCTCCATGGGTGTGATTAGGGTCTGGGGCTCTCCATGGTCAGATATGCTCTTTTGTCAATATTCACTGTTACTTTTAATGGATCTCAGTTTAAAATGACCTGTGTAGCATAAGGATGTAAAAAATACTAGTGAGTTGCAACCTGGAGTTGCTCAACCTCCATGCCCTAGAAGAGATCTCACTTCCAGCAAAATAAAAAGACTTCCTTTATTGTGTTTTGCACCATTTGTACAAAATGTTTCTTTATAAAATTAGTGTATTTTCACACTAATTGTACAAATAGTACTCATGGCATTATTGCACCAAAACGAAGCCGATGTTCTGACCCACACAACTAGTTTTATCACTCCCTCTGGCAGGCAACAGTCAACTCAGTTTTAAAATGTTGTGTATTTTACAGAATTCTCACAATTGGTCTTGAAAATGTGAATAGTCTATCTGAGACTGCCTCCTACCTACCCCCCCCCAACAAAAAACACCTCACCCTCTCACATTGATGGAAATAAATTCTCACATTACCTAATTTACTGTAGGAGGAAAGACTGAGTCAGGATTCAGTGTAATCAATGACATGAGAGAATATAAGATTAACTCTGCGTTGTTGTTTTTTAAAATGTCAACAATAAACTAACTGACATGGAAATCACTGCAGTAGCAGACAACGAAGGTGGAACGTAAAGTAGGTTAATAAGAAAACAAACAAGAATGGGTTCTCAACTTCTATGGAAGAGCCATGAAACTACAGTGGCACAACTACTGTTTTTAAAACTTAAGTGACTAATACTTCCCAACACAAAAGTTCAGCCATAGAGGGTTTCAAAAGGTAGTGAGAGCACGCAGGCACCTAGGGTGTCCAGCTTCAATTCTAAACAGCTTAGCATCCTGTAGAACTGCTGGGCTGGCAGGAACTCTGAACAATACTCAGAGGTCCCCTGCCCTATCGCGGTTCATATGCTGCGGTCCCGCTATATTGCGGGACCATATTATATGAAAAAGCCCCCCTTGGGTAAGGGGCAAAGGCTGTTTCTGGCCTCCCATAGTTACCCCAGGACTGGGGCTGCCCTGAATGGGCCTGCGGGGGCCTTCCCAGGGGCCTCCAGAAGGCCTGGGAAGGCTCTCGCAGTCCCATTCGGGGCAGCACCAGGCTGGGGGTAAGTACAAGAATCCCCAGTTAGGGCCCCCACACCCAACCTGACCTGCATCCACGTATCACAGATTTTCAGTTATCGCGGGTCGGGTCAGGTCCCTAACCCCAGCGATAGGCGGGGGATCACTGTATTCTGTGAAGAGGTGAAGATTTACTGCTTTCTTGTTAAAGATTGTTGTTGTTATTGCGTTACAGTCACGGCTGACTCTTCATGACCCCATGTCCATGGAGTTTTCCTGGCAGGAATACTGGAGTGGCTTGCCAGTTCATACTCCAGGCACCTACAGCACCGGGTATTCCCTGGTGGTCACCCATCCAAGTACAGTGGTACCTCTACTTATGAATTTAATCCATCCTGAATGCAAGCTCATAAGTCGAACAACTCATAAGTAGATCAGCCATATCTTTAAAAATTTAAATTAAAAAATAAAAATAAAATAAAATAAATAAAATGTGATTTTAGCCAGCATAACAAGAACAGATCATTATGTAAAATGTTAATAAATAAATGTTTATTTTTAAATAAATAAATAAATAAATAAATAAATAAATAAATAAATAAATAAATAAAT
>JAHTLZ010003547.1:21449372-21460125 GCA_023846285.1 Phrynocephalus versicolor
AATAAATAAATAAATAAATAAATAAATAAATAAATAAATAAATAAATGTAAGTAGAGCAGACCACATCTAAAGCTGGTAAGGCAGCAGTTAAAATGCCAATGATTTTCTGCTCTTAAGTCGAATTGCTGACCCTGCTTAGCTTCTGAGATCAGGCAAAATTGGATGTGCTCAGGGCTTCTAGGCAGCGACCCCTTATCAAATTCTGTTTCTTATTTGGATATTTTTTTAAAAAAAAAACCTCATCTCCTTAAGAAAGGGTGTCACTTCCTCCTTCATTGCATGAACAGTTCCACAAGATGACTGCTCATTTGATAAAATCCAGGTGTCAATTGAGCTGCCCAGGTGCCCTGAGCACATCTGATCTCACCTGATTTCGGAAGCTAAGTGGGGTTGGGCTTGGTTAGTACTTGGATGGGTGACCACCAGGGAATAGCAAGTGCTGTAAGTGCCTGGAGTAGGAACTGGCGAGCCACTCCAGTATTCCTGCCAAGAAAACTCCATGGACATGGGGTCATGAAGATTTGGTCATGACTGTAACGACACAACAAACAAACAAAATAGGAGTTAATTGAAAGCTTAGGAAAGCACAGAAAATATTCTGTTTTAATGAGCAGCAGCAACAGACTGCACAGTTAGAAGGTATTCTATGAATCATCAAGTCCAGACAGAACGGCTCCTGCCGCAAAATACTGCCCATAACACCCAATCATCTCAGGCAGGGCATCTGAGGGTGCCATCGCTGAAGGAGGCCCGTAAATCTTTGACGAGAAATCTGGTGTTCTCAGTAGTAGCTCCCTGCCTCTGGAATCAACTTCCCCCTGAGATTTGTTTGGCATCTTTCCTCCCGGTCTTTAAGCAACATCTAAAGATGTGGCTATTTAGAAAAGCTTTCCCTGTGTACTAATATATGCCATGAAGAATTCGCTGTTTATGTACTTTACTTTTTCTTTCTTTGTTTGTTTGTTTGTTTTTATGCCATCTTGCTCCTGTTTGATGCTCAGATAGATACTGTTTTATTTCTTATTATGTTTTTATTATTGGATTGTTTATTTATTGTTTGTCTTGATTGATATTTGTACAACTTTGTAAACCATCCAGAGTAGCCATGCAGCTAGATGGAGCGGTATATAAATTTAATGAATAAATATATAATAAACTTCCGAATCCGTGGCTCTGCAAGCAGACACCTAAACCATTGAGCTATCTAGCCGAACTCAAAATAGCAGAACTTGAGCTTTTTTAAAAAGTCCTTCAATCTAATTTGCAGTTATGGTGAAACACAGGTTTTTTTTTGGGGGGGTGCATTTTTTATTTTCTCATTAAACCTATTTTTTTTAAAAAAAAAAACTTTTTTCGAAAGGTTTCAAAAATTGTGGGGAGGGGATTTGACATGATCTGCGCTAGCTTGATCCATGAGAACGTCTTATGCATTCCTCCCAAGTTTCCATAGAAATGCATTGATCAGAGCCATAATTTCAGTTAATATTTTCTTCTTTCCGAGGGTTATGCTTGCTTACACTAAATGTGCACCTTCCCCTTGCAGCCGTTTTCTTCCTTTGTTCGGCTCAGTAGGTTTCCTAACTGGTGGATTTTATTGAGTTAAATCAAGCTGTCACTTCATCTGCCTGAAGGATGACTCAAATACAACACATAATAATAAAAGAAAAGTAGGATAAAATAATCTTGTCAAGCCAGAAAAAACTGATTGCTTGAAGTTGTAGCCTTCAATCAATACACTAATTCCACAATTTATGCCTCTTTCAATTGGAGAGGAAAGAAACCCTGATATGGTATTTCTTGGCTCACTGACCAACTTTGACCTTCTATCTATGTGAACGCAGGATTAGCCAGGGCTTCTGCTTAGTGAAATCACCTATGAAAATAGGAAAGCAAATAATTGACATTTGAGGCTCCAACTTTATTAATTCTAGAAATGCAAGGGGTACCTATTGCTTAAACGGTGAGCCTCTCAAATAGGTGCCTGCTGTGAAGTTAAGGACTTATATATATCTGCTTATTAGGGACATAAATGGGGGGTCCCTGGTGTTGGTATTAACTTCATAAGTCTTAAAAGTAAATATCTGAGTGGTTGTGTGCACATGTATGGGGGGGGGTCTCACATATTCATGGACGCCTTCCCATGAAACTACAAAAAATGGGGGGAAATCATTCCCGCTGAGGATCTGAATACAGCTAGTGTCCATAGATTTCATGCTTTATATCTGGGAAAACACAATGCATGTTTTTTGTACATGCATTGTGAGCACTCAGATAACCAAAAGTCTGCTATAAAAATGTGATCAGTTCTATTTGAAGTACAACGTCCTATAAGTTATACTAAGCTTTAAAAAGTAACACTGTTACTAATTATGTTTGGCAATTTCCTCTGTTTGCAGTGAGCTCTTTTAATCTGCAAATTGATTACAATTTGCATAGCTTTTAAAAATAATACACCACTTCATTTAAAAATCCTGGATGCTCTTTGTCTGTCAGTTTTTTGCTTTGCTTTCATAATTTCTCCCCTGCGGGCACAAGCCAGAAAATAAAAATTCTTTGTCTAGTAATCCTTTTATATTTCACCCTGCCACCTGCTTAACTTGAGTTGTGGCATGCTATCAAACAGGCCCTGATCTCAGTCAGAGTTGTCTTTCTGCCGTGCACCTTTAAATAAGTGCCTGTGTGAATTATAATATTCGCAGTGTGAAGTTAAAGTGTCAATCCATATTGTCAGAAAGTATAGCACTATTTGTCGCAAGCTCCAAACCAAGTCACTTGGTGAACTTAGTTTGGTCACTACGTGTGGAACCTGCACCCTAAAGGAGACCACCTGCATGGGAAGAATCCCTAGCTCGCCTCCTCATTGGGGTGTTCAGCTGCCAGAGGAGGCAGGGAAAAGACAGGCTAAGCAGCCAACCAGACTGGAGCACGGCTGCAGAAAGACCCCGGTGGCGCATGGTGTGTGGTGAGTGGACCAGCCGAAGGTGAGGGGCAGTGACAGATTTGCACAGCACCTGCAGTGCTGGATGGAAGGGTTCATATGAAGCACCATGACTTAAGTTGTGCCCATCTCTATTCAGGGCCAGTAGAAGAAAATAGTTCTCCGTACATTGCATAGTGAAAATTATGCAACTTACCATTAGAGCCAGTGATAGCCAGTGACTTAGAGGGCTTTAAAAGGTGAGGGGGTAATAATTATAATAATAACTGTAGAACAGTACAGCGGGAAGAGACCCAATGGATCACTGGGTCCAGGCCTTGAGCTCCAAAAGCTACTAACTACAATGGTTGTATATTAGGGATGGGCACCAAACAAAAAACAAAATGCTGTTCCTTCGTTTTGATAGCTAACAAAATGAAACAAAATGGGGAAGCAGTGTTTTGCTAGTAGCGAAGCGAAACAGCGTTTTTGTTGTTGATTTTTTGTTTAAAACAAACCAATTCATTTTGCTTTAAAATGGCTCCCCTGGGTCCTAGAGGCACACGTTTTATAGAGTAACGAATAGGTTCATTACTATTTCATTTTGTACATTTTTTTAAAAAAAAAACAAATAGTTTCTAATGAGACTAAATGAATCACGGGGATGAAATGAAACAAAAAACCACAAATTTTCCTTTTCGTGCCCATCCCTATTGTTAGCATGATTTGAGAAACATGCTGCATATTACCAAACCCTAGAAGAAGAAGAGAAGAGGCTATTTATTATCTTCCGGTTCTGACAATGGGCTCCCTATGGTTTATCATGGCAGGAACCAAATGCAACACTAGATAATACTTTGGCCTGATATAACAGAGCCTTTTTTCCTGTTCTTATGGACTAGAATAGCATTTGGTTTATCTCAAAGGTAATACAATAACACTCAATAAAACAAAACTAAAAGTCAAAAAGAATTGCCTCTAGCTAGTAGCACACACATCACCAATCAGAGAAATATACTTAGGCTCCTGGAAAAAAATAAATTGTGTGGTACCCCTTAAATGCCTAAGAGACTGTGAGGGTGACAGGGCTACACGGTACTTTTAAATAAGAATATTTACTGTATCCTAATTTTGTGGATGTTACATGAACAGAACGTGTATATGTCACAGTGATATTCATGTTGTCTTTGTGTGCTATGAAGGCTGGAAGACAGCTCGCTATAAAAAGCATGTTACAACACTAGGACATTGTGATCATAATTGCAGTCCTCTTTTGTAACATGGTCAGAAGAAGGCAATAGTGACTGTACTAAAACCTACCCTCTCCCTTTGCTGATCAGCCATGCACTGTTGGTTCCCAGCTTTCATTTCCTCTAGCCCTCACAGAAGCTGAAGCACATGAAAATGTATTTGCCCATGTGCTCACCTCCTATCACGGCATTTAGATATTTCTAGACAATCAGTTAAGTCATGGCAGCATTTGGTGTCTCTCCCCACCCCAACTCTCCCCAACTCAACCCAACCCAACCCAGCCCAACTCAATCTTGAGGGAGAAGGAGCTTCCTTGTTCATTGCAAACCACTGTTTTTCATCTTCTGGGGAGGAAGGAATTGCTGCTGCACTTGGGGGGGGAAGGACTCTAATATCTTCTACAATTCACTTTTTTAGGTTCTGTCCTTGCAAACCTCAATTTCCAATTCATCATCTCTCTTTGTTCTACCCCTTTGCCAGGGGACAACAATGAGAGCAACTTTCCCTGGGGGCCCAAAATATGAGGACACTCATCTCTGTCTCCTGTGCGCCATTGGCTCTGTCCCACTTCTGCCATATTGCTCATCTCCAAATGCACAGTCATCTTCAGTGGTGACTCTGCTCCTTCACACAAGATGGAAAGACTGTGTGATCTTCAAAGCTTACATAACTGAAGCCAACTACTTTGGCTTCAGCTAAAAAAAAATTAACCTAGTGCAACACTTACCTTTAATACCCAACTTTCCTGATATCAAGATAACATGTTACCTTCTGTGTCTGTTCTAAGAGGACTCAGGAGCCTCTACTCTTCCAGATTTTTAGACATGAAGAAATTGTGAAAACTCAAAAGCTCAGCAGTAGAGATGGGCACGACTCAAAAAAATAATTTTTCATTTTTCGTTTGTCATTTTGGGGACCGTTTCGGTCTGTTTTTGTTTTTCGGGGTTTTTTTGCGCTTTTTTCGTTTTTGTTTTAGTTGCGAAACAAAACAAAAAAACAAAACAAAAACAAAAATTTTTCATTTTCGTTAGCATTCTTTTCGTTGGGATGTGTCTGCCATAACGAAAATGAAAAACAGGGCAAAATTTTTCATTTCGTTTTCGTTTTCATTTTCGTTTTGTTTTCTGGAAAATTTTCGTTTTCATTTTCATTGCGTAACGGAAACGAAAAACGAAAACAAAAACGAAAATTTCGCTGAGTCGTGCCCATCTCTACTCAGCAGTCAGCACACTGGTGGCAATCAAGTGACAGGACCTCCATGTTATTTCTATTTGTGGGCCACAAAGTGACTTTCTGTCCTTAAATTTCTGTTAGTATATGCTTTCATAGATTACAATTCAGTTCCTCGGGATGTGGGATCCAAGTACACACACACACACACACACACAGAGAGAGAGAGAGAGAGAGAGAGAGAATAGTGGGAGGAAAGAGAGGCAAATTGGATGCTGAAAATTGCCATGATTTTTGGGCACCATTAAAGACAAGCCAGCTCAGGAGGATTTTTTAAACCCCTGAAGCAGTAAAGAGATAACACTCTGCTTCACTGAGCTTAAGCCAGAGTATCCTGTTGCTTCTTTTAAAAGTGCATCTTGTAGACTTAGCAACATTGGGCCATACTTTTAAAGCCTATGAATACACGTAGTTGCTAAGAAACCAATCTCTCCATTCAGAATATCCAAACATTTAGGTACCTCAGAGGTCAAACTAAAGGACACCATTCTAGGGACAGCTGCTTCTCTTCCGATCTAGAGACGCCAAAAAAAAAAAAAAAAACCATACAAATTTTACAACTAGACTTGATTAAAGGGGAAAAATTCTTAACTAACTAAAGTGCCTAGGTATCAAACAGGAAGTAAACCCATGGAATCAGCAGAGATTTCGGGAGTCAGCTCTTCTGTAAATTCCATTGATTTAAATGGGCCAAGTCTAGTTGTGACTCACTATGCTAAACAAATTCAAAAGTACGCTAGGTGATACCTTTATTGATCACTACTAAAACAAAAAATGTAAGCTAAGCTTTCGATAGCAACTTGCTACCTTTATCAAAGCATTGTACCAAAAATGCAATCTTGATAGAGGATGTAGTCTATCAGGCGCTGAGAATCTTTTTGGTGAGATGGAATACACCAGATGATGGTGTCTGGTGTATTCCAGGAGTCAGGCTGGTATTAAGACTGATTCAAAGTCCTGGATACAGTTTAACACCCAGCATATCAAACAAAGCAACATAGTCCTTGACTACCCCCCCCCTTACGTTTCAAATCCAATCTTTTCCAGGCATGGAAGGGGTGGGGAGGAGGGACAGTTGAAGGTTCTCTGTTTGGCATCTCTAATTCATACAGGCAACAGTCTACCATTCCTGGTAAATTGCGCAAAGCACAAGGCACACAGATCGCTGATGTCAATAGCAGTTCGATGTTTTGTCTCATTCTAGGTAAGTATGTTTCTCCCAAATGCCTTGAAATAAACCAACAAAGGGCCCATTTCATGTGCATTTAGGCTTCGTGATTCATTCTGTCCCTATCTCTATTCTCCAAATTAACATACATGTAAGCAAACACGTTTTGAGTTTACATGAAGGAAAGTTTCACTGAACGTCAATGTGGAAGTAAGCACTGCTATGAGAATGAGAATAATCTTTGAACTGTATTGTGATATGTCAGGTCACCGCATCTCAAAAAAGACATAGTGGAACTGGAAAAGGTGCAGAAGAGAATGACTAATCCGATTACAGGGCTGGGGGACCTCCCTTATGACAAAAGGCTAAGACACTTGGGGCTCTTTATTTAGTCTGGAAAAAAGGCACCTCAGTGGGGAATATAATTGACACATACAAAATAATGCAGGGCATGAGTCAAGTGGCTAGAGGGACGTTCTTCTTCCTCTCACAAAATACCAGAAATAGAGGACATCCGCTCAAATTGAGGGTTGGGAGACTGAGAGTAGACAAAAGTTTTTTTTTTTTTTTACCTAGCGTAATTGCTAGTCTGTAGAACTCCCTGCCACAGGATGTGGTGATGGCATCTGGCTTGGATGCCTTCGAAAGGGGATTGGACAGATTCGTGGAGGAAAAGTCCATCACAGGTTACAAACCATGATGGAGATGTGTAATCTCCAGGCTTAACACCAGGGTCCTTCAAGGGCCAGATGCAGGGGAGTGGTGTAAGGAAGCAGATATCTAGTTTCGTGTACTCCTGGACACATTTGGTGGGGCCACTGTGAGATACAGGAAGCTGGACTAGATGGGCCTTTGGCCTGATCCAGCATGGCTCTTCTTATGTTCTTATGTTCTTCTGACCCTATAGATCCTCCAGCCCAGCCCCTATCAGGGAGGCAGAGAGGATGATCAAACTCCCATCATCTTGCTCCACAGCCAGAGACCAGAACCACTGTACTATCCAGCAGTTGTTCACCGTGATGTGTGTGTGCGCGCGTGTGTGCGTGTGTGCGTGCATGCGTGCGTGCGTGCGTGCATGTGTGCGTGTGTGCGTGCACACACACATGCAGCAAAAACACAGCAAATCAGGGGGTAGGCAGAGTCAGGTGTAATGGCACCAAGCAATTCACAGATAAGGGAAGCCTGCCTCTGGCCAGGAGACTGACGGGAACGGAATGGCTCGATTGTCCTAATGGACGAGCCATGGCTCCTAGTCGTATTGAAACCAAACCGAGCCCTCCTCCAAAGTAATGACTTCAGGAGCAGACTGTTGGGCTCCTGTTCTGAAGTTAAATCTCCAGGTTTAAAAAAAAAGCACAGGCAAAATAACCCCCATTCGTGCTTCGTTCTGATGCTTGATTGTACTTTTGTGGTTCCGAAGAATGTCTGCGTCCCCTGCTCCTCTCTCCTTCCAGATAGATAGATATCGGCCTGCAGAGAAAAGAGAAGGGGGAGAAAGACACACACACAGAGAGAGAGAGAGAGAGAGAGAGAGAGAGAAATGGGCAAATGTTTGTTGTGAAAGAGAAAGGCACAATTATCTAAAATGTAATCTTAATGTGTCTTATTAAAAACAGATTACATTATAAATGGGCAATGCAATTTACACATTACAGCCTACCCTGTATACAAGACATGCAGCTTCTGCTGTGCAACAGCCTGCAGAAGTGAAGATACAGAGAGGGAGGGAAGGGGGAGCAGGGAAATGCTGCTATCTTCCTCTAAATGGATGTATTTGCTGTTGATAGTCAGATACAGCTCTCACCTTTATCCCAGCTTGTTTCTGACCCACTGAGTTAGTGTTAATCACCCCTGTAGGCACCAATAATTTCCCATATGTGGATTTTGATAAGTTAGAGCACCCACTTCATTTCAAGAAGATTCCAGCTGACTATCCAGTTATCGCTATGGACAGCTTCAAGCACTTCCTTGCCGGTCCTTGTATTCTCAGCTTTATCAAGTGCTTTGCACTTCTTCTTTTTTTGGTCTTTTATCTCTTAATTGAGACCTGACTGCAAGAAAAGCCTATCTCTTAAACTGTGTTGCATTACATATTAACTTTAACTCTGGCTTCGGCTACTTGAGGTACAGAAAGCCTTAAGAAAGGCGGCAGGAGAGAAGTGGAGAATCTTTCTAAATCTCTATTTAGAAGGGGGGAAATGGGAAATGTGTAAATGCTACAATGTAATATAATACTAAATTCCCCTTTTCCTCCACCAGCTCTCCAAAAGTTGATTTCTGAAAGGATATGTATGCAACAGAACAGAGAAAGAACTTTATACTGTATCTTTCCTAACAACAAATTGCAATGCAATGACTATGGGAAAATAAAAGAGATACAATATTATGAAATCAACAGAGCAGAAGCTAGGAAATCATTTTTTAATTAAAGGTGATAAACAATTCCTGTTACTTTGCTGCAATGGTCTGTTAGTTCATTCACTTGTAAATACAGTCTGTGGATGTTGCTTATTAAATAACTTCATATAGCAGCTCTGCAGCAAAAAAAAAAAAAGCCCTTCACAAATTCTACTAATTAAGTGTCTCCCTTCAGACACTACAGAAAATGCAACAGAGGGACATTTGTGGCATGTAAATGGGCAAATGGGTTTTTATTTGGCATGTAGTTATTTTAAAGTGTATATCCACATTTGTTGTAGTGGTAACAAAAAGCTGCAAGGGGAAGATGAAGATAAGATGAAAGAGAACCTGGACCTAGAAGAATGTTAAATATGCTCTCTCTGCTGGTTTTCAAATGTGTAGAGAAGCCCTTGTGGACTCAAATGACAGCATCATTGTCAACAGAAAGGTCTTCAGCAATATTTGATAGGCAGGCAACATTACTAGTTGACAACTTAGATTGTCTACAGCAGGGGTGTCCAAACTTTTTGCAAGGAGGGCCAGATTTGGTGAGATGAAAATGTGTGGGGACCGACCATTCCGCTGCAATTGGCCCCCGGGCCGGACTTTGGACAAGTCTCTATAACATGCAAGGAGGCGGGAAGGATGCTACAGCAAGAGAACCAGGGGTGGGTAGGCTGGGCTGGTGGCTGGGGGGATGGGCAGAGGCAGAGAGGGCAGGCAAACCATAAAACTGCAAGCTAACGCTTCCATCTGGTATGGGGAGGTGCCAGCTGGCGGAGATGTGTGACAGGCAGATCCAGTGGGGAGAAGAAGCCGTGGGTCACTCAGAATCTGAAAACGGGCCACATTTGGCCCCCGGGCCTGACTTTGGACATGCCTGGTCTACAGCGATTACTCATAAACACAATGAAACACATAATTGGCATGGTCTTAAAAATGAATGTTGCAAAAACCAAGTTTGTGGCAACCTGTGAAATGCAAGCAGCAGACAACAAGCAGAATTGTTAGCAAGTCTTTCATTCCAAGTTGTGTCCGAGTTGAGTCACAATGCAGCTTGTGACCAATTCAACAGTGAGTCCCGTGACTCAAGTTCTTATCCCTGGCAAGCAGCCTAGGGTGGGCAGTGAAGACTCCAAAATGAATGCATAGAGCAGGCTTGTCCAAACTTTGGCCCTCCAGATGTTTTGGGCCACAACTCCCACAGTCCTTTGCCAATGGAAATACAGGCTTGGAATTCTGGGAGTTGTGGTCCAAAACATCAGGAGGGCCGAAGTTTGGACATGCCTGGCATAGAGCATGATAGCCCCATGGAATTCAACTGAATGAACAGTGGAATCACCGTCATACTACAGAAGTTGGAGCTGAAATTCCCCGATCAGTTTCATTAAGATGAAAAATGTAAAATACAACCAGCAAACAACCTTGCTCACATAGGCTTGACTTTGAGGATGTGCTTTTCTACAACATTGCATAGGATTGGTTCTGTTCTTTGGTAATATTTTATTTTGTGCCTGATTGGTTGTGCATTAAAGAAGTGCTAAGGCGAACGCATAAAGACTAAGAAAGCACGAAACACATAAAATGAAGAAAGCTATAAAAGAAAAGGAAGGAAGAAGTAAAGATGGTTATTATAGATGATCACTTAAAGCACAATAAATGCGAAAGTACAGGAAAGCGAAGAATTATACATTAGAGATGGGCACAAAATGAAAATATAGTGTTTTGTTTAATTTTGTTTCCTTTCTTAAGTAGATTGATTTCATTTCATTAGTAATGTTTTTTT
>JAHTLZ010003547.1:21460135-21494539 GCA_023846285.1 Phrynocephalus versicolor
TTATTATTATTATTATTATTATTATTATTATTATTATTATTATTATTATTATTATTATTAAATTAGGCTTGTATACTGCCCGTCTTCCCGAAGGAACTCCAGGCGGTTCACAACACAGGATACAACAATAAACAATAAGTGAATCAATATAAAAACAATTAATCAACAGTAAGACCAAACAATCAGCAAGAAGCAGATGGCAGGAGGAAAAACATCAGCCACCAAATGCCTCTTGGAAAAGCCAGGTCTTTAGAGCTTTCCGAAAGGCTTGCAGGGACTTCTTTGTTCTCCCCCCAACCCCCGCAGCTTTTAATCCCAGTAGACAAACTACCACATCCCATTATGGGATGTTGCCTGAAGCGAGACCCAGTGGCTGGAGAGAAGCTGCTGGCTGCCACGCATTACCACCACCCAGCTGTGGCGAGGGGGGCAGCAGCTTCAACAACCCAGCAGGAGGCTGAGCAGGCAAACAGTAAAGTCAGTGCTTGCCTTGGTCAGCTCCCTGCTGTGTCTGATATCCTGACTGCCCCCTACTCATTTGGGGTATCCCGGCTCTGACAGCAAGTATCTGAATTTAAAATACCTGTGCATGCCTTGCAAAAAGCAAGAGTGTTTTAAAAGCACATTCTTGTTGCTCTGACCCCACGGGGAGTGGGCAAGAGGGGGAATGATTCCTTCCCTGCCCTCTTGCTTTTGTTCTCCACCAAACCTTAAGGGCAGTCAGTTTGGCGGGGAGCAAAATAGGGTGGCTGGTTGTGAAACCTTAAAGTTCAAGAAAGGCTTTGCAACCAGCCACCCAACTTTGCACTGGGCCAAACTGGCTGCCCTTAAGGTTTGGAGCACAACCCCTTGTCTGAAGTGAGATCTGTCGGCTGAAGTAACCCCCCCCCCCTCACCACCACCACCCAGCTGGTTTTGACAGCTCGGGCTGTGGGGAGTGGCTTTACTCCAGCCGACAGATCTCGCTTCAGGCAATGGGCTACAGTGAGATCCATGGCTAGAGTAAAGCCATGGGGGCCCATCCCCACAGCCCGAGCTGTCAAAACCAGCTAGGTAAAGGTGGCAATCTTGCTGCAGCCCACCACCCTTCCTCTTAATGTCCAAAACACTGAACCCCAAACCACTCCAAATTTGGGGAGCTTCCAGGACAGAGTCCAACGAAGCTCCCCCAGTTTGGTCTCCTAATTCAAAAAAGCAGTTTTGTTCAGTTTGAGCCAACATGGTTTCTTTCATTTTGTTTTGTAACTAAACAATTTGTTATGTAATGAAACAATGAAACCAGCCCAATGAAACAGCATATCATTTTTCATTTCATGCCCATCTCTTTTACATATTTTCTCATCTATAAGATGCTCCCACGTATAAGACGATCCCAACTTTCCCAACCCAAAATACAGTTCTGCAACTGTAGAGTTCTCTCCTCAGCTTACTACTTTGTATAACACGATCCTCAATTTTTAGATAAAAAGATAGTCTTATACACAGAAAAACAGTGTAATTACCTGAAATCCTGTTATGCACCCCTGCTTACATTATAGCAATGGTGTCACTGGCAGCAGCAGATTGCTGCTTCCTTAAGACTTTATTTTGCAATTTTAGGGTAGTTCATGTACTATGGAATAAAGTAGTGTGCACCCTGAAACTTCAAAATGAAGCCTTCAATCAACCAACTTCAGTCTGCCACCACTGATAATGATATTCCCATTGCATGGATGGACACTGCAGAACTGGATTTTAGCCATTGGCTGAAGAAATTGGGGGGTGGGCTGTTTTGAGTTTAGCACAATATTAGCACACATCCAAGGTCAGAATTGGAGGTTGGCACAAATCAGAAAAATGGTGATTTGTTTGGATTCATGATTCATCAAGGTTGATGAATCACAAGTAACAAAATTACTTTTTTTCTGAAACACTGATGAATCAATTTGTAAACTCGTATTTGACTTTAAACCCCTGTAAAATGACCCCAAAGTCACCTGCAGACATCAAAATTGCAGAAAAGCTTCTCCCAACGCTCCTCTATAATCCACCCCAGTTTGATGAGTGTTGGTTTTCAAACAACTGAGTTATACACTCACAAGTTGGGCCACCCAGGAAAGTGTCCTTGAGCAAATGGTTTGGAGAAACCTAACCTTCACCAAACTTGGAGGGACTGTGGAGGAGATTCAGCGGATGCTTCTCATGATGTTTGGTGTCTCTAGGTGCCTGGGGAAAACTTTTGTGGAGGAGGACTCTTTGTTCCCCCCCCCTTCAACTCAGACATCAGTAATCCAATCTTCACCAAACCTGCAGGGATTGTAGAGAAGAATCTGTAGAGAAGAATCAGGAGAAACGTCCTCACAGTGTGGTGTCCTTAGGTGCTTTGGGGTGATTTTATAGCCCAATGAATAAATAAATAAAATATGCTAAAATTAATTGATTCCTATTCATCAGGGGGCATAGATTCCTATGAATATGAATCAACCAAACATTGACTGGATTCATTGATTTGATTTTTTTTTAACAAATTTTGTCATTTGTTTTAAAATTCATTTCCCTCTCTAAACAGAACAGCTTTGAGGAGGGCCAGCCTTTGGTAAGAGAAGAACAATAGGAAGAGTCTTCCTCCAAAAAGAAAAACCAAAACAAAACAAAACAGCTTTTCTTCTCCCCTCAAAAAATCAAAATAACTGGAGTGGATTATCCTTTCAACTGCCTGAGCAAATAAAAATGTTTATCAGAACACACACACACACACACACACACACACACACACACACACACACACACACACACACACACACACGACAAAGAATAACAACACCAGGCATACATCCTGTAGGGGAGGATCCCAGTGACTGGTCCCACCATGACTCTTCTGTAGATGAATCAATTGTTTGTCCTATGATTGGATATTGGTGCAGGCATTTGATGCCAGATTTGTCGAGAGAGGAAATCTCTTTAGAGCAAACTGCCACTGACTGGTTTCTTTCCCCGTTTCCTCTTTTTTCCTATTGACCATGGGTTGCTTGCTTGCTTTCTGTGATCCCATGCCAACCAAGTACATGATTGAAGGACCCTGAAAAAACTGACAGCTTGACCTTTCTATAGCTCATTCTGTCACTGGACATAATTCACATGCAATGTAGAATTAGTGAATGGATTTCATAGCAAGACGGTGTGTGGAGGGATTTGGCACATTTGCAGTATTTTGACCATCATGATGATGATTCCAAAATATTGCTACGCCATGTTTAAAAGGAGTGTCTTTCCAGCTCCTGGAAGCTGGGGTGTATGAGTAATTACATGTCCAGAAATTCTGTCATGAACTGGCCTGATTTAATCCTTCTGGACTAGTTTGTGCTTTGGAATGTAGCCATCCTTTGGGTTTCACCATTCCCAAATTCTGCACTAGAACCCTCTGGATGAAACATGATGAAATGTCAGCATTTGTCATTACAAGATGATAACATGTTTTATCTCCAGGTATACGGTTTATTCAAAACTCTGTGCCCATGGAATTAGACATTCACCATACACCTGGGTAGGCCTCTTCATGACCTGTGGCAAAACAAAAAGCAAGCCAGTTGATCAAAATAGGAAGGTGAGCATGTTTTGCCACTTAAAGGAACTCCCACATCTACAGACAAGCCAATTGCATCATCTACTGTAACCCACTGCTTTAAACATAGAAATATATGTTTTTAATGCCTATTTTAGCACACACACTTTAAAGAAAATGGTGGGTATATGGAAACACGATAAACACGATTCGTGTATGTGGAATAAAATAATATTGGAAAATGTGGGATAAAGGAATATTGGAAAATATGTCAGTAAGAGTAAAATAAAATTGTCTTAAGGTATACTAGAGATGGTACATAACACCTTTGAAGTTAAGTATAATATATAAAGAAATATTTTCAGTATGCTGAAGGTATAAAAAACAAAAAGGGACATATTTGCATATGTGGTGGTTGTGTGATATAAGGAAGAAGGAATCTAATTATTTTAATGTAATGTTAAATAAATTGTTGCCATATGTATTGCAAAAAGGTAGAAGGTACACACCGGGAGAAGACTCAATGCATTCCTGGACAGAAATTGGAAAGTCGATATCTTAAGGATTGTAAGCATGGTCTAAGTCTCTAGTGGGAAGTGGGTTGCATGGGGCTTGTTTTGTTTTGCTACAGTTAATTTATTTTCCTTTTGTAGAAATGTTACTTGTTTTTTTTGTATTGTAATTCTTACTTTATAGGAGCCTCGTGGCACAGTGGTTACTAATAGGAGCCTTGTGGTGTAGTGATTAAATGCTTGTACTGCAGGTAAAACTGTGCTCACGACCTGGGGTTCGATCCTAGGTAACCGGCACATGGTTGACTCAGCCTTCCATCCTTCTGAGGTCAGTAAAATGAGCACCCAGCTTTTTTGGGGGGGGGCAATGTGTAGCCTGAATATTTAATTAAACTGTAAACCACCCAGAGACTACTTGAAGTAGTATGGGGCAGTGTATAAGCAGAATAGTTTGCTTTAAAAAAAATAGAAAATACACCCTTTAAAGCAAACAGAGGGAATATGGAAACAGGATAGATAGGATTGATAAATGATTATATGCCAAAAATGATAAGGATCAGAACTAGATTAATCAATTCATCCTTACTGAAAGAAAAATTCCTTATAATATCTTCAATGCACACTGTGGCTACCAAGGTGAATCACCAAAGGGAAGCACTACCAGGCCCATTGACAGCCACAATGTCACTGTTGGATCTTGCTCCAAAGCTGTGGCAAAACATTTCTGGGGATGGTGTGTGTGTGTGTGTTGTGTCTTTACAGTCATGACCGACCCTTCATGACCCCATGTCCATGGAGTTTTCTTGGCAGGAATACTGGAGTGGCTTGCCAGTTCCTACTCCAGGAGCCTACAGCCCCGGTATTCCCTGGTGGTCTCTCATCCAAGTACTAACCAGGGCCGACCCTGCTTAGCTTCTGAAATCAGGCAAGATCAGATGTGCTTAGAGCATCTAGGCATCTTGGGGATGGTGACCCATGCAGAAAACTGGAACTCAGTCAGTGTCACTTCTTTTAGCTGAGTGTGCCTCAGGATGAATTAGCTGTTTGTTGGAGCTGTGCAAGACTCATAGCGTGGCAGCTTCCGTAGTGCTACAGGGGACAGCCTAAATCCAGTGGCCTTAAAAGTTCTTAGTTTGGGGTGTAAGATACTATTTTTATTTCAAAGAATAAAAAACACTTTGATAATTTAATGGAAACCTATACTCAGTTGTGTTTGCTTACTGAATTTGAGAGGATCTTGGTAGAGAAGGTATCAAGGATTCCACAATGGACAAACAAAACAGTCCCTTTTTTTTACTAGGATTGCGAGCAGCATCCTAATATTTTGTTTCTTTAGAAGTTTTGTTTCATTTCATTTGTAACAAATTTTTAAAGTAGTTTCATTAGGAAATGTAACAAAACAAAACAAAATGCTATATAATGGTTCCCCTGGGTCCTAGAGGCACCAAAATCGTAGGGGAGCTTCCTCAAGCTCTTTCCTGTAATAGGGGCATATCTAGGGGGTGGGAGAGTGCATTTGTACTAGTCGTGAAGCAATCTGGGGGCACCAATCTCCATCATCCTCCCGCCTGCCCAGCGCCCTTCTTCCAGTGCCTCTCTCTCTCTTCCTCTCACACTCACCAGGATCAAAAGGGAGCAACCCCCACTCAGGAGCCTGGCGAAGTAGGTGGGGGAGGACAGTGGTAGCAGCAGAGGTGGCTGTGTGGCGAGGAAGTGGAGGGAGGTCTTCACACACACACACACACACACACACACACGCACGCGCGCGTGCACGCACACACACACACACACACACACACACACACACACACACACGTGCGCACCCAGATGCACACCTTGAAGGGAGACCGCAGCTTCTTTTGCACAGTCATCCAGGCGCCGTACCAGCTGAACACAGGAGGCACCCCACCACACACACATTTATCGCATGCACACCCACCCATATCTACACACAAAGTGAGGGCCCTTGTGTGGAATCCAAGCTAGCAGTGTCTCCCCCCTCCCTGCATACAAACACACCCATCAATTTTCAATGCCTCGGTGTGGGTGTGGGTGTCTTTCCTTGGGTGTATGCTTGTGTGCGCCTGGCTGCAGTGTGTCTCTTTTCCCCCCACCCCTACTCCCACCCCTCTCTGTGTGGTGCCTCTTCCAGACCCATGTGAGGCTCACTCTCTTCTTTTTCCTTTCCTTTCCTTTCCTTCTCTTCTCTCTCTCTCTCCCCTCCCCTTTCCTCTCCCACCATCCACCACATCCCAATAGCCAGCCACCCACTCACCTCAAACCCCCTTCTCTCTCCCTCTCTCTCCCTCTCCCTCCCTCCCTCCCTCCCTCTCTCTCCCCCCTCTCTCTCCACTCTCAAACTCTGCCTCCCCAAGCCCTGAAAAAATGCCTACCTGTGAAGTGAGGAAAGGAGAGGACACTGGGTCTGTAAAAAAGAAGAGTACTCCTTACAATGGCACATCTCACTGGCTTCAAAGAAAGGGAGAGAGAGAGAGAGAGCATAAGGACTGTATGACTGACACTTGTTAAGTGGTTCCCCTCCCTGGCCAAATTTCAGGAGCTTATAGGGAAGAGTTTGAGGAAGCTCCCTGACCCCTGCCATTTTGTTTCTTCTAGGACAAATTGTTTCATTCCTAGTGGGAAAAAATGGCATTTGTTTCATTTCATAATGAAATGCGTTCTACCATTTCATTTTGTAACGAAACGACAAAAGTGTTTCATTTTTCGTTTTGAGCTGATCTCTAGTGAAGATATCCATGCCTTATTTCAAATGAGAACCACTGTTTTTCTAAGAATAGCCATTCTTCAGTTTTTTTTCCTGCACCTTTTGCTGAGTTCAATCCAGTGTTTGCACAGATGGATGAGAGGCACATGGAGGTCTTAGGCTGTGGATTCCCAGCCCCTTCTGTATTTGAAGATCCACGTCAAGTCCAAGTCCAGTTTGATAATGAGAAATCATGAAAAGAGAGAGTGGGATCTGAGGAGTTGCCCACAACCAGTTGCCCATCCAGACCACAAGCTGAGCAAGTGCAAAGATCACCTATTTAGAGCCTCTTCTGCAAAAGTTACTGACACTAATTTATAGATGTGAAGCAAGAACTGGGGTTTTGCTTATTTTGAATAAACAGGTCTAGGCCTGAACCAGGATCCTAGTGGGGATATGAAAAGATATTTCTGTAATCTGTGCAGGAGCAATTGCATTAGAGGTATTCAGTAATGTCTTTGAGAGACCTCATACTCAATGTAAGACTGAGGCATCCACAGTAATTTATTACTATGGCTTTTGTAGTTTGCATTAGTCTTCTGTTTCTGTACAAATCTAATCTCTTTTCTCTTTGTGAAGCTAAGTTCATATACACAAGGAGCATAACAGGACAGGTGGTTAAATTGCAAAGACACAAGCAACCTATCCAAAAGAATTGATTTTGCAGGGGTGGGCAAAGGGTGGGCCTCTCCTATTTTTATCCTCACATACCCATACTTATTTTCGGTTGTTTGGGTGAGTGGGAGGTTCCTGCAAGGATCTAAGTGATTCACATTTCAGATACGCCATAGGATCCCCTGAACATGTTAGCATTCCAAAATACCAATTTTTCAAAACCAAAAATAGCCCTCTAGTCATTTCCAGGTTGGATCTCACAGTTTTGCTGTACCTTTGGCAAGACAGTTTTTGACATTTTCATGTTTGTAGCATGAGAATGAATTGAGTAAGGATTTACATCCCCAGAATTTGGCAGCAAAAAAAGATGGATATAGACTATTGGCTGGTTGGTTGACCAGCTGGCTGGCTGGCTGGCTTGCATGCTTAAAATCCAATGTTTTTTGTTTTGGCTTTTTAATTTTTTAATTTTTGTTTTTATTTTTTTGCAAACCAACCAACTTCGACTGGTTTGCCCAAAATGCACAGGTAACCATTTTCAGCAAAATATGAATTATTTAATTCAAAATAAGATGCATTTAAATTAATATGCTACTATTACTCAGATTATGTTGGATTTTGAAGAATGGTAGCTGTGCATTTTTGTGGATGAGTTTTCTCTACCTATGAAAGTCTGTCTTCCACCCCAGAATGCTCTAGCAATTTTAACATTCCTCTTTTTTGCCTTGTGATTAGTTAATAAGCTTAACAAGCAAAATCTTCAGCCTGAGCAGACTCACTACAAATCCAAACTATTACTTGAAACAGAAATTTGCAGTGTCAGTCAGCAATATGTCTATATAAAGAAAACACAAAATATATTTTGTATTATATATGATGTACATAATCAATTCTACTTACCTTTGTGGGGGGGTTGTATTTTGACTCCCCTCGTGAGTGTAACTGGTTAGTAGCAGGAATGAGAATCAGGTTTCCCATTTATGAGTTAAAAATACAAAAAGCCACAGGAAAAGAAAGCATAATATAAAGGAAGTAAATATTTGCTCACACCTAGTTTGGTACTGGACCTGCCTTGATGCAATTTACATCTGGCCTAGTGTCTTCTAATGGAGTTTTACAACAAGGGTAGGTGATCTCATCAGGGCTGAGGGCCATTTTTCAACTTTGCTGGTCATCTGAGAGAGGTATTCCCAAGGCGTGTGGAGCTAGGAGGCCCAGGGGGACTGGGGAGTTGAAAAGAGGACAGTGGGTGCTACACCCATCCTGTGGGTGACACACTGCCAACTCTGATCAATGGTAACAGTATAGAATAAATTTGGTTCTTATGAGCTACATTGACATTAGTGGTACCAATTAGTCATTTTTTTTAATATCCACTGATTTCAGTGGGAACTAAATATAATTAAATTAGTTTATCTCTAACAAATCCAAACGTTACTTTCATCCAGAACCACACCAATCCTCATGAGGGAATCAAGCTACCTATGCAGAATCAAAGCCTTGAACTTTTATGTGGTAGCACCACCATTAGAGAATTTATTCTCCTGTGAGGTCCTCAGCATTGTGTTGTGTGTGTTGTTTCATTACAGTCGTGACCGACTCTTTGTGACTCCACGTCCATGGAGTTTTCTTGGCAGGAATACTGGAGGGGTTCGCCAGTTCCTACTCCAGGCACCTACAGCATCTGGTATTCCCTGGTGGTGTCCCATCCAAGTACTAACCAGGGCCGACCCTGCTTAGCTTCCAAAATCAGGTGAGATCAGATGTACTTAGGTCATCTAGGCAACATCTTCAGCATTAGGCAAAGCCAAATTTGTTTTTCTTGGACATTTCACAGTTGCTTAACATCTCTGTTCATTAACACTATACCGTTTAGTCATAGCCTTGTGAAATAGAACAGTACTAGGGAACAGTTTAGTCCTTGGGTCTAGATTGCCCCCTACTGGAGGGTTGGATAACCTCACACAGTGGGGCTCTGGAATCCCAAGTCCAACGCATGCCATCACCAACCTTGTTCACATGCTGACAGCGATTTGCGGTTTCCTTTGGTCAGAAATGAACCAAACATTTCCGACTCTCCCGCCCCCGCCCCCGCCCCACCCACACTCCTCACAATCTCTGTTGGCAAGCCCATCCAGATAGGATGGGATGAGGATTGTAGCAAGAAAATGAAGATCCCTCCCCATCACATCAGTCACATTTCCAAAGGGGAGAAACAGCAAAGCAGGGGCCGATCCCTGTACTCTCTCTCATTGGCAATCAACAATAACACAAGGGTTCTCTTCACTCATCTTCCCAGCAGGAAGAATTGAAGGTGCAGGAGGAATTTTGTGGTGGGTGGACGGGTGGAAGAGGAGATGGGGCCTTCTTCACAACTTTCTTGGCCCATATTCCAGTCATCCGGAGGCTGGATTAGGCCCATAAACCAGAGGCTACCCTCCCTGTATGTGTAGTCTGCAAATGGGGCATTATAATACTGAGACTGTATCAAACTAAAGATCAAATTATATAGCAGAGGGGCAATGGTATATGTAGTGAGAAAGAAACGTGCACGGTCTTCACAAGTAATGGAGAGGAGACACAGCTCTCAAACACTCTGACAGAGCACCAAGGTGATCTGTAGCAGGTGCAACTGCACAGAACTGTGAAGAACTGAATAGAATTATTAGGTATGATAAATCTGCATTACAATGACTTTTATGTAACTCTGGCCATATCATCATTCCACAGGTTATCACATATAGAGATGGGCACGACTTAGCGGTATTTTCGTTTTCATTTTCATTTTTCGTTTCCGTTACGTAACGAAACGAAAAACGAAAAACGGCTCAGAACTGGAACGGAAACGGAAACGAAACAACTAATTTCGAGCCAATTTTCGTTTTTTGTTACTGGAAAAGCACATAATGGAGCTAAATGGGAAGAAACGAAAAAAAAATTGTTTTCATTTTTGTTTTTTCGTTTTCGTTACGTAACAAAACGAAAACGAAAATTTTGAAATTAGCTCACGAAAACGAAAACGAGCCGAAACGGACCCCTAGCCGAAAACAAAAACGAAAACGAACAATTTTTCTGAGTCGTGCCCATCTCTAATCACATATAAGAAAACAGAGCAGAGGGCAAAGAGAAGGTTGTAAGAGCAAGCCCATTACTGTTGTACAAAGAGAACACTATTATGATTCCTCAGATGTCCGAGGAAGACACACTTCAGCAAAAACCCTTCAGCCTTGCGAGAGTGGACCTCTCGCTGAGCCTGGTGGGACTTACATTTGAGTAAACCTGCATAGAATTTACATGTTTTCTGAGGAGCCCCTGGACACACCTCTGAAGTAACACACTAGGATAATCGCTCTTGCTATGATTCAGCCAAGGTCCTGAAATTATCTTTGGCCTGCTTTACAAGAAGTGCCACGGTATTATCTCCGTTGCACCTGAGATACTCATCCCCAATGTCTCTCTGATGACAAGCCTAGTTATGTGATGAGACTCCCAAGTCAAACCAGCTTAATCTATGAAAGCATTAGGGATCTACTTCACCAGTGTTGGTTTATTAGTGTTACTGTATGGTGGACTTTTTCCTACATTTTTAAAAAGGGTCCCAGTCAAACATCAGCTATATGCGTTCTTCCATTTCTACATACAAACTAAACAAGTGCTGCTGAAGGGACATCTGACAAAAGTTATGGCATGATTATAAGCCCAGGAAGCACCACCACCCCGTGCGCCCTGACCACATGCATGCAATTTTCTATGTGTGCCCTTAAGAGAAAGAGAACGTTGTGGGAGTGCTCCTTCATAAATCTGATTTATAAAACAAACCAACAGCAACAAGGCTAACTCTCTGTTTTATTGTTTTCTTACTGGCCCATAACATTTTAGCTTGGCGGTGCTCTCCAGAAGACTCAATAAATGTGATACATGAGGAAGAATGGTTGAGCGCAGAGGCAAGGGCTGAAAAGCTATTTTTAAGAATCAAGCTTGTAGACAGAAGAGAGAACAGCATACTAGACGGCAAGGGCAGTTGAGCAGAGAGCTTCTACTCTTACCCCTCCTCTCTGCTCAAGAAAAAGTATTTACCCAGTGAATTTTAGAAGCTGTCCCCATTAAATTGTTATTTTAATTAATTAGGTGGTATGGTAAATGTTGTAAAATTATACAGCTTCCCAATCAGTGCAATGTGGCGGGTGGATAACTATGAGGCATACTTAACAATACGTCTCTCTCTCTCTTTCTCTCTCTCTCTCTCTCTCTCTCTCTCTCTCTCTCTCTCTCTCTCTCTCTCTCTCTCTCTCTGTCTTTTTAACTCATCTCTCTTTCTTTCTCTCACCCACCCACCCCCACTCCCATGACTATTTCAAAGTTCTGAACCTTTTGGCTAGGAAAGATGCTGGTGCTATTGTCAGTTTCAAGAGTTAAATATTCCAGGAGGAATTTGTTACTACATGGTGATACATAATGCTTGAAAACCCCCAGCACCAATATTGTTCTCAAATTGGCAGCAAGTGAACAAGGGACATGAAGGATGCTTCAGCACAGTAACCTATCCTTCCTTCTCTCCTGGGAGCCACTTGGCCAGCTTTCATCCTCATAATTATAATAAATTTGACATTTCATAGATAATATTGATTTCTGTATTTTAGCATTTCACCATAGGTGACAGTCTAGCGTCAAGAATGAAATTTCTATTGATCTCCAGCGCATTAATCTCTCATGTGTATGTGATCATTTTTATAAGACCTTTTACTGCACATAAATCAATATTTCATATTTCCAGCTATGCCAGGAGGAGATGTCATATTTGTAAACTGTGAGTTGACACCTGCAATGCAATTCCTTCCTGTTCAGCTTCAACTGTTCAGTAACAGTCGATTGCAGGGTTGGGGAAAGGGATCAAGTTGCAGAAACAAGGTAAATGAAAAGGGGGGATGCAGAGTGCTATAATTAGCTTAATGAACAAAGCAGGGGCGGAATGGAAATAAAAGATGTGATGCCTTGGCTGGCCATTGCCTCATGAATACAACCCCCTTCCCCCCCATGGCCAACCCGCCTAAAAAACCGGGGGGGGGGGAGGTGCCCGATACAGAGTAGCAGCGGGACTAAAATAAAAAGGCATATTTTAAAAAGGCAGGCTTGTGCCTCATTAACACACTATTTAGCAAAATAAACACAATCTCATAGGTCTGCTTGCTGTTTCCAACGGAATGTTTCATGATGTTACGGCGGCTCACGCATTGCTAAGGCTTGCTGCCTCCTGGAGCCCAGAGCTTGCTCCTGGGCCACCTCCAAAGGGAAGCAAGCTACAAAGCAGATCTCAAGTCTCTGATTTCTCTATCATTTGGAGGAGCCCTCTCTTGTGAAACTGGGTTGGTTGACCATGATCAATGGATCGATGTGTTTGTACATTTGGGATTCTCACCAACAGAGCAAGCTCCGGTCTCCTTTCTCCCTCTGCAATGGATCAGTCCCAAAACGCAACTCGCTATTGTGCAAATAATTCCGTTTTAAAATGCATTGTTTAATGCTTCTAAGTGCCACACAAGGAATATGATTTTGGCACCGAGAGTCTGATTTAGAAGCAAACACTGGGAAACAAAAGAAGACTAAAGACAAGAGGTGCACTCATGAGCTTCACAAATGCAATACTTACATAAAAGTCTCAATTATCTGCCTAGCACACATTTCTCTTCATTGGTTTTGCCTTTCCTAAACACACTCAGATACCCATAACACACTTTTCAATGAATGACATCTCTGTTCCCATCTATACCCTGCAGTCTCTAATTGTTAGCTGAAGTGAGCTATCAGGAGTGTCCAATATGGGTGTTATTTATCTTTCCTAGTACAGGTTGTCCTGTTCGCTGGACAAACGTCATTCTAAATTTACTGATGAGAAATATGCTGATGTTTTAAGAAGCCATCTTAACATTAGTGTGTTGGCCATCACGAATTATCATAGTTTCCCATGATGTTCATCTCTATGCTATGAATAACGTCATACATTGCTAAAAGTATCAAAGGTATCCAGGTGAGGTTTGGTGAGCTTGTACCCTTACTTCAGAGTAAGTGTGCATAAGGATTGGTTTGTTGTTGTCAAGAAAGAAGGAAAATACAGGAAAATACAAAGAGGCATGTCTCTGGTAAACACCATGCCTGCAGAAAAGGTACGAAAGTGCAAAGTAATACACAGGTTCTATATAATCTGAACCACGTGTCTTTAGGACTAACCTGAGAAAACAACTGAGGTTATCCAGTCAATGGCTACACAAAACGACTTAATATTTTCCCATAAAGCATATGCCATTTAGATGCAGTCCAACGCAGGAACAATGGAGCAGGAGGTATAATTCCCTCCAAATTTCCACCCTGTCTTGTTAACTTAAAGGCATGCTAAGAACAATGTAGGCTTTGTGTAACATATATTTTCATAGAGCACATGGACCTTCTAATTTTTTTTTCAAAAAAAAAAAAAGAGAGAAAGAAAGAGCTTCACATGAAAAGCTGAGTATGAAATTCTCATTTTACAGCAATTTCCTCTACACACTATTGATGCACTATTATTTCAAATTATATGTCTTCTCACTGAAAGGAGCTGCTCCTCTTGCTCCTTTTTAAAGGCCAACCCTTTTTGTTCGCCTCTCAAACACGTCCGTTTCCCATAAAATATGTCAGCGCACGACGGTTTTAACATGATGGCAGACACGTCGTCAAAGTGTGGCCAACCACTGCATGAATGAGTAGACCCAGACAGCTTGTCTGAGATGTTGACGGAAGGGGTGCAGTCTCTGAGAAATATATTAGACAGTCGGAGAGTCGGATATGGCTGAGAGTCAGCAGGCAATGCCTTCTGTACTAAGCACACCAAAGAGTCAACAGCCCAAGGCCCAAAGACAGCAAATGTCTGTGTGGCTGGATGCTTGGCCGAATTGGACCTAGGAAATGTCCTACAGCTGAGCTGGATAGCAAAGCTCCCATCAAGAATGGTCCAATGCTCTGGGAAAGCGCCTTCCGATGGGTGCGACTTACATCTTCTTCTTCTTTTCTTCTTCTTCTTCTTCTTCTTTCAAGTTCAGTTGATTCTTGAAACTTTTCAACCATCATCTTAAAATACAAATATCAAGACTGTTAACAGGGTGGGCTAGGTATTGCCTTCCACTTGGGGGAAAGAAGAGAAAAGAAAAGAAATCTGTTGCAAGATAAATTCAGTTTTCTAAAGGAAAGCTTCAGTTACTAAAAGTGTGCCAATTAATTTTGTTTTGCATAGCTGATTCCACTTTGATGGCTCCGGAAGGAGCAAGCACATAACTATGCAACACACTGAAGTTTTGCCCTGACAGCTAGGAATCCTTCTCAGATTCTCTAGGAAAACTTGTAGGCTCATTTGTTATTCTTATGTTTCATCAAGTCATCTCCAATTCATGGAGATCTCCAAAACATCCTGTCCTCCACAGCCCAGCTCAGCTCTTGTACACTCAAGCTAGTGGCTTCTTTTAGAGTATCATTGTGCCTCATGTTTTGATCTTCCTCTTTTCTATTGCCTTGAACTTTTCCCAGCATTTGTTAAATGCTACATTGTAAATAAAAGCAGATTTTCTCAACAATGATATGAACAATGCTTCATTCTGACATTCCTGTGCTATCCCAGGAGCACAGCATACATCCTTCTTAGACAGACCACCCAGTAGATGGGTTTAAAATGGTAGCTATGGGCGTTTATACACGACCCCTAAACTCTGGGGCAAATGGCTCCCAGCTCCAGAGCTTAAAAATGTTTCGCCACCAGCTCCGGAGTTTACAGGAAATTAAGTGCGACCACTCCCACCTAAGCGTGACCCAGCACACTTTTCTTGTACCTGCTCTAGGAGGGTGACAATTCCTTGATGTGGATGTGCCGGGCTCTCCTCGCTTCTTTTTGTTGTTGTTTTTTGCCTCCCGCCCCTTTAAGAGAAGGAATCAGGAAGTGACGGGGCTCGGATCAGCTTCCACTGACACTGGGAGGTAAGCCTTTATTCTTTTGTCCCTTTTTTCCTCCCTCCCCTCACAGACAGGAGCAAGGAAGTGCGGAGGGGTGGGGACAGAGGAACAGCAACGAACCCCCAAGATCTCTGGTCCAAATTTAAGGGGCCAGCGGATCTTAGGGGTCGTGTGAAAAGGCTCTTAATAGCATTGATGGCGAACCTTTTAGAGACTGAGTGCCCAAACTGCAATTCAAAACCCAGTAATTTTTCACAAAGGGCCAATACAGCCGTTTAACCTGAGTACAGGTGGCTGTGAAAGGTCAATGTCAGGTGCCCACAGAAAGGGCTCTGAGTGCACCTGCGCCAAAGGTTTGCCAACACTGCTATATAGGATACCTGTTGAACAGAAGTGTAGCACAGTTAACATGCGAGGGCACAAGAACATATATGAAACATTTTATGGTTTTTAGCGATACTAAGTACTTGAAGTGTTTATTTTATTTTCCTTTAAAATAGCTTAACTATCAGAAGCTTTATATTTTGTTACCATAGCTATATAAGGGGTTGGATTAGAATCTTGAATGACAGAATATTATACAAAAAAATGTATTCAAGTTAAAGCAGCAAGATTTGGCAAGGGGAAAGCTATGAAGAACACTCCCTCAACTTCCCAAGTGAAGCATCATTGATATTTTTTACCAATATATCACAACAGAAATGACTTGTGACAACTGTCAGCTTTATTCTCAGCAACAGTAGTAAGATTTACCCTGTCAATGAACCATTTCGCTGTATCAGATTGGCTCTTCAAGCCACAAAACTTTTCAGCAGCAAGAAATCTGTTCCATGGCAGGAGTTGATGGAAGGATTGTACAAAGCAATCACAGTGTGCTTAGAGAACAGGTGGTCTTCCCTTGCATTGTATGTGTCTCTGTGTGTGATTTCTAGAGATGGCCACTTCATCCCTTCCCATGTCTGCGATTCTAGATATCTGTGTAGGTTGGTACAATGTGAAAGCCAATGGAGAAAATCTCTTGCTACAATAAATATGGTACATCCTAGAACTCTCCTGATGCGCTATGGAAAAGTAGTGTTACAGTTCTCATTTTATGTCTTATCAACTACTCTGTAACTCCTTAGTTTTGCTAAACCAATGGTGCTACATGATGTCTAAATGAGGTACTCCAAGACACCTGTATGGATGTTGTCCAATCATGCCTTTCCCAGTTAAGAAAGTAAGACCACCCCATACCACTTCAAGTAGTCTCTGAGCGGTTTACAGTTTAATTACAGTATGCAGGCTACATATTCCAGAATAATGCTGGATTGCATTCAGTCTTCCTCGTGGTCAGACACAGAGGTCAAAAGGCCTCTGACATATGCCAACTAGAGATGTGCACAAAATGAAAATATAGCTTTTTGTTTTGTTTTGTTTCATTATTAACAATTTTTAAAAAGAATTTCTAAAATGAAATGAACCAAAACTAAACAACTTCAAGCCACTATAAAATGGCTTTTCCAATTAGAAATTAATTCCTGGGGGACCCACTTTGGAGTTGAATAACTTGGCCTCCTGGACCCCAAAGCTCTCCAAATATGGCAAACTTACAGGGAAGCTTTTGAGGAAGCTCCGCTGAACTTTCCATGCTGCTATGTGCCTGGGATCACAATTTTCGAATACACCACTGTCCAATTATAAATTATTTTTTACTGGGGGATCCACTTTGGAGTTGAATAACTTGGCCCCCTGAAGCCCAAACCTCTCCGAGCTTGAAGGACTTACAGGGAAGAGCTTGAGGAAGCTCCTCTGTAATTTCCATGCTGCTAGATCTTTAGAAGCACTATTTTTGAGTACATATCTTTCCAATTACAAATGATTTTTTCAGTGTTTCATTTTTCATTTGGTGCTCATCTCTAATGCCAACTAGGGATGGGCACAAAGCGGAAAAATAATGTTTCATTTCATTTCGTGCCCACCCACCCCCGTTTTGTTTCATTTCGTTTCTTATGTTTCTTTAAAAAAAATCATACAAAATGAAATGAAATGAAACAAAATGGCTCCCTTGGGTCCTAGAGGCACCAGGCTCCAGGAGGCGTTTTTTAAAGGCCTCCTGCTGAGCTGTTATTGGCTGGACTGCTTTAAAATTTGCAGAGTCATCACCAGGGGGATTCCCTTGGTACCGACTAGGCCAAGTTTAAAGTGGTCCAGCCGTTGACAGCTTAGCAGGAGCCCTCTGAAAATGGTCAGGAGGGCAGTTCCGGCGATAGCGGAAGGTATATATTCTGCCTCTGCAAAACTACATCAGATAATGTTGCGCTAACTTTCAAACTGCACAGTTTCTAGGGCAAAGTGTCTTGTGCCACTGTGGCCTCACCGTGGACGGTTGCCTTGATCCAAGCTACTATGTTCCTCAGCAACTCCAAGACTGTTAAAATGTTACTCCATGTTACTCCAATAGAAATGCATGATCATGTATAACATTCTAACACTTTTCCATTGCTTCCAGTAGCTGCTGAAATAATATTAAAAATACTCAGTTTTACATATATCCTTGGACATTTTTGAAGCTCCTTAATACGCCTTACCTACGCAAGTGCCTACTTGTTACCATTACCCACCCAGCTGTTCTTTCAACACCCATGAAGCCAGGTAGCCTTCCTCTGCTCTACTCATCCACCTGTCCTTGATCTCTTTCTGTCCCACAGACTTATTTCCCTCCATCCACCCAGGCCATCTTTCTCTGCTCTGTGCCATCAAGTCAGAAATGACTTATAGTAGCCCTAACAGGACTTTCAAGGTAAGTGAGATATTTAAGGGGTGGTTTTACCAGTTCCATGCATCCCCACTGAATGTCCATGCCTGAGCGGGGATTCAAACCCAGGCCTCCTGAGTCCTAGTCCATCGCTCAATCCGCTACACCACACTGAGTGCAACCATCTTCTCTTCCCCCTTCCCTTTCTTCTCTTCATCTCCATTTTGCTTTCCAGTCTCCCATCTTGCTTGTTTGCTAGTTTCTCTTTCATGTTCTCTCTGTCCTCACTCTTTTCTGAAGCTTTTCCAGATCTTCTCACACTTTAGTTTCTGAATAACCCACCCCAGCCCCGCCAATCACCGAGGGATACATTCTGACCCTTAACTCAGGAAGATCCCGCAGCTGTTGCAGGCAGATGGTTGTGTGCTATTACCTCCAACTCAGGAGTGACTGAAGATATTTTTAAAGGCCCCGCAGATTATTATGACAACATCTCATTGACTACACATTTTGCAAAATCTAGAAATATGGCTTTCCTAGAACAGGAAAAGTTTCACTGCTACTTAACAGGAAAGACATTAGCGATAAGGTTAAAGATGCAGAATATTTCAGGCTCGGTTCCCAGTACTACACATAAAGGAGCCAACAAATATGTTTTTGAATCTGCACACTAATACAGATTGGTCACTTTTGCTACATTCAAGGAAGTTGAGGCTTTCAAAATTAAAAGACAGCTTTTACTTATTATACAGCATCCCTAAAGGTATTGGGTAACAACTTCTGCACTGGCAAAATTAACATTTTTGTATGTGTCATATTTTGGAGATAGAATCATAGAATAATGGGCTGGAAGGGAACTATAAAGTTATTAAGTTCAATTCCCTGCTCAGTGCAGGAATCAAGTCAAAATATATCTAACAGATGGCCATCTAATTTTCTCTTGAATGCCTACAGTGTTGGTTAGAGCTTTCCACCTCCCGATATCATTGGTTCCATTGTCTCACTGCTGTAACAGCTAGGTGTTGTTTTTTTTCCTGAGATGCAACTAAAATCTGCCTCCGTGCAACCTGAGCCCATTATTAAGTGTCCAGCACTCTGAGATGATCAGAAACAGATCCTGATCCTTCTTTGCATGACAATCTCTGACGTATTTGAAGAGGGCTCTCATACTGTCTCTCCCCTCAGTTCTTTTCTCAGACATGCCCAGCTCTTTCTTTTTGTTTCATTTGAAATAATGTTTAATAAAAATCATTTTGTTTTTCATTTTGTTTCATTTTTAATTTGTGTACTCTTCGTGTGTGTGTGTGTGTGTGTGTGTGTGTGTGTGTGTGTTGATTGTGTAACTTCCCGCACCCAATTGGGTGCAGAAAAAGGTGGGATTTGTAAAGTTTTGTTTTGCCACCCCAAGCACCAATCAGCTGTAGTGCGGCCTTGGGGCGGCAAAACAAATTATTTAAAAATCTCACCTTTCCCCCCACCTGATTGGGTGCAGGGAAACAGGGGGATTTTTAATTATTTTTTTCAGAGCCCCAAGTGCCGATCAGCTTGGGGATAGCAAAAAAAAGGTTTAAAAATCACTCCCGCCCCCCATCCCACCAGCAGCCCTCCTTTTACCCCGCTTAGTCTTGGCAATCCTTAGAAAAGGAGGAGAGGGAAGCAGGTAATATTTTCTTCCAAGCAGCACCTCCGTAAATTGCTCCCCCTCCTCCTCCCCACCATCCCCACTAAGGCTTGGCTAGCATTAGCCCAGGGAAAGGAGGAGAGGGAAGCATGCAACAGAGATGTTGCTTGGGGGGAAAATCCCATCACCTGCTTCCCTCTGCTCCTTTCCCCGAGCTAATGATTGCCAAGCCTTAGCCAGGGGAAAGGAGGAGGGGGAAGCATACTACAGAAGTGATGCTTGAAAACCAAAACATTGCCCACTTGGTGCTATCCACACATTGTGTGGTTTGCACAGGAGAGCCTCAACTGGAAAGGAGACCCACAAAGAGAGCATGAGAAGGAAATACCCTTCTTCCCCTCCCCACTGTTCCCCCAGGATCTGCCCCCCCCTTTCTGTGTGGATGAGACACGGTTGGGGGGAGAAAAGGGCACAAATACTGAGGTTTTTCCCCAGCCACTCCAAATGCTAGCTACACCACTGACCAGTTCCAGATAAGTCGCAAAGAGTCTGAAATTACTTGGCTTGATTATTCTGGGTTTTGTCAATCCAGGTGGTAAAGTAAGTTCTTCTAGCAGGCCTTACCTTTGAAAGGAGGTGCTAGGTGCCTCTTTCACAGCTTTTAGATGATCCGCCATTGGGACCTGCTTCCAAATGGCCTCTAGCCTCCTCCTATTTTGCTTCATTCCGTGAAGTTGTTGATTATACCAGACAGCTGGAAGGGCTCTGCAAATTTGCATCATCCACCAATTTGATCCATGTTCCCTGAACCCTTTCATTCAGCCCATTAATAAAAATGCTGAAAAGCACCAAGCTCAGTCAGGACTGTGTCTTGCCACTTCCTCTCATTTTGAGAAGGAGCCTCTGATAAGCAGTCTCTAAGAATGATTACAAGTTTGATAAACATTCAAACAAATGTCGAAGAGCACTAGGCAACTCACTTGTTATCACCTCCTAATTTGAAAAGGACCCATTGACAAACACAGTCTCAGTATGATTCTATAACTGACTGTGTATCCACCTAATTGTTGTTCTATCCAATCCACACCTAATTAGCTTGCTGATCAAAATATCATGCAGCGCTTTGTCAAAGGTTTTCTGAAGTCAAGATATATTAGGTCTACAGCATTCCCACCATCTACGAGGGAAGTTATACAATCAAAAAACTGCATTAAGATTAGTCTAAAAGGATTTGTTCTTGACAAATCCATGTTGGCTTCTACTTCTTACAATATTGTTTTTAAGGGGCCTCCAGAGTGACTACTTCATAATGTGTTCCAGAACGTTCCCTGGGATTGATGTAAGGCTGACTAGTGTGTAGTTCCCAGGTTTCCTCATTTTTAGTTTTCTGAAAATAGGGATAACACTAGCCCTCCTCCAGTAATCTGGCAATGGATATCAAATTATGTGTGCTTGGCAGCCACATGCTTACTGGTGCAGGGGTGGTTTCTAGGAGCCTCGTGGCGCAGTGGTTAAACAGTTGTACTGCAGCTAAAGCTGTGCTCACAACCTGGGGTTCAATCTCAGGTAGCAGGCTCATGGTTGACTCAGCCTTCCATCCTTCCAAGGGGGGTAAAATGAGTACCCAGCTTGCTGGGGGGGGGGAATGTGTAGCCTGCACAATTAAATTATAAACCACCCACAGAGTTCTTGAAGCACTATGGGGTGGTATATAAGAAAACTGCTTCGCTTTGGTAGAAACCAGAGCATGGGTTCCAGTGCATCTATATGTTCATAACTTTTTGAGGGGGACCCTGGTATTCTGATTGTTTTCTGTAAAGCTTTCATTCATGTTGTTGCAGATGAGGCACCCAAAGCCCCAAATGACACCATCACCATTAATAAATTAAATTACTTACAGTTTGCTACCTCTGCATTTTATAATGTATCAGCTTCACTGTCCAAGGAGACTACTTCATTGTACCTATCAACAGAATTAGATTGTTAAAGAAGAACTGGGTTATAGATCTCATCTGCTCCTATTGTACACTACTTATATTCTACATAATGCTTATAACACACTGGTTCTAATTATTCAATCAAATAAATATGGAAGATGTATTGTATATTGACAGCCAGTATGGTATAGTGTTTATGGTGCTGAAGTAGAACTCATAAGATTTAAGTTGAGATCCCTCCTCACTGATGACACTGCGAGAATGATCTTAGGACATGCATGCCCACAGCCTGACTTCCCTCAGGATGATTCTGAAGAGAAGGAGGGTGTGAGGAAGAGACAGTATTCCACCTTGAACCTATTGTATGGACCATGACATGTGAATGGAGCAATTACAACTCCCTTGTCCATTATGAAATGCATTGAAGCCATCACCCCCATTTTGATTTTTGTTTCCAAAATGTTCTCCCTGTGTTTGACAAGGGTCTAATAATATCATTTATTTCTCTACTGAAACTCTTTTCTGAGCAGTGGCACTATTTCCTGAGCACTCTGAAAAAGCAAAATGTTCACAAAGAAAAAACATTTTCAGATAATAATCTGAACAGCACTTGTACAGCCACTTAGGCCTAAATATAGATTAATCATCAATCACAACAGTACTATGATGATAGAGCCTTTCCACACTAGCTTCTCAGGAAATATACCCTTTTTAAAAAAAAAAAAAATCCACGTGGTATCAACAGAGTCTATTATGAACACATTAGGCGAACAAAAAAGGTTTCCTCTGATTAAATTAGCAAGAATATAATTCACAGTGTAGTGAGAGGCCTCATAATTTATGAATAGTAAATACTCCTGCGACTGAATTAGCTGTGTTCACCAGCAAGAAAGAAAAGAGCAAAAGCAGTAGTCAATCAATCAACCAAGACTATTCTTGGTGGTTGTGGATGGAGGTGGGAAAAAAGATAGAATTCTACCATGATTTCTGCATTGTTAATTGATGGTACAGGATTTGTCACAGCATGAAAGCAAAAAGCATGAAGTGTCTTATATTTGCTACTTTGTTCACCCTGACAACTGCTCTGCGAAGCAGATTAGAGGTGAGTAGAGATGGGCACGACTTAGCGGTATTTTCGTTTTCGTTTTCGTTTTTCGTTTTCGTTACGGAAACGAAACGAAAACGAAAATCGGCACCAACCTGGACCGAAAACGGAAACGAAACGACTGATTTCGAGCCAATTTTCGTTTTTCGTTACTGGAAAAGCACTCAATTGAGCTAAATGGGGAGAAACGAAAAAATTTTCGTTTTCGTTTTCGTTTTTTCGTTTTCATTACGTAACGAAACGAAAACGAAAAATTTTGAAATTAGCCCACGAAAACGGAAACGAAACGACTCAGACCCTAGCCGAAAACGAAAACGAAAACGAAACTTTTTTTCTGAGTCGTGCCCATCTCTAGAGGTGAGGTATCAAGCAACTTGCTATTGTGAAACTTCTATCACAGAAAGAACATGTCACCTGAAACACAATGGGTTAGAGCAGCGGTTTCTCACCTTGGGTAACTGTGGTGTTCTGGCCTGCAAGTCTTAGAAACCCCAGCCAGCACAGCTAGTGGTGAAGGTTTCTGGGAGTTGCAGTCCAAGAACACCTGAGTTACCCAAGGTCAGGAACTACTGGCTTAGACCTAAAGGCTATATTGTAATGACAGGAGGCACATTTTCTCACTCAAGGTGTCCTCCGCGTTTCTGTTGGCCCTCCTCCCTCCTGCCACATCCCACACTTTCCAGAAGGCTTCACCACTGTTGGGACAGGCAGTTCAAGCAGTTCACTGGAGGACTGCAAAGAAGAGAAGAGAATGGGGAAAGCACCTTCGTGTCCAGCTGGAGTCATGCCTGCTCGTAGTTAGATCCAAATTGATACTTCTTAATGGAGGTCGTCCGTGCGTCATGCAGTGAGTGGACATTGCAGGGTATATGACCTATGTGCATGAATGAACCAACCTTCACTATGACTTGATTACTGCACCTCATCACTTCCACACTCTGAATAAGGTTTTTGGGGAAAGGATCATAAGTGACATGGCAACCCAAGTAAGCCCTTAATTTCATATCAGTTATAAACAAATGAAAGAAAATAAAAATTATATTGACCACAAGCTGAAACTATGATATTGTAGATGAGGAGCATCAAGTACAAATACACATAGATCTGGGACAGTCTTTAGTTTAAATTCATCTGGCAACACCAAGGCTGAGAAAAGACAGACAAGCAGTTTCCTAAGCATCTCCTGAGTCCTAGAAGAATCATCACTGGACCACATTCATAGCTACTGGTGTTGTGCAAGCAGAGAGTGGGTTTTCTTCATGGAGATCACTGCTGGACCAATGGCAACACCACCAACAACAATACTATGATCCTACATTCTTTGCAGATGGAACATTATGCCCAGTATAGTACAGATCAAGAGGTTTTGCTGCCTGAAACAGAAAGGTAAATCACATGTACATACACACAAAGAGACAGACAGAGAGAGAGAGAGAGAGAGAGAGAGACCATGGTGAATTGTACCCCAAGGCCAGTCAAATTATTTGCTTCTTTCTCCATTCTTGGGAGTAAAAACAGAACAAGTGTTTTCAATTAATGTTGTGCTCAATTGCCCAGAAGTCCTTGCTCAATGCAGTACTCCACTTGCAGAAACATCACACCTCCCCTGGCCACAAACCATCATATTATTTAGTCTCGGGGAAAACATAGTCATATTTTGCTGTGTGACATAAGGCGGGATCAGACAACTGTAGTCCAGTGAGAAGTATTTCACAGGAATCTCAGCACTCAGAAAGAAAATGGAACACTGGTGGGGTTGAGCATCAGTGTTTGTACCCAGAAAGAAGCAGAATAATATGATTTGATTTGATTTACCATGATATCATACACACACACACACACACACACACACACACACACACACACACACACATGAAGCTACATATTGAACATGTGCTGAGCATTCTAGCACTGAAGGCATTCAAGAGAAAGTTAGACAACCCTCTGGCAGATATTACCGTATTTGATTTGGATTCCTGCATTGAGCAGAGGTTGAGCTTAGATGCCCCTTCCAGCTCCACTACTTTAGGACTCCAACACTCTCCCCCCTCCCCAGTCAAAATAAATAGGCCAGACAACTTTTGGGTTGAAAACTTGGGCCATGATTTATTGGTACATAGCATATCAGTGCATCTTTCCAAGAGAGGACTGCCATAATGCGGGGAACCATTGCTCCTGAGGTCACCAGTGGACCCCACCCAAAGGCATTGTCACAGAGGGCATGTCCTACGGCCCCTAGGGAGCACCATCCTAAGGAGGCACCCCCTCAGCCATCCAAAGTTATACCATCCATTCTCCTGGCAGCAGGGGTGCCATCACCTGGCTGGTCCTGGCCCTGGTTGGGTTTGGAAAGCCTCCTCACCCAGGATCTGTGATCTCAGGATCCACAGAGCACTAGGGTTGAAGGGGGCATAACTGGTAACCGTTTTGGGACTGGTTGAATGCTTCCATTCCCCGCACTACCCGCCAATGTGCCCAATACCCCACCATGAAATTTCGCAAAAGACGAAAATTCACTGCCCTCACTCGGCCAATCAGGGGGGCAGGTCAAAAATGTAAGGGGTTCAGTAAGAGACAATTCTATTTCAGTAGTTATGCCTCAGAGCTACCCTATAGATCATCTGTTATGGGAAAGATGAAACCTAGAAAAAAATTATGAACTAATACAGTGGTCCCCCTCCCATTCGTGGTTCATATACTGCGGTCCCGCTATATTGCGGGCCCGCAGTATATGAAAAAAGGCCCCTTGGGGTAATATGGGGGAGGCCTGTTTCAGACCTCCCTTACTTACTGGCGCTGCCCCAAACGGGCCTGTGAGGGCTTTCCCGAGCCTTCTGGAGTCCCTCAAAGGCCCAGCAAGGCCCTTGCAGGCCCGTTTGGAGTAGCGCCAGGCTGGGGGTAAATACAAAAGCCCCCAGCTAGGTGCCTCAGGCCTCACCCGACCTGCATCCGCATATTGCAGATTTTCAATTATCGCGGGTCAGGTCAGCTCCCTAACCCCCGCAATAGGCGGGGGACCACTGTATAGCAACATTGGAAAATCTCAAAGCTCTCCACTGCAAGCAGGAACAAAGCAGCAAAGTGTTGATCCTCAGGGTGAAAAAATCCAAGTGGCTGCAATCAAGATGTTGTGATACTAAGCCCTAGGCTGGTTTTACAGTTGAGATGGTCATCAGCTCCAGTGTCATGCAGAAGATATTGCTCAATATTGGAAGGGCATGTCAGAGCTCCACCATCTGGGACAAAGGTGCAACTCATGGTCCCACCATCCTTTTCTTTCTGCATTGGCTACAACAGCTGCAGAGGGCTCTCGTCAGTCGTGATCCCCATTGAATTCTATGGAACTTATACCATTGTGTCTACTCAAAACTCACACTGCTTTCCACATACCCTCCCCCAAAGTAAATGTGTGGGAGAATTTCAGCATTTAACATTGATGACTGAGATCTTTGAATAACTATGTCTATTTGCCTGCACACAGCAGGATGTTTCCTGACAATAACTGCATTTGGCAGTAATGGCATTGGCTTTCTTAGAGGGAAAAACTCAAGACAATGGAAGAACAAGTTTGCAGCAAGAGAAAGTGTTTTGAAGACTTTTTATACTGCAGTTCATTGCAACTCCAAATAACAAAAACCAATGATTTATTTTCTAAGCTCCACCCCAATAAACCAAAGAGGCATAATAGTTCTTAAAGGAGCATGAAAGAATGAGGGTGGTATCGAATTTAAAAAATAATAATAATCATGGCCTATCCACCTGCAATGCTTTCCTCACGTAGTTTAATAAGGACATTTACCATGTCATTACACATTTTAATTACATTGTTAAATGTCACAATCATACATGCTAATGACATCATTACACCTATTTACACCAATTATGTCATTTGATGCAATTAAAGCAATTCTGACAATAACATACAAATCAATAGGATTCTGTTTTGTGTTTTCTAGATGGACATTAAGGATAACATTTCATGATTACAAAAAAAAGATTACAGTGTTAAAGTTTATTTACTGTTAAGGGCAGACTCAACATCTTGCTAGAGAAGTGGAAGGTGGAAAAGAGGTTGTGGCACAAAGGAAACAATGAAGAAAAACAAATGGGACAACCACATCTTTGGTCTGCAAGTTGAGCTGAGTTATTTCTCTCCCGGCACTGTGCATGAGGTCAGGTGGGCAGCAACAACAAGTAATTCAAGCACCCAGAACTAAGGGCCTATCCAGGCAAGAGTGAATGTTCTGCCCCAAATGTAGTGAGTTGCAAAGGTGAACAGACCTTTCCTGCCCAAACTATACAACAAAAAGATGTGTCAGTGAACATTCTCAGTCATCCAGGTGAGGTTATCCAGAAGTTGAGTCATGGCAAATGGACTTCTTTTCTTGTGAGACTGAAACATTTTGCTACTCACCCAAGTAGCTTTGCCAGTCTGAAGGAAGTTGGTATAAGCCTTCCAATTTATATTTTACATTGGTTTCACACCCTCTTGGTGTGAATAAGCTCATTAGGTAGACATGATTTTTTAAGGATTTGTCAAAAAAAAAACCCTTAAAAGGATTGTTGGCAAACACCACATGCCTGTTTACTTTAAACCCACAAACACACATTCAAAAGACCAGACACCAAATCATAAGAGCAACAATGTAGTATATGCAGTCCAGTACAGTGAGGAGTGTACAGAGCTCTACATAGGAGAAACCAAACAGCCACTAAACAAGAGGGTGGCCCAGCATAGGAGGGGCAACTGCTCATGTCCAGAATCAGTTATGTACCTTCATTTGAAGGACAAAGGACACTCATTAAAAGATGAGGATGTACACATATTAGACAAAGATAGGTGATTCAAGAAAGGGGTCAGGTAAAACTTTCATGTGTGTATTGAAAATCACTCTCTCAACAGGCATGGGGGACTTAGGCACAATCTGTCTCCTACTTATCATGCTGCCCTTTCATTGATCCCTAGAAAAATTAGAAGCACTTCACACCTCCACCAAGAAGGCCACTGCTAACAACCCATAATTAATGGGTGTTGAGAAGAGTTGCATAAGTGAGACTTTCACCCATACTGTACCAGGCCATTGTCCACCTAATAAGCCTATTTAGACCGGGATGCTATGAAACTAAGGTGAACTATAAATTGGAAGCTTCCCATCAACTTTCAACAGACTGATGAAGCTACTTGGATGAGTTGCAACAATCTCACAAGAAAAGAAGTCCAGTTGCCATGACTCAAGATGTGTCATAGAAAACCTCTTCTAGGGAAGTCTGTAGAATTCCAGGGAAAATCCTTACAAATCCTCCTCCCTACTAAAACTTTGCCTGTTGAGTTTCTTCATTCATTCATTCATTCATTCATTCATTCATTCATTCATTCATTCATTCATTCATTCAAGTGAATCACACCAGAAGCTTTTGGTGTGAATATGAACTTCTCCGTGAGAGCATCCCACAACTTAAAAGAGAAAACAGGAAACATACTTTCAGTCCAGTTAGGCACCTTCATTGCAAAGTCACAAAATGTGTCATTGCTCTCATATAGTTTAGTATGAGGCCAATATTACTACTAGACATGGGCACGACTCGGCGAAATTTTCGTTTCCGTTTCCGTTTTTCGTTTCCATTACATAACGGAAACGGTAACAATAATTAAGCCATCAGAATTCGAACTCGAACCGAAAAAAGAAAAATTTGGTCGGGTTTTTCATTTTCGTTTGTGGCATCGCGGTGATCGCGCAATGCGGAGCACAGAAAAAGGTTTTAATTTTTTTAAAAAAAACCGACTCCCGGCCAAAAAAGCAGGCGAAAATATGCCTGCCTGAGGCTTTGCCACCTACCAGAGGGGTGTTTTCTGGGGGGTCCCCGGCTTTCCCCCCTTCTCCTGTCCTGGGCTGCTTGCACCAGGCTGGGGGGGGGGGGTCATCCTCGTCGTCTCGCCATGCCATGCGGTGGGGGGGATCCAAAATGGCAACCACAATTTTTCTTTTGAAATCATGGTCAAAAAACACATCAAATCACACAGAAACTTGTGAAATTTATTTATTTTAAATGCCTCAATTTTAATAGTAGCAGCAGTGGGTTTTTTAATAGCAATAAAACGTCGTATTGATTTTATTTTATTTTATTTTATTTTAGACCTGCCCATTTGGGCTGGACATGGGATGGGACCATGCATTTTTTTGAACCATTCCACCAATGGCATCGCCAGGTTTTTGACTGACACTTCTGGATGTCTCGGAGGGCATAAAAAGCCAAGGCACCTTCCTGAAACCGCAGTCGGGCATATGGATGTGGTTGAGGGAGGAGGGCTGGCTGCTGCTGCTGGTGTGATCCGATCGAGATTGAGGAGGGAGGCTGGAGGCTTTAGGATTTAAGTTAGGCAGGGAGGGAGGGAATTGACTTTAGAAAATAATTTCTTTGATTCCCTGCAGCTTTGTCTGCTGAAGGGAATAGCAGTTTATTCTTTATTTCTTCTCTGGCAGTTTGTGAGGATTTTTTTCTGATATTGGATAAAGGGGGAGGTTCGACTGGGAGTGGGAGATGTGGATTTATTTTAAAAATATATTATATACTACAATTTATTTTCTATTTTCCCAACTTCAATTTTCTTGCACACACACACATTTGGGGTGCAAGCCAAGAACAGAACCTCTATCCTAAGTGATATCCTAACTGCCCACTCGCCTGCCCGCCCGCCCTGCAACCCGCCTGCACTGCCGCCCGCCTGCCCGCCTGCGCCTCCCCCCACCGCTGTAGCTGCCCGCCCATGCCCCCCCACCACTGCCGCCCACCCACACCTCCCCCCACCGTCCGCCCCCCACCCCGCCCACCACCTAGGGCGCAAAAACACCGAGCGCCGGCCCTGATTGCGTGACGCCCCTATGCTCTGGGAAGTCAAATCGCGCTAAATCACGGTGGAAACTACAAATAACAAACAACAAACGACATGACAAATTTTTGAAAAATTTCGTGACAAACGGAAACGACCCGAAACGGACCTGTTCCGACAAATGAAAACTCGAAACGTCATTTTTTCTGGTCGTGCCCATGTCTAATTACTACCCCTGACACTGAAGTCTTGTAATGGAGGTTGGAGGTTGTGTGTACCACCTGAGAAAATTATTGGTGGATCTGGTAAGTTCATCACCAAACCTTGCCTTATAGCTATGCCTACCAAACACACCACTGGTCTTTTAAACCGGGAAGTTCGGGTGGCTTGATAGCTTGTGAGCTGGATGCCTGGCTATGGAGGAAGAATTCAGTGCCTCCAGAGAGAAGTCCTAGCCTGGGTAGTCTTGGGCAAGCTGCATCATCCCAGAGCTCCCTGAGATGAGGGAATGGCAAACCACTTCTGAGCACTGTAATCTAGAAAACCCTCAGTAAGGTTGCCACAAATCAGAATAAATTAAAGAGCATGTATTTGGACCAGATACACCTTCAACTAGAAGAGGCCTTTGAAGAAAAGGCTGCATCATGACTGTCTTTCATATAGAGGGCCATCTTCTGTAAGAGTCACCATGCAAGAGGTTGGAAAGTTACCCCTTTGAAATGCAGTTCTCAGGCTCCCTCAGCCAGTGTGCTACTTAGAGGATCTGTGGTCTTGTAGTCCCCAGATGTAACTGGTCCACATCCTGCCTAGGAGCAGGAGGAACTTGGGTGGGTAGTTGCTGTGGCTGGTAGGAACTGCTAGGGGAGTTAACTCAATCCGAGAGCTGTGGCCCCCTGTTTTAGAAGAAGGGCTTCTACCAATTTATGGATGGTACTTATTCCATGGGATTGCCTCCTATAATCTGTGGGCATAAACTACACATGAAATCAGGGAGAGCGGCAGCCTCGCCAAAAAGAACAGGAAGCAAGACGCACAAAATATTTGAAATTATTCCACCATGCATTTCCATCTGGGAAGGATTAGATGTTGGGAGGAAAAAATCATGTGATTCATTCTCTGCTCCTACATGAACTAATTCAAGCAATTAAGCTCAAGGAAGCTCAAGGGAAATGAACTGCAGCATCCAATAAAGAAAGCAAACTACAGTCCTGCAAATAAGTAAAGGCTAGGCTAGCCACGCCGCCACACAGTAGCCATAAATCCCTTTTGCAAAAGGCCTGCATTTAGACATCTATTTCTGCATAAATTTCAGTGTATTTAATTAACGCCACCGACTGTTGTCATTGTCTTATGTTGCCTGTTAAAAGGCTATATAGAGCTGCGTCTGGGAGGACCTAGTTAAGGAAAATAAAATGATAAATTCTTCAGGCCTTGTAATCAGCTGGCATTTTGAGTCAGGAGGAGGGGGAGAGAGGGAAGAGGAACACAGATGAAGTTCTTTAGGAGCGACAGTCTCCTTTGGAAAGGTATGAGTGATTTGTCAGGTCAAATCAGCAGCAATAAAAAGGCATCTAAAGCAGAGACCATCCCTGCCCTCACCCAACCTTTCAGAGCAGACCTTGGGTTTACTGCTTAAGGTTTTGGAGGACAAGGGCACGAAGGCAGTCAAGCCAAAACAGGGAGGAGGGAGGATGTAAAAAAAAAGCTTCAGATAAAATATTTCCCCAGATGCCAGATACGATCAGCCAAACTTACATCTGGGCAGAGCTATGGAGTAGCCACCAGACCACAGAAACGTAGAAAATGGACAAGCTCTGGGGCACAAAATGGAATCCAACTTCCTGCAAACGCAATCCTCGGTCTTTTTCTTGTTGAGACATAAAAATGAGCAAGGTTACAGCAATTGGATATCAGTCAAACGGTCGTGGTGGCTTCCTATAGAATGCTGGGGGTGGATGTTTCTGCTAGAGAGCTCTCTTGTTTATAGGCATGTGCCAATGCTTCCTAGCAGAGGTTGATAAGAATACTGCACCCTACTACAAACAGAGCCATGGCAATAGAAATGTTATGAAATGGCCACAACTGTGCAAGTAATTGATCCCAACACACACCACTGCTTACTCTTCCAGATAGAAGTACCTATCTCATATCATAGAGTAAAAACAAACAAGCTCATTATCTGAGGGTAAAACAAGGCATTATTTTAAGCACGCTCTATGAATTTAAAGATCTTTAATTTTTAAATTCTTTTTGTTATAGAATAATTATGTACTGCTGTGATATGCATCCAGAGTAGAGACAGGCACAAAATGAAAAACAAAATGCTGTTTTGTTGTTTCATTACGTAACAAATTACTTTGTTACGTAACAAAATGTTAGGACTTCTTTTGACACAAAACAAAAGGAAATGCAAATTTTCCCCTCTAGATATGAAACAATTCATCCTAGAGCAGTGGTGGTGAACCTTCGGCACTCCAGATGTTTTGGACCACAACTCCCAGAATTCCAAGCCTGTATTGCCAATGACAAAGGACTGTGGGAATTGTGGTCCAAAACATCTGGAATGCCAAAGGTTTGCCACCACTGTCCTAGAGGAATCAATGGCAGGGGAGCTCAAGCTCTCCCCTGTAAGCCCCTGAAATTTGGAGAGGTTTGGGGTTCAGGGGACTGAACTCCAAAGAGGGTGCCCCTAGGAAAAAAATCTTTCTAATTGAGTGAGAAGCCGTTGCAATTAGCATTGCCATGGGTTGGTTTCTGAATACAATTAGAATAATGTTTTCCTAGGAGCACCTTCTTTAGAGCTTAATAACTCAGCCCCTAACCCCCAAACCTCTCCAAATTTGGTGGGTTTACAAGGAAGAGTCCAAACTTGCTCTCTAGTGATTTTGGTGTCAAAACATGCCTGCAATACTTATTTTGGAGTACATAAAAACCCATTAATAACCCCTAAATTGGTCGTGCATGCTCTACACACTTTTTCAGTTAACTACCTGGATTCCATTTGGAGCTTAATAACTCAGCTCCTTTAAGGTAACCAGGTCCTAAGCCATTTAGGGCATTATATGTAAGCATGAGCACTTTGAATTGCACCCAGGCAACAACTGGCAACCAGTGTAAACTTTTTAGAACCAGCGTAATATGATTCCGCATGGCAACACCACTCACTAGCCTCACAGCCCAGTTCTGTAACAGTTGCAATCACCAGACTGTCTTCAAAGGCAGCCCCACATAAAGTGCATTACAGTAGACCAATCTGGTTATTACTTGTGCATGTGTGCCAGTTGCCAGGCTCCACTCATCCAGGTAAGGGCAGAGTTGATATATTCTCCGCAGCTGTAGGAAGGCACCCTTGGCCACTGAGTCAACCTGGGCTTGTTTCATTTCATAATGAAACTACTTTAAAATTTCTACAAATGAAATGAAACAAGACTACTAAAGTAACAAAACAAAATGAAATGCTATATTTCCATTTCGAGCCCCTCTCTAATCCAGAGCAGCATGCATTTGTTGGGGGAGGGGCTGAAACCCTCCATCCCTATTTTTACTTTTTAGAAAAACCATCACTACCCCCGAGGGGAGGGGGCACCATTTTCCATTGGTATCCACAGAAGGTTTTATACTCCAGAGTGGCTCAGGGACTTGCGGTGTCCAGAGGTTTTCTCATACTGCAGTTACAAAGACCTTATGGCTGAGCATCCTTCCTCAAGTCCCTGCACCCATTGAGTACACCTCGGTTGGGCACAAAGACTGCTAGAAGCAAAGTGTACAGTGAGAGACTGCTTTGTCTAACCCCACTTGTGCTGAACCTGACTCCAACACAGCTCCAGCACTGGCAGCATGAAGACCAGTTCAAAAGACTGAGGCAACCTGAATGGAATTGCCACACCAAAGAGCAGAGCCGAAAACACTCAAGGATTGGGGGTGACAGAGGATTTTGGATGGCCACAGTACAGAGTGAAATTAAACAGTTCTGGCCTAACAGAAGGGACCATGGAAGGCTGAGGTTCTGTTGGGAAATGAATCCCCCAGACCAACATGCCAGGTATGCATAGTTCGAAAATAAAATTCTCCATCCCTGCACCAGCTGTTCTTCTGCATGGTGATGACCAGGCCCATGGCCCCTCTTGACGTCTCCTTCCCTGTGAAAGGTCTGGAGATCTGTGCCAGGGGTAATCCAGATAAATGATAACTAAGTATTGTCAGTGACCATAGAATGCTAGCTTATGGTTGATGGGTAGGAGGAAACTGGGAAGCCGGTAAGGGGTGGTAGAAAGGGGCATTCTGGAAAAAGCGTAATGCTCACATACCTACTCTATCTGGGTGTTCCACTGGCAAATTGATCACCACCCCCAAGCCCATGAACTAAATTTGGGGTTTCTGTTTAAACAGGGGAGCCTTGCTTCTGGATTTTCTCTAGGAGATAAAAACAGGTTCAGTTATCTCGGAACGGCAAACAAAAACAAAGACTAAGCTATTGGGCTCCTTATTGTACAATCATAAGTGTTCTTTCTTTTCTCTAGAAGCACACAGGAGTGCACCACTGATATAGTGCAACCAGTCAGTCCAACATTTTGTAAGTCTTTTCAGATAGGAAAGGTATTCAAAACATAATGTTTCAAACAGGTTCTTGAATCAAGATGCTATCTAACAAATCACAGACAACCTCGTTTGCACCAAATTTGGAGGAGGTTGGACAAGTCCTTCAAAAGATCTAACTTGTGATTTAAAGAAAGAAAGAAAGAAAGAAAGAAAGAAAGAAAGAAAGAAAGAAA
>JAHTLZ010003547.1:21494549-21530576 GCA_023846285.1 Phrynocephalus versicolor
AAAGAAAGAAAGAAAGAAAGAAAGAAAGAAAGAAAGAAAGAAAGAAAGAAAGAAAGAAAGAAAGAAAGAAAGAAAGAAAGAAAGAAGCCCTCCATAGACCACCATGATCCCTGTGTACATGTTTTGCTACCATGGGGGGGTCATAGTGAGACTGATAGTTATAACCACCCCTTCTGCAAAAGGAAATTATTCCTGTTGCAAGGTTTTGTTAAAAAAAATTATCCTGTCATAAAGCAGATACAGGACCTTAAAGATGCTTATTGTACACAGTTAAATATGTATTAAGATGGGAGATTGAACTTCAGCCTTATTAAGGAATAGGGAACTTTGAACAAATAAACATAAATGCATAGACTAGTCACTGAATGGGGAGAGCAAGAAAGTCGTAATAGAAGGACCCATGACAACGCCTTGGTTTAGATGAGAAGTGGTCAATTGATGGGGACAAGGTTCTGGAATTTTCCTTGCTTGGTGTCTGTTTTTCAATAACTGTGAGCACAAGAGGGGACTTTGAATCATGTACCTATACCAAAACAGTAACCCATGTTTATAAACTGGAAGTTTTTCAAATGAGTGAATTATAGTTAAAACACATTCCACCTGATAGATAGATAGATAGATAGATAGATAGATAGATAGATAGATAGATAGATAGATAGATAGATAGATAGATAGATAGATAGATAGATAGATGCTTGTTTTTGTTAGCCTAAATAATTATGTAACACAGTAAGTATATGTGTATATGCTACATGTGTATATGTTTGCTAGGAAAGACTATAATTGTTGCATTTGTATATCAAGGGTGGGAACCTTCAGCCTTCCAGATTTTTGGACTGCAACTCCCAGAATTCCAAGCCTATATCACCAATGATAAACGACTGCGGGAATTGTGGTTCAAAACATTTGGAGGGCTAAAGGTTCACCACCCTTGTTGTAGCATGGTTTCTCCACTAATCAGCAGGTGTCTGGAATCAGCCAGGCAGCTATATAAAGGCAGGTGTCAGAAGTCTATCAGACAAGAACCAGAGAATATGTAACTCAAACTGGAACCAAACTTGTCAGACTGTGACAGAGACCAAAATATGTACAATGTTAAGATTGGGCTGATAGGGCTGACAAAGCTAAAGATTTAACTGACAGAATTTTATAGGGCCAAATAGGACTTACAAATATAATAGTATAATAACGAGAGATATAGTAATTAGAGATGGGCACGAATCAAAAAAATTGTGTTTCGTTTTTCGTTTTTCATTTAGGGGTCCGTTTCGGTTCATTTTCGATTTTCATGCATTTTTTGCAAAAAAATCGTTTTCATTTTCATTTGTTTTGTTACCGTTTCATTACCATTTATTTCAATTTTTTGTGATTTTTTTTAGCATTTAAAGCAATTCAATGTATTGCCGTAACGAAAACGAAATGGACGACAAAATTTCTGGTGTTTCTGTCCGTTTCGTTTATTTTAGAGACAAAATTCGTTTTTCGTTTCGTTACATAACGAAACAAAAAACAAAATGAAAATGAAAAATTGTTCGTTTCGTGCCCATCTCTAATAGTTATTTACTGGGGGGAAATATGTCTGTCAATAAGTCAATAAGATATATATGACAAATACTGAATTTCTGAGTGCTATGAGTTATGTAATACAGCATTCTACATATGTTTTTAAGAAATAAACATTATTTAATGTTTAAATCAAAAGCACAAGTGATAATTTACTATCAATTGCTGGCACAAACAAACATAAGGGAGAACATCAAATTTTATACTACAATGTGGTTTTTTTGTCAATACAGACTCTGCAAATTAGAAGTTATACGTTATTTATTACAGCCAAAAGGCAAAAGTTTAAATGAAAGCACCAATCAGAGCTTACTATTTTTCATAGTTTCTCTATTTTAAAAATTCAGATTATTATTTATTTATTTATTTATATGTTTGTTTATTTATTTATTTGTAAATTAATTCAGCAAATGGGTGACAAATAAAGAGAAGGGGGAAAGACAGGGAAGAGAGGGAAGAGGCAAGAAAAGGGGACGGAGGAGAGAACAGTACAGTCACATTCTTTGTTACAGACTCTAACAGTCCAGGTCTTTTTTCTCCTCTCAAAACCTTCCAAAAATCCTCATATACAAAACAGCATCCCTCTAGCCAGGAATCATACCAGTTCCATTCAAAATATTCTTCCACACTCTTGACTGTTTTTAACTATTACTCCTGGCACATAGCCAACCTACAGCTGACATCATAGATTGCACTTAGCCTGCATACCAATACAAATCTGTATGCAAAAGAAGTTATCACGAAAGTGCATAACTGGTTGGCTAGAACCCTGAAAAAGAGCAACACTGTGTTGTAATGTTCCTTTTATAAAGCCCTTATATGACTGTTCAGATGGTAATGAGTGGCACAAGTCTTGGACACCAACTCCCATTTCATTATTGTGTGACTAATTCTGGAATACTGGCAGGGCTCAGGCATTTACTTTCTGTGCCACTGTTATCCTGTGCCAGAAGAGGGAGCTACTGGACTACTCTGTACTATGCTGAATGGTCAAGGGAGGGTGTTGCAAATAGCAGGAATCAGGTGACAGAAAGTTCCAATAAGAGTCCACCTGGGTCAATAAAGCTTTCCACTGCAGTCTGGACCTTAACAGCTCATTACTTAAGACTGAGCTATTTGGCTCCCCATCTTTGCTTAACTTGACTGCCTTCTGGCTCTGCTCCATGCCTGGTCAGCATCTGTTTGCCTCCAAATTGCCAGCCTCAAGAACCAACACCATGGAGTTGTGCCCGTTTTTGTGTGTCTTAGCGCTAATTTGTTAGAATCTACTGGAGTAGGAACCGGCAAGCCACTCCAGTATTCCTGCCAAGAAAGCTCCATGGACGTGAAGTCACAAAGGTCGGTCACAACTGTAATGATACAACACAGAGACACTAAGGACAGTGTCACACTTGAAGGATTCTGTGACTTTCAGTCCTGTACAATCATAGTCAAAACAGACAGAAGGAACCCATGTCCCGTTTTTAAATTCTGAAACACAGCATTGGGGAGCAAGATTTCTGTGAAAGTTTACGTTGATTTAAACTAGTATGAAATATGTTTTCAAAATGACTGCAGAAAGAAAATATGGAAAGACCGCGCTCAACCCACACATATTTTTACACCAAGGGGGAAACTTTTTTCATATATTGTGAAATGACAAAGAGAGTGGGGAAGAGAGAGAGAGAGAAAGAAAGAAAGAGAGAAAGAGAGAAAGAGAGGAAAAGCAACATCCCCCCCAAAAAAAGTATCTGGAAGTTGAGTCATGGCTACTGGACTTCTTTTCTTGAGAGACAGAAATGTTTTGCTACTTATCCAAACAGTTTCATTAGTGCACTTTCCTGTCACAATCTGGAAGGACTCGCAACTAGCTGTATTCAGACTGATGAAGCTGTTTGGATAAGCAGCAAAATGTTTGTGTCTCTCAAGAAAAAAAAAGTCCAGTAACCATGACTCAACTTCCAGATAAACTCACCTGGATGACTGAGAATCTTCACAGACCCCCAAAAAATGTTTGCTTAGCCACAGGTGTGTTGGCAAGCTAGTGGCAGACTTGGCCCTACAACTGGATAGAACAAAGTGGCTACCTCAAATGGCACCTCAGGATACAAATGTAGAGGGTTAGAGAAAGCCATGTTGGATACTCTGTGCCATATAAACTAGGCAGCCCCCTTCAGGAAGTATACAGAATGCTCTTCTGTGCCCAGTTTGAAGAAAGACCTAGCTCTCTAGCCATTCAGCGGCTGTGCAAGCAATCAAAGGGGTGCCGTCTTGGTTTTTCCACATCTAACAGCAAATTATTTTACGTTGGGTCTAATGGGGAGGACAAGCATTTGCAGGACAAATTCTTTAGATGCACATGCTTGATCTGGCTTTCTTGGGGTTTACTTTCATTTACCACTTCAGCCATCAGGATTTACCTCAGTAGCGTGTAGTATAAAGGAGCAAATCTGAGAGCAATTTTGTCTTATGAAGACCTACCAAGAAACAATATGTAAAGGAGAATTCTTTGGCAGGGTTCTAGAATGGATTGGTGCAATCCCTCAGCCCCTCAACTCTGGAGGGAAATACACAGCTTAGATCATAAGTGGAAAAATTCAATTTAACTGTATTCATTCATTGTGACTGGCAGCCCATGCACACCCAGAAGAGCCCTAGTCCGGAGGCAGTCAGCCAGCTATCAGTCAAGACAGAGGGTGCTTATTTCTTTTTGTGTGGTTGTTGTGAGATTTTTTTAAAAAAGAACTATCAGGAAATGGGAAGCCCTGATGTAGGTCAGAACAGAGGGGCATTTTCAGAAGCAATAAGTAATTGAAGGGGGAACCTATGGTCATGTTTAAAACTTGTCTGACAGCACATCCTATATATGGATCCTCAGAAGTAAAGTCCTTTATTTCAAAAGATACTTTACTCCCAGGTATGCATATATAAATTGTTTTTAATATTCCTCTGATGAGGTTTTATTTATTTATTTTTAATTGTGGGTACTGTTCCCCCCTTCTTACATTTATAATTTTAAGTGTTTTTATCATAACTACTATTCTGGTGCTTTAGATATGTGGAATGTAAATAGAATGAAGCACTTTACTGTCACAATCTGGAAGACATTGTGGAGGGCGTCACTTACATATATGGAGGACATAAATATGTGTGTGCCAGTTTATACATATATAGCTGCAAGTTGAGCAATCACTAGAATTTGAAGAGAAATACAATCCCCCAGGCCATCCTGTCAAAGACTGTGACCCAGTGGTCTGTGTACCTACAGAGTCCGTTGTCCAGGTGCTGACTGAGGATGGGCACTTAGAGGCTTTTTATTCTTGCTTTCCCTTCTCATGGTTCTTCATCTTTCTACTAGAATTGGTCCAGAAACAGGCAGCCAGGCAGCCAGGCAGGCAGGCAGGCAGGCAGATAGATAGATAGATAGATAGATAGATAGATAGATAGATAGATAGATAGATAGATAGATAGATAGATAGATAGATAGATAGATAGATAGATAGATATAGAATAAAGGACTGCTGTTTAGATAGAAGACTGTACTCTGAAATATAGAATATAAAATGGTCTCATGCAAGCTGCACGAAACCATTTTGTGACTAGACAGGTGAGTGGACTGGGCAGGTCAGTGGACACCCTATTGCAGGGAATATGGGCAACTACTCCACACTGAGATTAGAGTTACATGTAACTAGCTGTTTTTTAATTAAAGTTTTTATTAATTTAATGTATAAAATTGTGACTTCATGAAGAATAGTGTCATTCCATTTTGCAACGTTAATGCTTCAGTAACTTTTATAGTTAGGGACTTGGGCTTCCCTTAATGATGGGGCAGGAGTATTACCAGGTTCAAGTGCTGAGCCTGTGCTACTACTCTGCTGTGCTCTGTGGTTAATGAAAGTGGGTGAATGAGCAGTGTGGTTTCTACACCAGGTGAGCAAGGTCAAACATTCAAATTTGTTTAAAGAACTGAAGTACCTTTTCAGGAGCAGACAGACTTTCTGATCAAAAATGGTAGTTCTAAAAGTAATAATAAGCCAGTTTTGCTCCAGGAGACTGTAACTGAAAATAATTATTTTCTTTAAACAACACCTCTGAATTAAGTGAATATATATTGTGGATGGGGTCTAATATAGCTGTAGAGCAAAGATAGTAGTTTATATGCTTTTTCTCCCTGTAGTCATTAAAACATAGAGAGACGCAGAGACAGCGAGAATGACACAGTATTTGAAATGGTGTCCACAAACAGATACGCTTGTTCACAGAAACAGCAAAAGTGATTAGCAATCCTGTCCAAACAAAATCATTAAAAGCATTATCAGCTTCGATGCCTCCAAATATTGTGACTTCCAAAAGCTGAGCTTTAATTACACATTCTGTGGTGGTAGGCTCTATCTTCTGTTCTTTCCTGGGAACTAGGGACCAAGTAAAAAGAATCACATTGACGTCAATGCTGATAGAGCGCCGTGGCACAAAAATGAGGTATAACTTCCTGATCCAATGCTCCTACAGCCTAATTCTAGACTGGTTTGCTCATGAGAAAGTCCTGGTTTACTTCTCAGTAGATCTCCATTAGACTACATTCTTAATCATGATGACTCATATTCCATATTAGTCATGTTTGAAAGAGTGGAAGGCAGCAGCAATACAAGCATGTGTGGGTGCTTCTATGCATATGGTGCAAATTAGTTTGTGACCCACCCCATTTTAGCTGTTCTCAAAAATAAAATAACTTTTCAAAAATAAAATAACTTTTTGTTACTATGCGGTTGCCAAAAGCGGGTATCATTGTACAGAACATCATTTTTTAAAAATTACATTTTTAAACTCCTAAGCATGTTCTCTCTGTATTACTTTTCCTTGAAATATGTTCTTTACTTGGCAAATGGGTTCTGGGTAAGTAACTGACCTTTCAAAGCAATATTTGTAATTTTAGACATGCTTGAGTGTGTGTGTTTAGCATTCTTTGAGAATCCAATATTAATACACATTTAGGTTCTTCTATTATATCCAAACTTTTCTTGAAAAGAAATATGGAAACATTAACAACGCATGTGGTTTTGAAGCATTCATTTATAGAGCAATTTGCCATGTCATGATGTATTTTAAATAAAAGAACTACAGACAAAGGTATTGATTTGGGGGACTTAACTAAATAAACTGTATGTAAATTGTGTCTCCCTTCTATAAAATCAGATCAGAACACACATATTACACTGTCTTTTTTCCAAGGGAATGACAGCTATTGAATTTGGCAGACATTGGGATTCATTTAAAGAGTTAAAGACCTCTGATCTTTGGCTTGCAATTAAATGATTGCACTGTGGAAAGGGTGATGCGACAGGGAGCCAGACAGTGTTTGAGACACACACACAAGAACAACTGCAAGGCATTCTTCACCGGCGCAGGAAGAGCTTGATGTGTCTCCTTCGCGCTGTCCTGAATTTGAGTTTGGCCTGGCTCTAAGAGCATTACAGGGTTGATTCAATTTCTGTCTGACATTGTAACTGCTATACAGATCCAGAGAGCTTTCGATGGTGTAACTTACCTCAGGGAGACAGGGGTCCAAACCACTAACACAATATTGAGGGTCATTATCTTAGAATTCTCTTAGAACTGCCAAGCTGGAAGGGACCCTGTGCATCACCAAGCCCAGCCCCTGTCAAGGAGGAACAGTGGAGGATTGTACTCACAACATCTGGCTCCTCGGCCAGAGACCTAAACCAATCAAGCTACCCCACAGTGTACCTTAAGAAGTACAGTAGGACCCCAGTATCCACTGAGGATTGGTTCCAGGCCTACCCATGGATAATGAAATCCGTGGATGAGAGAGAATGCCAAACAACTCCCCAAACTGCTGTTTCGTGACAGTAGCTTGCTTTCTGGCTGCAGTTTTGGGACAGTAGCTTGCTTTATGGCTGTTGTCTGTGACAGTAGCTTGATTTGCGGCTGCTGAATTATTTTTTTTTTCTGCAAAACGTGGATAACTGAATCAGTGCATAATGAATCAGTGGATATGGGGGTCTTACTGTATACCTACTTCACAGCGTTGTCCTGAGAACAAAATGGGGAAACCTTGCATTTATGCCACCCTGAGCTCTTCGAAAGAAACATTATTATCTTTATTACATATGTTAATGTTACACTTAATTAGAGGTGTATTTAATATGGGATAATCTGCCTCAGATCCTCCTAGCAATGCAGAGAGAAAAGTCAAATACATATACATCTGGGGAAGGGGAAATCTGCTGTGCAACAGAGGTCAGGCTTTCTGCCCACCTAGCCTAACTGTGCCAGTTCTGATGTGCGAGGGCTCCCTCCAGGGTCTCCCATCATCTGCTATATGATCCTTCAAACTTCCTAATGCCGCGACCCTTTAATACAGTTCCTCATGTTGTGGTGACCCCTTGCTCTGTTTGGAAGGGGCCACAAGCCCCCTTTGGCAGGCCACTGCTGCAGGTGCCACAGAGAACTTCCCTCTACAGGCACCCTCAGCCAATCACAGCCTCCAGTGCCATTGACTCACATCCCCTCCAACCTATCAAGCTGTAACTCACTTCCCCCCCCTTCCTCCTCCCCTCCTCCAGACCCAAGCCGTTTGTGCCCTTTTCTTCACTGGCTCATGGCAACCCCTGTGAAATGGTTGTTCGACACCCAAAGGGTCCTGACCCCCAGGTTGGGAACCACTGTTCTGGCTGGAGACCGCCAGGCAGACTTTCATGACTGAGCAATCATAACTGCACACGCTCCTTGTGTTCACCTCACAATGATCAAATATATCTGGTCTCTAGTATCGGCTCTGCCACCTGGTTCTCCACAGCTACAAGAACACTTGAAACCAGATGCTGGCAACCTGAGAGAAACCCAAGATGGAACGAACTGGCTTTTTTAAAATTACAGGACCAATGTTACACAAGAGAGAGTAGGTCATGATTGTAGACTTCTCCACAATGTCCAAGCCATCATCGTGAACCTCGGATACCCAGTGAATAGGTAGCTTCACTTGATGCCAACCTGTCAGATTGAAAAGAAGTTTGATTCCATTAAGCTGAAAACTGAACGGATCACTCTTTTTGTCAGTTGCACTCACTAATTTCACACAAGCAGTAACATTTCCCCTCCTTCTCCAAAGGCAGAGCCAGCTGGTGAGTGGTACACACGTCTCTCAGTAGCAAACACACATCCTCTCACACACAAACACATACACCTGTACATCCCTACCCACCTTTCCAAGACTGGAATAGAGACACTCTTGTAAACCCGTACACCCCATGCTCCCATTCCAACAACTGCCAAGTAAACCTCATTCTCCACCTTTAACACATGGCTGAAAGCTCTTGTTTGCCTGCTGCGTGCTGTCTTAATTCAATCTACAATAGCCGATCCTCAACTGATCGAAAAGCAATGAGGGTGTTTGTTCTTTTGGATAAAGATAAGCTAGGAAAACATAATTGTGCTCTAACATGTTCTAAGTAAAGCTCACCAGCTGTACCTTCTCAAATGACAGCCAGTGCACAACATAAATAGCGCCTTGCAGCACAAACCAATACATATCTTTGTGGACACAAATACCATTGATTTCAATGGGTTTGCACCCAAATAAGCAGGCATAACATTTGATCCCAGGTACAGGGACACAGGGTTGTTCCCTTAATATCAGTGTGCATGCTCTGCCTTACAACCTATGACCATGGATATAGATATACAGTGGTACCTCTGATAACGAATTTAATTCGTTCTCAGAGGCAATTTGTTATCCGAAAAAATTGTTATCCGAAATGTGGTTTCCCAATGAAATGAATAGGAAACTAATTAATCCGTTCTGGAGGCCAAAAGAAGGCAAAAAAGCTGGGGAGGTCCAGACCTCTTTATAAAATGCACTTTAAAGGCTTGCAGTGCTGGAACACCCTCCAGAACATCCCCCTGCAGTGCAATGCAAACACAGACAAGAGAAACCAGCAAGTCTGCCCCAGTCTGTTCCCACCCAAAGTGCAATGGGGAAAAATGCAAACAAACAAACATAAGGAGGAAGAAAAATCCAGCCCATTTTTGCCAGCAGAGCAATGGAAAAATACTGCAAACACAGAAAAATGAATCCAGCAAGACTACCCCACCCTCTTCCAGCCAAAAATGCAAAGAAAGCAGTGCAAAGATTAATAAAAGCTTGCTCCCTATCTTACCAAGTTCAAAAGGTCCAAATCCCTTAGCAAAACATGTCCACAATGGCTCCAAAACACCACTAAAAAAATGCCCTAACTCCTCCCACCCCTCCATAAACTATGCACCCTGCAATGCATGCAGGATACACATTTTTTTGCAAGGCATTATGAAACATTTGTTATCTGAGGCAGCCCATAGGGAACATTCACTATCCGAGGCAGCCCTATACCTGGAAATTTCCATTTGTTATCCGAAAAAATTGTTATCCGAGGCATTGTTTATCCGAGGTATTACTGTATATGTTTGTGTGCACATAGAGAAAAGATAAATCTCCCACCCCAAAGAGTTTAATTTCTGAAGATATGGGGAAGGGGGGTGGGTAATGTCCAAAAAATGTAACTCATGCTAACAAAGGAGGCTTTTGAGTATCCTCCAGAAGGCAAAAACAGACTCAGCAATTTTTGAGAAACCAGAACATCTGCTGGACTATGTCTGATAAATAAGTACAACTGGAGCAACATGCATTTATCCATAGTGTGGTAATTATCACATCACAGCAGCTGTAACCAAAACAGCCAAAATCAACACAGCGTACGAAGGCAGTGGGAAAATAAAGTCACTGTTTTAAAGCTCACGCGTTACATATTCACAAGAAGATTGAGCAAGCTTAATCTGGTTTAGATCTCTTTATACCAGCCCACTCTTTCCGATTATTCCCCCACCCCCCACCCCCACCTCTTTGTTATGTCATACTGCAAACAGATCCAGGGCTGTTTCCTGTCACCCACCAGAGCAAATGGCTCAACAGAAAGCACAGTTGGACAGTCCTTAATTAGTGGCTACTTGGGATAGTCAGTATATTGAAGGCCGTGTCAGCATCTCACTTACAACTCAATCCTTCAAGGTGCTGAGCAAACTCTCGACGACTGGGCTTAAATCAAAAGGGAGCCAGGCTGTTTCAGAATACTCAGCCCTCAGCAGGAAAGGGACCTTCACAGTAGCCAGGGAGCAGCCCTGCAGGAGGCTACATCTTTTTCACGTCCCTCTCCAGCTCCGTGAGGTAAATTCCAAATGGGAGAATGTGAGGAGAAATCCTTGGAATTTTATTTTCTACATTAAGTTATATGACAAAACTCTTGCTGTTGCTGATTTCTTGTCAGTTGTATATGGCACATTTTGAACATTAAAAGAAAGGGGGGAAGCCCATCAAATGTCGCCATGTTCGTTTAGTTTTATGTATGCCCCACAATCACATGAATGGAATACTGAGACTAACTTTAAGAAGGATAGAAACATACGAATCTGTGTGCGCATTCTTTTCTAATTTTGTTGAGAAGGCTTTCATGCTGTGCAAATTATATTGACAGATATTCTGTACTGTAAAGGATAAACACATAATCCAAGATTTGAAATTTTAGATGCTTGGAAAGCCATGCGCCCAATGCATAACATCATGAAAAGCAATAAGAACATAACTCTATAGCATCAGTGCTTTGTTGTAAAACACTTAGTCTATGTGTTGCATTATGGGGCAGTACATAAGTTCAAATACAATAGAATATTAGTACAGAAGTTTCCTCAAGTACTCCATGTACCTTACACAAAAAGGGACCAGCCTTAAAATATCAAATTCTACCTTCTTTCTCTCACATACTGAGGTGCATAGTACCAAAATCAATATGAGACAATGAGGAAGAAAATCCCACCCCCACCCCCATCCCCCAAAACTTTCTGAATTCCTGGCTATTAAATGGCCATAAAAAGGCAAATAACAAACCATTGGCAGTGCTTTGATAACACCTACAAAAACTGCTCTAGGGGACAGCCATAACAATAAGACCAGTCCTGCTTTACAGGCATCAGAAATGCTGGCAAAACTTTTGTAAGGTTGTCAGGGATGATTATCGCCACATTATTGACAGGGAAGGGAGAGCAGTGGTCCTGCATCAATTGTTTGGAGCAACTAAGGGGCTTCATAGTCAAGACAAGATCTGAGCTCAAAGGCTTTTAGCTCATGCTTCACGCTTTTATGTATAACAGAAATAAAATTTGGGGAGGGGAAAATCTAGCAACTCACAGAATAACCAGTGGAAATGTCTAATCTCAAGAGTGCCAAGATAGGCAGCACAGACCACAAAGCTGCAGCATTCATGACCCCTAAACTCCGCTGCAAATGGCTCCCAGCTCCGGAGCTTTAAAATGTTTCCCCATCAGCTCCGGAGCTAACAGAAAATTAAATGTGACCCCGCCCACCTAAGCGCGACCCAGCGCACCTTTCAAGTACCTTATCTGGGAGAGTGAAAAATGTTGATGCGGAGAGTGCCGGGCTCTCCTCGCTTCTTTTTGTTGTTGTTGTTTTTTGCCTCCCAACCCTTTAAGAGGAACCAGGAAGTAACGGGGGTCACTCCGGAGTTAAGAGTGCATTCTTTTCTCCCTTTTTTTCTCCCTCCCCTCATGCAGACAGAACAAGGAAGTGCGGAGGGGGTGGGAACGCAGGGAGAGCGACAAACCCTCAAGATCTCTGGTCCGAATTTAAGGGACCAGCGGATCTTAGGGGTTGTGTAAAAAGGCTCCCACACAGCAAAGCTAAAACAAGAGAAAACAAGCAGCTAGCAGGGCAGCCCTATACATATCTGCTCTGTATGAATGCCCTAGGACAGTGGTGGTGAACCTTCTGCCCTCCAGATGTTTTGTACTACAACTCCCAGAATTCCAAGCCTGTATTGTCAATGACAAAGGACTGTGGGAGTTGTGGTCCAAAACATCTGGAGTGCCGAAGGGTCACCACCACTGCCCTAGTAGGTCAGTAGAACTAGGTATATGCATACAGTAGTTAGACGTAGTTTACCATTCCCTTCTTCTGACGGTGTTCTGGGGTGACTTAGCTTAGGGCAGGGATTGGAAACCTTCAGTGCTCCAGAAGTTTTCGACTGCAACTCCCAGAATTCCAAGCCTATATTGCCAATGATAAAGGAGTGTTGTGGTCAAAAAACATCTGGCAGAAGGTTCCGCACCCCTGGCGTAGGGAATCAAACTCTTGACCACAGCCAGCTGTTCCAACTCAAATGGGAGGTGACTTAGAAAGTATCTGAAATTAAAAACCAGAGTTTACATTTACAGTGCTTACTCTCTTACACAATTTTTACAGCATTAAGATACAGAGAAGATGCTAATTAAATCAAATATGTTTCTTGTAGGGCTACTAACTGTTACCAAAGGGTCCATGTGCTAGATATATTTAACTATAAGATAGCTCAGTGAATTAGGCATGGGAGTTCAAATCCCCACTGTACATCCCAGAAGAGCCAGCCTGTGTGGCCTTGGGCAAGCTTTACAATGCCCCAAGAATCAGGGAATGATAAACTACCTCTGAGTACTCTTTACCTAGAAAATCCTGGAAAAGGTTGCCATTTATTTATTCATTTATTTATTTCTATACTGCCCGTCTTCCAATGGAACTCCGGGCGGTTAAGATCTTTTTTGCCATAAACTTCCAAAAAAAGAAAGAAAGAAAAACCTCACTGTGCCTTTAACAGTCATAACACATGAGTTTACTTTTACCAACAGGGGAAAAAAACAGAGGAAGCAGTAGGAGTCGGTAGAAATTTTTCTATTTTCTCTTCTGATCTGACTTACTCCTCTCAGAAACAATTAGACAAAAAGCTTCAAAGAAACAGAACCATGGAATAGTAGGCACATACGTTTATGCTACATATTGGCCAGAATCCTATTTCCCAGATATGCCTGAGTAAGAGTTAAACACTGTATTTAAATCTTTTTTTAAAAATTTGGTTGATGAATATAACTTATAAGATATTGTGCTTTTGGATCTATGATTCAAAATGCAAAGAAAGTGCCAGATACTACTGCCCAAATTATGTTCATGTTGTCAGTAGGAAAATGAATGTCAAACTTTACATAGCAAAAGGCTACGAATGTTGACAACAGAAATGTCAGCACTGCAGTCAAGGATACCCTCTTACCATTCACTACAGGATACCCTCTTACCATTCACAAAGGGTCACCAATCGGTGAAAATCCGAGAACCCTGGAAGAGAAGTAGCTTAAATTAGGGCATCAAATTGAGTGTCTCTTTTGGACTGAATTTTTAATGCTAAATCCAGTCCCCACCCCCACCCCATCTTTCTGCATTTGCTGATTTGCTGTTCTAGGTCAAGATCATTGGGAGAGCAAATACTGTCAGTCATTCCCGCAGCTTAATACCCAAATGTATGATTCATCACCTTATGTTTGAAACATTGCTAGTATCCAAATTCAAAAACAAAAACAGCAGCAAAGATGGAGTTCAGCTCCTCTCAAGACCCTGCTTCAGCAAAGAAAAGGAAGATTCGAAATACAGATGGGGGGGAAAGTAGAAAGACTTCCATCCTCTGAATCTGCAAAATCCAAGATCAAAAATATAAACTGAAAGCCACATCTCTCTGTAAACATTTGCAATCAGTTCAAAGGCCAGTTCACTAACTGATCATCTGGATATGCAAATTCTTGTCAATTGCTTCTCCCAACACAGCATAAGTTTCATACACAGTACTTGATGATCACCCACATTTTCCAAAAATATTCTGAAGGCCTGTTTTGGACTTAATGAAATGGTGAAGTCAAAGGATGAGTGAGTGAGTTCAACACGTACAATGAAGATACACAGCTTTTAATTTCTTGGGTAACCTAATAGTGTCATCTTTGCTCCACAGAATGCAGACTAGAAAGTTATTTCCCAGTTTCTAAACCCTTTCCTTCTAAACCCTGAGGAAGAAAGCTACATTGGACCAAAACCTCTACAAACATGTTGCTGACATGTTTCCCAAGCCACATCCTTTTGCTTATTGAGATAAAAAAAGATGCTGGGAGTTAGCAAAGAGTTTCACTGGAAGCCATGGTCAAAATCATACACATTAAGCAAAGGATGGACTGTGCAGAAAGACAGAAGGAAAATGAACTCATTTGAAATGTGGTGTTGGAGAAGAGTTTACAGATGCCATGGGTGTCCATGAAAACAGTTAAGTGGGTACTTAGTCAAGCCTGACTTCTCATTAGAGCAAAAATGAGTAAACTGAGGCTATCCTCCCTTACAGATACAAAAAGAAGACAGGACTGACCAGAAGAATAGTACTCAGAAAAGCAGGAAAGACTTAACAGAGATGGAGGGACTCAATAAATGAAGCCAAGCGGTTAGTTTTCAAGATGTGAGTAGAACTTACTGGAAAAGACAATATTGCTAGGAAGGTAGGAAGAGAGGATGACCTAATGCAAGACTCAAAAGAAAGCCACTGCTGTTGGCTTGCAAGATTTGAGCAGAGCTGTTAAAGATCAAATATTTTAGTGGCTATTAACTCATATTGTCAGAGCACATTAGAAGAGACTTGATGGCACATAACAATTTTGGAGGGGTTTTTATTATTATGACCAAGCCATTGCACAGTAACCAGGTGGGTGGAATGGTTAGGGTCCCCAGTTATCAGCTGGAGCCTATGATGGGATATAAGCACAAAAGTTCTGCTGCCATAGGGTAAGATCATGCCCAGCATCAAAACAAGAAATAGTAATTTCACAGCTCAAATAAATGAGCTTCTGAGTATTTGTTCTTTATTCTTTTTTAAAAAAATCTATGCCTGCACTTTTAAAACTAGACACATGATCCACCTAGAAGCATAAATCCCAAACACTTTGTTCAGCCAGGAAAAAGTTAAAATATTTTACTAAGAGCCAGCTAATTGAATCCGATTGATGGGCTAAACAAATCAGATTGCCCCAAACTGATTTCCCCTTAGTAAACCTATGTCAGGAGACTGATTGGTCTCAAATGTCCTGAAAGAATGATTACTAAAAGTATTTTGGACTAGGGAAAACCCAGCTGCTGTGCTCTGCAAAAAATATTTTGAATACACCTTACAAAATTATGTTTGCTTAATGAAAATAATAAATGGATGGTTCTCCAGAAAGCAGAACATTTTGCCATGCCTTTCTACTAGAGAATTAGTATGTTTGACTCCTTTCATAATAGCTGTGAACTTTAGTTGCCCTGCAATTCTCTCCTACCCACTCAGCTACCATATAACCTTGCCAAAGCCACTGTTCTTCCTGGCAAGCTTGTACCATGCTTGCTCAGTGTCATAAGAAATCAGTGTTTCACTCAACTGAAATGGCTTTTTTATTTTTTTTAAATACTAGTTGTTCAACAGACTAGATTTTTTTTTTCCAAATAAAGAAAAGTTGGTGGGACCAACAATTCTCATTCAAGGTAAGCAAGACTGGTCTTTTCGATTTTTATGAACTATTTTTAGTGGCTTGAGCTCACTTATTTCTGAAAGGGGGAAAATGCACTTTTTAAAAAAAATCATTACTCAAAATCCATTTTGTCCCAAATTTATCACAGAGAAAGAACATACTGTTTGCCACAACTGTGCCAAATTTGGTCCAGTTTCAAAGCCAGCTTCCAGATATAATTTTTTTGTTGGGCAGCCCTCCTTCTCATAATTGCCTTGTAGAACATTGATTCACTTAGCCACACAATATCATTCCTATACTCTTGTGCAGCAATAATGCCTTGCCAGAAAACAGCCACTCACTAACATGGTGCTGGTTGTGTTCATGGTCAAACATGGAATCATGCAATCAAGAATGCTCCCAGGTACACAATCAGCATCTTATAAATGAGTGGTAGTTTCTCACTGAAACTAACAATTATTCAAGTGTAAATTGGTGATAGGATTCTGGCCAGTGTGACAATAGAACAAATCATTAAAAGAGAAAGCATTTTAAATGCATTTTATAAAATTACCGGTAACTAGAGACACATGCTGCTTTATGAATGTTTTAATTATGAGGAATAACTTCCATTTATCATCTACTATGAAACATGTAATTTGGGGAATAAGAGTACATAGTTAGGTTGACCCTGCACCCACATCATGAAAATTTGCATATACTGTGACACTTTCTTACATTAAAATTTTACTCACAGAAGTGAGATACAGGGAACACAGTCACTTCCCTAGTCAGATCATCATCATCATCATTAACATGTTATAATACAACAATGTTGACTGTGACAAACTGAACCAGAGCTTGATGGCTAACAGATTTCAAAGTTAGCTCATGTTTCAACAGGAACCTTGTTGCTGTGTATGCAGCACACAGTACCAATGAAAACATACACTGCCTCGCTGGAGCAGAGCTTAGAGAAGCGAATTCTTTGGACAACTGCTTTTGGGATTGTCCATAATAATGGAAACAGAGAGTTTATGAAGGATATCCTGTGATGGTCTCAGCTTACTTGCATATTACAATCTGGCATCTAGTGATCTTGAGGAACACAAATACTTCCTTATACATGGCTGACCATGCTCTTCCATCTTGTCACATTCCTATCACTAAGAGAAATGCAACAATATAATATTTTATGCATTATACCCTCCATAGGATAAAATTATAATGTCCTTTTCTAGGATGCATATATGGCACCAACTTTACTACCATCCCAGCACCAAGTTATTTATAAGTGGTCTGCACTACAGTGATCTGAATTCTTCTTTCCGATCTATTGAACTAGTAAGGTTTAGCTCATACCGACGGGTTGGAGAAATAGTCCTTGCCAAAAGCTTAAAATTTAAAACAATATTTGAGTAAATCATTTTGCAAATATATCCAGGAGTTCAGAGACAGAAAAAACAGAAGGGAGTAGGAACTCCTACTTACTAGCTTTTTAGTTCACTCATTCAAAATAATTGGCAATTTGTCCTTTTTGTTGGTTTTGTTTAGTTCCTTAAGGCAAAGAATGTATTCAGAAAAATCTGTTTCTAGAAGGAGTGTTCCCTCATATGGTGAAAAAAGGTGTGATTCTAAAAACACCTTTAAAAGAAAAGTGTGTTTATTGTTGGAATTATCTCCAGTTCTGAAGAGGGAAGCTTGTACTACATGTGGTGCCTCTCACATATGACTGGGAATCCTAAATAAAAATCATGTTTCTCAACCATGTGAAGAGAGCTTCCATGGACAACAGAATGCATCCTCTTCAGACTGTCTTTCTCCATATGGAGACACTAGTAACCAAGTGGTAGGGCAAAAAAACCTCTTCCCATCCATTACTTCATATCAGCTTTTTCAAATGTCATACTAGAACTACCAATGACATCCCATGCAAAGAAAATTAGTGGCACTCGCTCCCACAAAAGTCAACAGGATAAATTTTCATTAACCCCACCTGTTATTTACTACCACAGGGCCCTAAAAGTGACCAGGTTCATCAGTGTCAGTGCAATGATGTTATGATAAGCTTGATCCCCATCCAATACATTTTCAAGGGGGGGGGGATCACACAAAAAAGAAGATCTTGCTTCTTGCTAATCCATCTCATCTATGTACCATGCTTGATTCCAGCACCCTTATTTTTATTTTTATTACTGAAACAAATACTCCATCGTTCCACCCTAGATGCCCAAAATTGCTTTCTACAATCTATACCTAAATGCATTGTGAAAGAAAATAACGCAGAATAAAGCAAAATAAAATACAGCCAACATTGTGACTTTGATGAGAGTCCTTCCCAATGATAAAACCAGGAAAACCATGCTCTTTTATCTTTGTCCACAGCAGCTGCCGTATTTTTCCATGCCGCACCGCTGCAATTTTTCCTCTATCCATTGTGCAAAAACATGAAAATGGCACGTGGGCTCCAGTTTGGTTCCTCCAACAGCAACACATATGGAGAGCAACACATATGCAATGCAAGGAAAGGATATCTTAATGTTCTCCTTTGAAAGCAAGCCATTGTGTTTCATACAACCAGGCATTTAATCAGTGTGACTGTACAGAAACAAGGCAGATTTGCGGGCTAGCATCAGTCACTCCAAACGTTCTCTATGAGGATGAATGAAGATGAAAAGAAAGGCAAATAGAAGTGAATGAGACACTGCTTTATGTGATTCATGATGGCTTGCAGTAAGCCTGTTAGCCTTCGCCGGGCTCCCTTCTCCGAGAATAATGGATAGTTACAATGTGTATAGTGACACTGTCAAACCATCAAGAATGGCTGATTATAGTGCTAAATATTGATCTCTGCTTCACATGTGTCAAAATTCTTTCTTCCCTTAATTAGAACTTCCCTAAGCACCCTACAAGAACAAACTGAATATATCAGATCTCGCTGAAAGGGAGGGCGATACGAGGATATAATTGTGACCTCTTGTCGGCTGCTTTTTCCTCTTGAGTTTTGAGATGGCTCCGGCTGTCTATCCTGCCCTTCCCAGCTCATGTGATCATCACCCGTTTCCCCCCACCCCACCCCATTCTAACCGTAAGAAGATTTTTTTTTCTTTTAAGGAAAAAGAGAAGATTGGTCCAGGGCTCTGTTTTTCATCATTCTGAACCACTGGGGCTGTAGTCAGATGGCAGTGAAACTAAGAGTGCCAGAAGGTGCCTTTTTCTATTTGTTTGTTTCATGGTACACTGCACTAGGCAGTGACCTGTGGCAACCGTGTCACAGAAAACGGAGACAGGTTCACCCAATCAAAGGGAGGTTTAAAATTAACACAGAGCCCTTCATTTCTTCATACAGGATCAGGGGTGGTGGCAAAAGGATCCTATAATGCAGGCTACTGCCCCCTTCCCACCCGCCCCTTCACATTCAAAGAAACAGGAAATATATATATATATAATTTTTATGGAAATTTAGGTGCATGGTTATTTACACTTCCCCTTCTACAGTCAATAGAGTTAATATGCTTATTACTGGTCAATCACCTCACATGCACCTGTCTGTATTTAAAATATTGTTTTAAAAAAAACATTGAAAGCTAGTGATGTATGAGTTCCATTTACTCTACAAACTCAGCACTTAAATCATTTATCTTCGTTTACCTCTAATTTATTGAGGGGTGCTTCTGTTTAATAATGAAAGCATGGTACATTTGCCTTTAGTTTGGTGGGGCTGATCAAAATCAATACGCCATTAAAAAGAATTTCATAAATTAAGACCTTTCAAAATTCCACGCATTCCATATTTGGTTTGGTTTGGTCTTTTTTTTTTTTAAGAGAGAGAGGTAACAAAAGTTGCCAGTGCATCTGTGCCCCACCAGTACTGTTTCAGGAAGTTGAGAGTTAAACCAATACCTTCTTATACTCCACTGCTGCTTGTGGTGAAAATAAATTTTAAAAAGCACAGCCCATCGACCCCAGGAATAGCCAAAGAAAGAAAGAAAAAGAAACCCGGATCATCAGCGTGGTCCCACGGCGTCTGCCTCCTTAAAAGCTGGATTTTCAAAGCGAGGCAAAAAATTCTCTACCTCGTAGGTGACTCACAGAAACCTTGCTTAAGGGATCATTACCGGGTTTTCTTTTTTCTTTTTTTTTCAAAAAGCCCGGTGGCCGCGGGGACAGCATTTTTGGACTTGGTTTATTTAGTAATTTAAACTGCTTTTAAAGGGACATGGGACCAAGTAGACAGCCGACAAGCTCACAGCTATAATGAAAACATAAATACTGAAAATCCAGGTCAAATTCCCAGACAGCCATGTAATGCAGCTAACAACAACACAACATCCGATTTGTCCCAGTAAGATATTAGGTTTATGATTTCTTAGAGAGGACAGCATTTCCTCTGAGTTTGATATGGAGACAAAAAATAACTTTCAATCAAACTGCAAGTTCATATGGACAGAAAAATGAGCTGATTTAAGAACAGTGTGTGAGTTGCACATTATCCTGGCCATTGTTCTTCTGTTAGTTAGAAAGTGGAGGGGATCAGAAATCCATTTTTTCACAGGAAAAGTGAAACTGTCCATAGCAAAGCTTTTGAATTATGGTGTGATTACACAGAGAAATAGACCCAAATTTGGCCCTTTTTGCCACAGTCTCCTGCAATCTGTTTCCTGGTGATCACATGATACCCAGGGGAAAGTGCTCCAGCCTGAACCCAATTCCTGCCCAAGCTGGACATTTTCAGTCCAGCTATGGGGCTTCTACTTTGGGGTGGGGTGAGGGGGGGACAGGCCGAAGCAGTTCCCCATCAGACGGAAAGGTCACTTTAAAGGATATTGCTCCTGTTGAAGTGACTCTTTCCATTGCAATCAGAAAGGTGCCTTTGCAGTTGAAATATGAAGAGTTTCTTTTGATATTCTTTCCTTACTAGACCCTTTTGCTGCTAGCATAGAGGCACAGCTAACACTGGTAACAAATTATTCATTTACTGATCCACCTAAACTCATGCTGATTTGCTTCCTCGTATGCCAATAAATAAATGATTGCACATCTGCCTCCCCCAAACGACCACCCTTTGAATTCACTTCTACATCTCCCATGAATATCTGCATGTGTATACATGTGCATGGGGATAAGTAGGAAAGAATGTGATACCAGCTTTTGTGACTGTTGTGGCACCTGTTGCTGTTATGCTCCATCAACTCACACTCCCATCTCAAGGCAACCCAATGAAGAAGTGACCTCCCGAATCTCCTAGCAGCAGCAGTCTCACCAAACTTAAGGCTATGGCTTCTTTTATGAAACCTATCCCTCTCCTGTTTGGACTTCTCTTTCTACTGCCTTCAACGTTTCTGGGTGTTAATGACTTTTCTGGTGAGTTTTGACTTCTCATGGCACAGAGTAAGACACCCTCAGCCTGTCCTAACTGCACATGCTTACTTACCTTTATAGCAACCCAGAAGGAAGGCCACTTAAATTCCATGGGGCTTACTCCTGAGTAACTGCATGGAGCAGTGCAACCGGTATGCTTTATTTGTGGATTACCTTTATGATTCTCTGACATTGCTTGGATTTATGACAGCTACAATTTTATACTTATAGCCTATAATGCAGTTTAAGTGTAGGAGGCTCCTTTAAATAGGTGAAAACAATGAAATGGCATTTATTCGAGGCATCTCTTCTGTGTATGAACTTTCGCTGATAATAGTGTAAGCAGTAGTCCTGTGATGTGAGCAGAGGTGTAGCTAGGTTCTTCAGGCAGCAGTGGTAGCTGGGGAGCCCTCCACACCAGCCTTAGAATGTCACCTGCAACACGCTGTGCCTGGGGACATCCCTTGCCCCCCACCCCATAGCTACGCCAATGGATGTGAGCTCGCCTGAGCCATCTACTCTGATTTTATTTCTGCTTATGTTAATGAGTCCGTTCGTGCCAAAGAACAGAACTTTTCCAGCATTCGTTTATATAGTACATTGTTACTGACATTTGTCTTCTGGATTATTCTACATTTTCTATGTGCACATTACATCCTTTTTTTAAAAATTAAGATAATTTTTGTTGACCATGAGCATTCTTAAGATATCTCACTAAAATCCTGTTACTCATTTTGTCCACCTTCAGCCTCTTTATAAAACTTTCTTTTAAAACATCAGCACCTACAGCAGCAAAGTTAGGTAGCAGAAGCACGAGTGCAAATGCATTTGTTCTTAATGTTATGGGTTGCAAAAATACAGGTCCACAATTGATGATGCTTTTGTCCTGGAGTCACCTGGCCTAAAATACAGACTTTTAGAGAAGGTCTGGTTGATGACATCTTCCATAATTAGTGCTTCCATACTACTACCTTTTCTATCCTTTTTCTCCCCAGATTTCTTTTAAGGAAAATAAGGATGAGCTACACAATGCCTTTTGACTAGAAGCACTAGAAACTATCTGGCTGCATATACCATAAATATAGACTAGGGCTGTGTGCCTAACTTGGAAAAAAAAACCCAGGTTACAAACCAAATCAGCTGACCTGGGCTGATTTACATGAAGTCCTGATTGAAACACAATGGCCCATTTCAGTTCTGAGACAGGGCAAACCGTAACAAGTGTGCAAACTGATTTGTGTCTAGAGCAGGTATGTCCAAACTTCGGCCGTCCTGATGTTTTGCACCACAACTCCCAGAATTCTAAGCTTAGATTGCCAATGACAAAGGACTGTGGGAGTTGTGGTCCAAAACATCTGGAGGTTTGGACATGTCTAGTTAAGAGTATACAATATTTTTCCAGGTATAAGACTATATTTTTGTCTAAAATCGTTACATTAAAATTGAGGGTCATCTTATACACAGAAGTAAGCAGAGAAGAGAACCAACGTAGTTGCAAAACTGTAATTTTGGGTTGGAAAAGTGGGAGTCGTCTTATACATGGGGACATCTTCTAGACAGAAAAATATGGTAAGTGAACTAAGAAGAGGTGCAAATCACTCAAGTCTTCCCCCTCCATTTTTGTTTGAAAACAAGAGAACAACATTTAAAGGTTTCTAGTACCAAAAGCCTTGAAGGTAGCTGCTGAAAATTTGGGAGCTTTCTTTCTTTCTTCGGGATCTGTCGTTTCTCCAAATTTCACATGCCATCAGTGATTTTTTACAAAACCAACAATGTTATAGCCATTTTGGTATGCCCACACCTGTCAATGGAAGGTGTAACAAACCAATTCCAATCAGAACCAGGAACTGAAATCAGCTGTGGGCCAAATTGCAGTCCATTCAGAAGCCCTGAATTGGCTTCCACATTATATTGCAGGACCTGTTCACAGGCCTAGCATAAGCAATTTGCAAAGTAACAGTATGACTATACACCCAATATATAGGCTTAGATTGCAACAAAAACTAGGAAAGAAGGAGGTGCAGAGGATCACTGGAACAGACAGATATGTCAAGCTCATTGCAGGTAACCAAATTATGCAGATTTTAATTTGGTCATTTGCATTATTGTACTACAGAAGATTTCTCTGCAGTCGTCAGAATTGCTCCTCCCTCTGGTTTTTAATAAACCAGACTATTTCATACTCCAGACCATATTTTCCTATTTTATTCAAAAAAAAAAAAAACACCTCAGCAGAGTCAAATATGTGAAGATCACTTTTAAAGGGTCTCTTCTTTATGCAACATTCTTATGTCATTTTCATGAGTCTTAACCAAAGGAAATAATAATAAGTGACAGGTAAGGTTTATAGTACTTTAAAATAAGCAAGTGAGCCTCCTAAAGCTACAAGCTACATTCTCTGGATATCAAAAATAATAACTGGTTTTACAGCAGTGCAGCATAGAAACACAAGGGTATAAGATATACTGTACTTTAAGCTCTGTTTGATGAATCTGAGCACAGTTCCTGGGGGATAGATTACTTTAAACCATGCTCTTTTACTTTCTAATCCTAACTTGATTTGATTTGTACTTTAATACAGCTGCCTGGCAATTCAACAGCAAACAGAGACTATTTATGTAATCATATTGTAAGTAGTGGGACAAGAAGAAAACTCTCTAGAACCTTTTTGGAAAACAGTTTGTTGTACTTTTTATTTATTGAACAGCAGGGCTTCGGGCTTTTCAGTGCTCATTATAATTGGTTTTCTGCTTGAACTTTCAAAAACTGTCATGTCAATACTCAAACAGAATTTTTTGCTTACTACATGGCTGTGGGCTCTATTTTCTCATGTGCTACTTGACAAAGTTCTTATAATATCTTAAAGGCACGTTCTAGAATTTTAGTCGCTGTTAAGGAACAATAGGAATCTGGAGATACTTTCATCCTCCCAGAATCCTTTATTGATATTTTATTATTATTTAAGGCACTTATGAGGCTTGAGGTATGATTCTTATTTACCCTTATCTGCTACTCTTCAGGTATCCCAAGTGCTGAAGTTTCTTATCATCCCCCCTCCCCCCCCAAAAAAACCAAACCAATAACCAAACACCCAGCAGAATAGTATTGTGTATGACTCTCTCATGATTCTGTGGTAAAAATGCCATGACACTCTACAGAACTGTAAACAAGTCAACCCAATATCAGAAAAATCCGTATTTCATGTACTCTCTCTCTCTCTTATTTTATTGCAGTTTCATTGGTATCAAAACTATAGTTCTGCTGTCACCCACTCGCTTGTCATATTTTGACTGGGCTGCTAAGGAGCCACACACAAAACATAGTCCAGCCATCAGAGAAGTTGAAGGCAAAACAAAATGCAATCACTCTGGTGCAATTTTGGTAAACAAAAATGTTTGGGCATGCAGAGTACATGAACTGTGTTGTAAGCTTTTCACACATAAAAAATACTTATAGTGTAAAATCTATCACATGGGTTGCTGTTCAAAGGTGTTGTTCTTATGACATTCTGTGTGGTCAGAGCACAGACAAAACGCTCCAAGACACACTGCCAAATAAGATACTGGCCACAGCACCTTGATTGAGACAGAAGAGCACTTCACCTAACAGCATACTGATACCTGAGGTAAAACAATGCATAAATCCTGACAAGTACACACAGATTGGGGGAGTACTTAGCCCTCAGAAGAACAAAACAGAAGAATGGCCTCTCTTGAGTCTTGTTTTCCTCCAGAGTATTGAGTGTTGCAGTGAAATATTTAAATTAAGTTTAGTCATGTCCTGTGTTTTTCACGGGAAGCTAAAATATCTTCTCTTCTGAAAGTGAGTTCTTAAAACTATTTCAGATACCTCATACAGCCAGTCCCAGTAGCACTGTACCTCTTGGATTTGGCGCTCCAGTTATACTTTATCTTGTGTTTTGCAAGATGTCCAGATTAGAGATGGGCACGACTTGGAAAAAATTTTTTCGAGTTGTCGTTTTTCGGGATGGGTCCGTTTCAGCTCGTTTCCGTTTTTCGCGAAATTTTTCAAAAATTTGTCGTTTCGTTTTTCGTTTTTTCGTTTGTCGTTACCGCCGTGATTTAGTGCGACTTGACTTCCCAGAGCATGGGGTAGGGGGTAAGGGCTAGGCTTAGGGTAACGGTTAAGGTTAGGGTGGGTTAGTGGGCTGTACCTCTGGGTGCCTCTGGCCCACTAAGAACACAGTGTACTGGCGTATGGGTTCGGGTTCGGGTTAGGGTAGGGTTTAGGGTTCGGGTTTGTGGGCTTTTAATGCCCTCTCTGGCACACCCAGAAGTCTCAGCAAAACCTGGCCATGCGATTGGTGGAATGGCTCCAAAAATTTGCATGGTCCTATCCCATGGCCAGCCCATCATTGCGCGTGCGCAGGTGTAAAAAAATAAAAATAAAATAAAATAAAATAAAATCAACGGAGACGTATTTTGGCAAGACAAACCCACTGCTGCTACTGTAAAAATTGAAGCATTTAAAATAGCTAATTTTTGCGTGTTTCTGTGGTGCTTTGGTGTGTTTTTGGACCATGATTTCAAAAAAAATATTGCGGTTGCCATTTTGGATCCCCCCGCCCCCACACCACATGGCAAAGGCAGACGAGACGATGCCCCCCCCCGCCTGGTACCAGCAGCGCAGCAGTAGCACCAGCCAAGGAGAGGGGGCGGGGAACCCCCCCCCCAAATAAAACACCCTTCTGGCCTGGTAGGTGCCCTCAGACAGTTTTCGCCTGCTTTTAGGGCCGGGAATCGGGGGGGTGTTAACTTTTAAAAACTTTTTTTCTGTGCCGCTTGGCATCGCGGGATCGCCGCGATGCCAGGAACGACAACGACAAATCAGACCCAATTATTCTTTAGTCAGTTCGAGTTCTGGCGGAGTAATTCCCGTTACTGTTTCCGTTCCGTAACGGAAACAAGTAACGGAAACGGAAACGGGAATTCCGCTAAGTCGTGCCCATCTCTAGTCCAGATTTCCCATGGATAGTGGGAAAGCCTTGGACCAACATGAACAGCACAATGTGTGGATCATATTACAGCACTTGCCAAAGGATGATGTTCCCTTAGTCAACATCCTTCAGCCTCCAGACAAACTCTGCATATTCATGAAATACACCTTCTAACACTCAGACTTCATTTCCGGTGCATGCACACATATAACTTATAAGTATTCATGCAATTATAAAACATGATTAACTGAAAATCTATTCGAAGTGGCTTCCAGAATGAAGGTTAGAAAAATATACAGCAAATAATTTCTCACTTTAAGAGAGGATATCATATCATGATGGGCAAGGCTAAAATTTAGGAATTGAAGAAACTGCTGCCTTAAATGAAAGCTTAATAATAGTCAAAGTTCACAAGTACGGGCATTTTGAAATTGTGAACAGATCTCTTAAAAATCCTAAAATTCCAACGCTGTGAAGTGAGGAACAGGGAGGAGAGAGATTATTGACAACATTTACTCAAAGTAACAGCAGGCTGAAAGACAGGGGTTTCATCATGTCTTGTAAAGACCCAATCATCATACTTGTGCTCATACCTACCATGCACATATTCTTGCGTTAAAATAAAGATACAATGCCAAATTTAGTTCACCTAACCACATATATTAACCACATATATAAAAGCGGACTTAACAACTCCCATTCGTTCAGTGGGTCTGCTCTAGTAGGGCCTAACAACTGGATTTAGCATGAAGGGTGGGGAGAAAGAATGGGGGTTTGAAACATCAAAGAGCCAACATAATATACATGATATTCAAAAATCTAGGGATCACTGTGCTTCCCCATTCCAAAGGGCATTTCTGCTAATCACAAACTTACACTGGTGGTGGGGGGGGGGGGGAAATTAGAAATTGAATCTAACATGCTATGATTAGATTTCCCCCCCCCCCCAGTCACATGTTGACAGGCCTTTGAGTGCTGCATCATATAGCATGTGAGTGAATCCAGATAAATATGGCTCCCACACTGATGTCTGGAAGACACCAGTTAGTGCATAGTGATCTGAGACAAAGGTGTGTGCCAGTACTGAATTAGGTAACATCAACATAAACTGGCTCCTTGATTCATTAAAAAAAAAAAAACAATCTGACTCAACCACTCTTGTACTGCAGCCTTAATGAATCATTCTTTCATGTGGAGTCAATGTAAGTACGAAATAGGGTAGAATTAGTTAGTTGCTTTAAATATTTTCTATTCACCAGCACAGTACAATGGGAGAAAATAATGGAATGAAACCTGAGGAGAAAAAATCAACTGAAGTCAAAACTGCCCTCTGAAACAAAGAAAAGATGTATACATTTCAATGTGTTTTAGTATAGATGTAGATATATATGCAGATACAGATGTAGCCATAGATACAGGTAAAAGAAGAAAAGATCTATATCAAAGCTACTATTTTAGTCAACCAAGAAATTTATATACTATACAGTAACCCTCTTAATATCATTTCTCCCCCTCTCTCTCTTTCCTCTGGGCATTTATTGCTGTTCTTTCTAGTTCAGTAACCAGTGAGCAGAAGGTTCATTAAAACTAATTGAATTGGAAACTTGTCTGCCCTGGGAAATGTTAACTCTTTGTTGTTATCTCTTTCATTTAAAAAAAAAACCCTTTTGTTATAGTCCTTTCATATATTGTTCTTTTAAAGAGTTTAACAAAATATCTGCTCTTTGCTCAGGTACCCTACTTTTTCGAAAGCTATTTTCAGAAGAGTGAAGTGCAAAGGTCATTCTCAAATTTTCATTTTATAAAAAGGTGCCCTGAAAAACTCTTGGTCCATTATTTACCAACAATAGAAACACCGTTCAGTTAACCCCTGAAATCCTTCATGGGATTTCATGCCTGGAAATAATCTTTGTTAAGTGCCTGTTATGCCTCATTCACTTTGGCAAAACAAATAAAGCATTTCAGGCTTTGAGACTCACTACTTTAATAGAGATCATCAAGGAATAGCAAACCCGCTGCTGGTAATACAAAATAAGGCTCATGAAAGGAAAAGATCGGAAGGTTATTCTCCATCAACTTGTGAAACTTTAGCCTAACTTTCTGTGTTTTGTCTCCTGCAGATGGTTTAAGGATGACTGTGAGAAATGGTTACAACAGGATTTAAGACATTTCATGTGCAGCAGATTTGTTTGTTCCTAGAAATATTGATTTTACACACACACACACACACACACACACACACACACACACACACACAAATGGTAGTAGTTGCTATGGTAGATTTTTGACCGCTTTAAAATCAATTGAAACTAACAGGCAACCTACTGTTGCTAATATAGTAAATATTTATGACTGATTTGACTGGGCTTCAATAACAGTCAATCACTTTCTAAAGGATCTTTGCAATTCATTAACCTCTTTTTCCTGGTCCTGTCCCTGTTGGTATGAGCTATTAAAACAGAATAATAGGAGTAGCATTTGATTTTCCTGTTGCCATCATTCATAGCGTATTTGTTCATCCCCTTCATTTGAGTACAGTGCTTCTGAATTGGCCGTCCCTGCATAAGCAGAAGCAGAGATCTATAGCCAAGACTGAAACCACCAGTAACTTCCCCTAAAAGGCAGAGTCTGAGCATAGACTTTCAAACAGAAAATAAATAAATAAATACAGTACATCTTTCGCAGAATCAACAACTAACCAAATTCTGCAGCTCTGAAAATTCCCCAACCCTACTTTTTAAAAAAAGTATAAATAGAAAGAGTAACAGACTGCAAGGAACTTCAATCTAGTGCAGTCTTTTTTTTTCCCCTGTGGTTTTTTCCCAATCCTAGTACAGTAGCTGGAAATTATATACTAATTTTATTTTAGTACAATGGATCAAGAATCAGAGCAGATCTTCCTTAATAGATCTTGTTATCTTCCTGGTAACAAATAAGGACATCCTGACATGCAGCTGACAGCCCCCGCATGCTGCACCCCGCTGTCCTTCACAGTTTGATTTAGCTGTGCCCTGAATGACCAACACAATTTCTAAAGGGCTGTTGGTGTGGTAGAAGATAACATTTTTCCTAGTCCCTATAGAAGTGTTCCAGACTATTTGCAACAGGAGAAACAACATTCTTGGTGCTTAATGGCTGGAGGTGCTACTGGCACCCAACTGGAAAATGTGGAAATAACACGCAAGACACCAACCAATGTGACTCACCAGCATATTCAAATGACTAACTCAGCACTTTAGACTGCAGGAAGGAGGAAAGATCCTCTGGCCTAAGGCCTATGCCACCCGAGGAGCAAGGGCTACTGGGTAATTGCTACAGCAATTGTCTCCAGGCACGCCTGGTCCCAATCAGCTAGAGATGACTGCTTAAAACTCATCACTTTATTCTGGCATTCTTATGTGACTCACAGACATACACCAGAACTGCCCTCTTCTTCCCTTTCTCTTGCCTTTTACATCTTGAGGCCAAATTAGCTGTGCCCACTCCTCTTTGCCGAGGAGCACATTACCTAAGTCCTCTCTAATTATTTTAGCAGATGAAGTAGAACATCTCTCTCTCACTCTCGCTCCATCTCCGGAAGTTAAAAAATGGCACTAGGAGCATATTAAATTTGCTGTCCCTTTGTAGCACCCCAAAGCTCAACTGGCTGCCCCAACTCAATCTTAAAACCAGCCATGTGTATCATGTCTTTCTCCTTTGGTAGCGAGGAGTGGAAGTGGGGTGCCTCTTTTTTTTAATTATTAAGATGATATATGAAAATGTCAATCTATAGTCTTATTGAAGCAGATCATGGTAAATTAATTCTGTGGCTGTGAGTTTATCTGAAAGTTGAATCATGGCAGCTGGACTACTTTTTCTTGAAAGATTGAAACGTTTTGTTGCTTATCCAAACAGCTTTGTCAGTATGAAGAAAGCTAGCTGCGAGTCCTACATTTTATAGTTCACTTTGACCTCTTGTCACCCTGGTCTGAAATAGGCTCAAAAGATGAACAATGGCCTGAATAGGCTCATTAAATAGACAACAATCTCAATAGCCTAAGGTGAACAATGGCCTAAAGTACTGAAACCTACCACCCATTGCAACACAAATCAGGACCCTAAACCACATAGCAGAGCATATCCCCACCTCCACAGAAGACAAGAAGGAAGACAGGCACCTGAAGACAGCACTTAAGTCCTGTGGGTATCCAAAGTGGGTCTTCAACAAAGCAATGTGCCGACCCAGAAGAACAAGGGATCAGCCCGAGAGCCAGACCTGACAGAAGAACCTGGTCATTACCTACATGGCTGGAGCATCTGAGAAGCTTAAGAGGATTTTTGGCAAACACCACATCCCTGTTTTTTTCAAACCCACAAACACACTTAAGGCAGAGACTTAAAGAGCAAAGATGGGAGAACTTGAACATTTGGTAGTTAGGGATAACATTGATATGATAGCCATAACAGAAACCTGGTGGAATGCGCAGAACCAGTGGGATACAGCTATCCCAGGCTATAAACTCTATAGAAGGGATAGAGAGGGCGGGTTGGAGGGGGAGTGGCCATCTATGTCAAAGAAGGGGTAGAATCCAGCAGAATGGAGGTTGATGGTGGGTCTGACTCCACCATAGAATCACTGTGGGTTAAACTACCAGGTCCAAGGAGCGATGTGACAGTGGGGGTCTGCTATCGTCCACCAGATCAAAAACTTGAAGGGGACCATGAAATGAGGAGACAAATCATGGAGGTGTCTAAGAGGGATAGGATAATAATCATGGGGAACTTCATTTATCCCCACATTGACTGGGCCAATGCGAGCTTGGGGCAAGAAAGAGAAACTGGGTTTCTCAACATGCTGAATGATTATGCCTTAGAGCAACTTGTCATGGAGCCCACCCAAGAACAGACAACTCTGGATCTAATACTGTCTGATACTGTCAGGACCTGGTCAGGGATGTGAATGTCACTGAGCCTCTGGGGAACAGTGGTTATGCTGCAATCACCTTTGCCATGCATATCAGGGGAAGAGTTTCAAGCAAATCAGACACAAAAACCCTTGATTTCTAAAGGGCGGATTTCCCTCAGATGAGGAAACTAGTTAGAAAGAAATTGAAATGGAAGGAAAAAAGAATCCAATCTCACCAGAGTGCGTGGAGCCTGTTTAAAACAAAAGTAGTAGAGGCCCAGCATAAGCTCATACCACAAAGAAAGAAGAGCTCATCTAAGTCCAAGAGGGTGCTGGCATGGTTAACGAGTGGAGTTAGAGAGGCTCTAAAGCACAAAGAGAGGTCTTTCTATAAATGGAAATCCTCCCCAAATGAGGAAAATAAAAAGGAACACAAACTCTGGCAAAAAAAAAAATGAAAGAAGATGATGAGAGAGGCAAAGAAAGACTTTGTGGAACATATGGCTAGCAATATAAAGGGAAATAATAAAAACTTTTAAAAATATGTTAGAAGTAGAAAACTTGCCAGACAACCAGTTGGCCCTTTGGATGGTGAGAGAGGAAAAGGGGAGGTAAAGGAAGATTTGGAAATTGCAGAGAAATTAAATGAGTTCTTTGCATCTGTCTTTACGGCAGAAGACCTTGGGCAGATTACGCTGTCTGAACGGCCCCTCTTGACTAAAGAATTAAATCAAATACAGGTTAAAAGAGAGGATGTTTTAGGTTTAATTGATAAATTGAAGATCAATAAGTCACTGGGCCCAGATGGCATCTACTCAAGGGTTATTAAGAAACTGAAAAATGAAATTGTGGATCTCTTAATGGTAATAATTTTTTGAAAAGGTCAACAGGCATGTGGATTTGGGTGAACCAGTGGATATTGTCTATCTTGATTTTCAGAAGGCTTTTGACACAGTCTCTCACCAAAGGCTGCTGAGAAAATTGCACGGTCAGGGGATAAGAAGGCAGGTCCTCTTATGGATTGAGAACTGGTTGAGATCCAGGAAACAAAGAGTAGGGGTCAATGGGAAATTTTCACAATGGAGAGAGGTGAAAAATGGTGTGCCCCAGAGATCTGGGACCGGTGCTTTTCAATCTGTTCATCAGTGACCTGGAGACAGGGATAAGCAGTGAGGTGGCCAAATTTGCTGATGACACAAAATTTCTCATGTGATAAAAACCAGAGAAGATTGTGAAGAGCTCCGGAAGGATCTCTCCAAACTGGGGGAATGGGCTGCCAAATGGCAAATGTGTCTCAATGTAGCAAAATGTAAAGTAATGCATATCGGGGCAAAAAATCAAAACTTTACATATCAATTCATGGGCTCTGAGCTATCCATGACGGATCAGGAAAGAGATCTTGGTGTGCTGGTGGACAACTGAATGAAGGTGTCTGCCCAGTGTGTGGCAGTGGTGAAGAAGGCCAATTCCATGCTAGGGGTTATCAAAAAGGGGTCTGAAAATAAAACAGCCAACATTATAATGTCATTGTACAAAACAATAGTAAGGCCACACATGAAGTATTGTGTACAATACTGGTCACCGCATTGCAAAAAAGACATAGTGGAACTGGAAAAGGTTCAGAAGAGAGTGACTAAAATGATTACTGGGCTGGGGGATCTCCCTTATGAGGAAGGGCTAAAACATTTGGGGCTCTTTAGATCCTGAGGGGGGATACGATTGAGACGTACATAACAATGCAGGGCATGAGTAAAGTGGATAGATGGATGCTCTTCTCCCTCTCAAAAATACCAGAACTAGGGGACATCTACTCAAATTGAGGGTTGGGAGAGGGAGAACAGGCAAAAGAAAATATGTTTACCCAGCGTGTTGTTAGGCTGTGGAACTTCCCTGCCAGTGGAGGTGGTGATGGCATCTGGCTTGGATGCCTTTAAAAGGGGATTGGAAAGGTTCCTGGAGGAAAAGTCCATCACAGGTTACAAACTAGGATGGAGATGTGTAATCTCCAGGGTTAAAAACAGGGTACTTGAAGGGCCAAATGCAGGAGAGTGGTATCAGGAGACAGATATCTAGTCTTGCGTACTCCCACACACATTTGGTGGGGCCACTGTGAGATACAGGAAGCTGGACTAGATGGGCCTTTGGCCTGATCCAGCATGGCTCTTTTTATGACTCGTCCACCCAAAGGACCTAATACCAAAACACAAAAGGAGCAATATAGCATATGTGGCCCAATGCAATGTGGAGTGTGCAGACCTCTACATTGGAGAAACTAAACAACCATTAAACAGAAGGATGGCTGGGATAACAACTCAGGACCAGAATCAGTACTCATTCAAAGATGAGGATGTACACATATTAGACAGAGAAGATCGGTGGTTTTAGAGAGGGAGTCAGGGAAGCCATAGATGTGAGCATTGAAAACCCCTCTCTCAACAGAGGTGGGGGGCTCAGGCACAGTCTATCTGAAACTTATCAGGCTGTGATTTCAACAATACCCAGATAAAACAAAAATACTTCACGCCTTCACCACCAAGGCTATAGCTAACGACTCATACTTAATGGAACGTTGTCATGCCTTTCTTGCCCCAAAATAATTATGTTATTGTTGCTTATAATTTGTCCCTTTCCAACCCCAAATATCTGGTATATTACCCCAATATGCATAACTGGGATATTAAAGAGCAGGCCTTTTTAAAAAAAAACATTACAATGCCCCTGGAAAAGTTCCTGGATACTTTATGGATTAGCTTCCTGCAGTTACCATATCATTTGGTCTCTATTAATGTATTAACAGAAATGTATTAAAAGGCTGCATGCAGTGCAGGATAATTCATAGGAAAATTCTCTCCCCCTTTTTTTCTCCAAAAGCTCCTCTATGACGATGCAATAAAAAGTTACGTTGCAACACTAAATTTATTTCTAGCTGTCTATATTAAAAATTCCATATGGCGTCCCTCCTTATATCTCAGGTGTAATAGCCATAGAATGTGACCTATATTTGTTCAGCGCCATGGAAACTGTTTCATCTATTATCTGATCCCTATTTGCATAAAGCCAAGAGGGAATGTTACAAGTTGGGGGGGGGGAGAGAGAAAGAAGTAACCCCGGGAAAATAATAATAAAAACGTACCCATAGGGAAGGTTGAAAGGGAACCATAATGAACATGGTGAAAACTTACATCCATTGAGGAATTCAGCAAAAAGTGATTACCACAAAACCTGAAGAAAATGAGGACCAATCCAGAATCAGCCCCTGATTGTATGGTAGGATGCCATTTTTACACCCAAACTGCTTGGTCTGTAATCACAGCATAGATTCAAGACTCAGGAAAGCCACAGAGGAGTGAACTAACGCCAAATTCTCGAATACATAGCATTGAAACAGATCTCAAAAGGCCCTGAAGAAATGTTGTTCAATGCTTATAAATGGGCAGCATTTTTCTTTTCTTTTTTTAAAAGAAATATTTTTATTATTATTTGTATTGTTTGCCTATTGCACTTCAAGTAGAATTCCACTTTACCTCAGAAGACACTTCTTGCCTTGTCCTTTTGTCCTCTTAGGAAAGCATTTTTGAGGGAAATCCTGTTGTGCAATTTGGCTCCCACTGTAGTCTGAACTGGGTGCTAGAAACATTTAGTGTGCACTGACTAAAGGCTGCCCACCGGCTCTCACATTTGAAGTTCTTAGGCTCCCTAGGGCTTCCTTTGACCTGAGGAAGTCTTTGGGAGCCATGGGACAAGGAGGGGCAGGGCCGGTGCTAGGTTTTTTTGCACCCTAGGCGAGGGGTGGGGGTGGGGTGGGCAGCGGGCGGGCAGGCAGGGCAGGGGGCAGCGGGGGGCAGACGGCGACAGGCATGGGGGCGGCGGGCGGATGGCGACAGGCAGTGATGGGGGGACGGCAATGGGCGGCTGGCAGACGGTGGGGGGACGGCCAGTGGTGGCCAGCGGCGGGGGGCGGCGGAGGACAGCAGGCTGGCCAGTGCCCTCTCTCCATTTTGGTGCCCCAGGCAACTGCCTAGTTCGCCTTAATGGAAGTGCCGGTCCCGAGGAGGGGGCTTTTACAATCTATGCTTCCTGTATTTTGTAGACATCCAGTCTATGGTGCAGCTACCCGCCTGGTGTTCTTGACATTTCCTATACAATTAGACCAAGATCAGTTATTCTACTGAATGATGTTTAAATTAAAAAATGAATATACCACTGACACAACCAGAGGCTGCAATAAACTAGTTAAAATTGGTGGCCTTTTGAACTGTTACAATACATTCTGCAAATAATTAATTCTTCATAAGAGCCAAGTGGGAACAGCTATTCCTCAGTCAAGCAAAAGACACCCATGAGCCAACAACACAAACCTAAATAGGGTATTGAGAAACGCCATTGTACACTAATTGAGGTAGGGAATTTGTAGCCCTGCTGTTGGACTCCAATTCCCATTAATCCCTGTGACTATGGGTCAGTAATTTGTTTGTTTGTTTGTTTGTTTTCCCCCACACACCCAGAAACAAAGAGATGTTCTCAATACAGACACACAGTGTTCCCACCTGAAGGATTTCCATTTTGTCCATGCTCAGCCTCAGTCTATTTTCCGTCATCCATCCCAGAACAACATCTAGGCAGTGCTCAAGGGACAGGACAGCATTATCTGTAGAAGGAAGAAGGGAAAGAGAGAGCTCCATGCCATCCGCATATTGATAGCACAAAGCTCCAAAGTTCCTGGTAGCCTCCCCAAGTACCTTCATATAGGTACTAAATGGCATTGGTAAGACATCCAACCCCTGTGGGACTGAACAGCTGAGAGTCCAAATGGTGGACATCATCTCACCAAGCTGAACTTTCTGAGGACAATCAACTAGGAAGGACTGGCCACTGATCCCCAACCAGGAGAGTCTCC
>JAHTLZ010003547.1:21542827-21557096 GCA_023846285.1 Phrynocephalus versicolor
ACACACACACACACACACACACACACACACACACACACACACACACACAAACTTTAGATTAAGTAGCATATGGAGACTGTACATTATTAACTTGCTCGGGGGCTGGCATGGCATTTAGCTGTTACGAAATCTAACATGCATGCATATAGCTTTTATTAAAATGGAAAGCCAGGACGGCATTGCTTGACGCATGCAAAGCAAGCTAATCTTTGTAATCCTAACTGGAACAGAATGGCGTGGTCCTTTCTCCTGCCACCCACCCTCCTGGACTGCCACCTGCCAAAGCAAATCTCTGTGGCTTCCATATCACCCCTAATCCCACCCCCATTTTGGAGCAGAAGGAGCCTCAGGAACATAAGCACACTGGAGCAGTACCAAGCCTCCCCAGTGGGTGAACACATCCTGTTGCTCATAGTTACAGGCCTGCAGTCTGTGGATCAGCTCATTCCAAAATACTAAACAAAATGAGATGTTTAAAAACAACAACAGCAACACTGACGAGTATTTTGAGTGTAATACAGAGGAAGTGCTTTCAAGGCGGTTGGTTACCTAGAAAATTACGGAACCAAATGTAGACAAAAGCAGTGTATTTTATTGACTTCCTCCTACACCCTCAAAACAAGGTGTGGTGGCAAGCCCTAGCAGAAATGGAGAACTGGATTGAAAGCAAAGGCAAGCACAACAAAACACAACACCTGCAATGAAGCTCCGAAAGTGAAGCCCCAGCAGAAATGTAGATTTTCTAAACTGAAAAATCCTCATTTGGGCCAGAAGATTCCAATGGTCATCACCCTTGTTCAAATCTTTATTTCATCAGGGTACTGGCTTGAGTTTGGGAAAATTAGACTATGGACTCAAATCCCTATAAGCGCCAGGCTGGTCAATGCTGTAATTTGTTTTCCAAAGAATTAACTATGTTGAGCTCTGTACCTTAGTAAGGTACTACTAGCCACCCAGAGTTGTCCTTTGCCACAGAAACCGGGGTGTGGAGTAAATTAAACAAGACTGAAGCCAGCTGATCCTTCCTATTAAAGACAGTAACTGTAACTGTTTGATACCACTTTCACTCCCCGAGTGCCTACAATACACACCGAATCTCGGAATCTGAACTAGTGTGCTGAATAGAGATGAGCATGAAATGAACAATTTTTCGTTTCCATTTTCGTTTCTTTGTTTTGTTACATAATGAAATGACAAACGAATTTTGTCTCTAAAATAAAACGAAAAGAACAAACACCGGAAATTTTGTCGTACATTTCGTTTTCGTTATGGCATAGGCACCTATGTCTAACTCTGGGGCCGTTGCAGGTACAAAGTTATGCCTAAACGCGAACAGCAACAGCTGAAAGTGTCAGCAGAGTTGAGGAGCACTCGGTTGGCTCTGACTCAAAAAGGAAAAGCTTCAGGGAGTGTCCTCATAAGAAGGCTGGCAATTGTGTTTCCATGACTGCACTATGAAGCATGTAAGGAGAAGCTGCAGTCCCAACCACCTATGGTAGACCAACTTTGTCCAAGCCTCCATATATTCCTAGCCAGAGATCCACATTGGGCTGATTCTGTGTTCTTTCCATACTTTAAAAAAAAGCCTAATTTTTTTTCTCTGTTTCTGAAAACCTTTGGGGTTCCCTAGTCTATTAGTCCTTCCGTTTCAGGTAAAGTTAGTGGCTATTTTCCAGTTGCAGTCACTGCAACTATCATCCTGCAAGGCACATCAGCATTATTATCTCCATGATAGGACAGCTGAGAACAGGAGAGAGTGACTGATCAAAGAATATGTAATGGGTTCATTATAAAAGGGGGGGGGGTAGTTCACTGTAAACTAATAAAAAGACTGAATTCCATCCCTAAACCCAAAGCTATATGAAGGACTTGTGTGAAACATTCTTATTATGCACCACATTACCAGAGACAATCCCCGACCCACATAATCCCAGTACTCTGCTCCACCAGTTTATATTCTCATTCTCTCTCTCTCTCTCTCTCTCTCTCTCTCTCTCTCTCTCTCTCTCTCTCTCTCCAAAGAGAGTGCTATAATCTATTCTGAAACTGTTTGGATGAGCAGCGAAACATTTCTATCTCTTAAGAAAAAGAAGTCCAGTACCCATGACTCAACTTCCAGATTTCTCTGCCATGCAACTCCCCAGGCTATGCTGATTCTGCTTCCCTGTCATTTGAAACCAGGTATCATAGATGTAGAGCTTTGAGTTTCTGGCAAAAAAAAAAAAACAACAACCCCTTTTGTGATGTACAGCCGTACAGAGATCCATAGAGGAGAATGGCTACAATTCCCCCTAGTCCACCACTTTCTTACTAACTGCCACTTAAGATCCCAATAACTCACTCCAAGACATTTGTAGGAGAAAGAATAAAAGCATTTCATTACTCACAGCTGTTAAAAGGTCGACAGAAAAGAAACCTACACTGCTTCCAACAGACTAAAGTGAGGGAAAAGAAAACTCAGCAGAGAGGCAGGGCTCTCTTTCAGTTCCGAGGTAGGAGGGAATGATTTCCTATAGTGCTAGATAGATTGGCAGACAGTCCACCTCAGAAAAAGTCCTTCCCAGTCAGTCAAACCATGGGCAACATGCAAGGCTGTAAATAAAACTCCAGCAATGGATAATCTCCTACTGCATTTCTCTAGGGGAACAGAATTTGCAAAAATGTCATGGTGTATGTGCTGCAGTGTACTTTGGAGAAAAACAGCCGATGAAATGGATTTTGATCCAGACAATAGAACCAGTAATTGCACTGGGAAGGAGTAACAGTACTCTAATATTTGTGTAGTATTGTGAAGAAGAGACTGCACTGCACATCAGGTAGTCCTTCGACCACACCTCACCTCTTCCATGACCTTGTCCCATGGCCTTCCATCTCTATGCTCCCTGTTTCTAGATACGGGGAAATCTGTCAATTCGCTCTCTTATGCATTCAGATTTTCCAAGCCTCAAGCTCTTTCTCCCCTGCATAGGAAGACAGGTTTGAATTTTAGTCCATTCTTCTAAAAGACCAAATTTAGGAGGGGGGACTAAACAGAAACAAAATATTGCCATCCCTGTGCTCTTCCTAACTTTCCTTCACCCTGATGATGCAAAGTCTCTTGCCAAGCTCTTCTTTTACCTGGGAAATAGATTTGTCTTCACTAGTGACTCTCTGCTCTTGCAGTCTTTGCTACTGCCCTAATCGCCTGCTCTTCTCCTGTGTTGTCCTCTCCAGTAGAGATGGGCATGAAATGAACAATTTTTTGTTTCCGTTTTTGTTTTTTTGTTTCATTATGTAACGAAACGACAAATGAATTTTGCCTCCAAAATCAAACGAAACGAACAGAAACACCAGAAATTTTGTCGTCCGTTTCGTTTTCATTACGGCAATACATTGAATTGCTTTAAATGCTAAAAAAACACAAAAAATTGAAATAAATAGTAACAAAACGGTAACGAAACGAACAAAAATGAAAATGATTTTTTGCAAAAATTCACAAAAAATGGAAACGAACCGAAACGGGCCCCCTAAACGACAAATGACAAACGAAACACCATTTTTTTATTCGTGCCCATCTCTACTCTCCAGGTGTTTTGGCCTCCCAGGGCCAACGCTGGCTTTTGTCTGTTTCATTTTGTTTCTGCTAGATATGCCAAAATGGACTCACGCAACCGCCTTGTGGAAACCACAGCCAATATCGGCACTGTTTGGTTGGGTGGGACACACACACACAGAGAGAAACTGAATGACTGCCATTTCCTGGGTTGGTTTTCTTTGCTTCTCATTTGCAGCTGGAAGGGTGTGTGCACCAGGGATAGGGTGGGAGGCTATTCAGTATGAAGTCAATTAACCCAGATAATACACTAATAAAAAGGTTGCTCAAACACACAAAACAGTAGTTATAAGAAGATGCCCCTAGGCTATTTTGCCGACATGGTGTAGCATTCAATAATTAACTATTCCTTGCCTAATTAACTAAGACTTCACTGAAGCTGAGTGAGAACTATTAACCAATTAACAATTCCACACCCAAGTCTGACTCAATCTATGCATATATGTAAAAGAGGGAGAGAGAAGAAGCATCAGCTAAGTGCGGATGGAACAGATTGAAATATTAATGAACATATGGAGCTGTATTATATAAAATAAATTAATCACGGGTTTAGCATAATCCTGTCTACACTGACCAGGCTGGGGAATGGCTCTCCACCAGGTTTGGAGCCAGGAGCCTCTCCCAGACCTATCTGGCTTGAGTCAGCAAACAAGCCTGAGGCCTTGTACCTCAAACGCTTTCCTAGAGCACTCTGCTCTTTTGCTTCTCTCAAATGAACCCCTTTCCAAAACCTGCCAGTGTTGGGTGCCAATTTTTATTTTCTCAGAAGAGGGAGCATCAATGCCATCCAAGATACTTTTTTAAAGGGTAAAAAGTTCAGGATACCTCTGTCACCATGCCCACCACAGGCCCAAGTTCTCTAGTGCAGTTCAGCTTCAGTCCTGTAAGGCACACAGAAACAATGTCCACATTTTTAAAAAGGATGTTGACAACCTCGAGCGGGTACAGAGGAGAGCGACTAGGATGGTTGAAGGCCTGGAAGAGATGTCTTATGAAGAACGGCTTAGGGAACTGGGAATGTTTAGCCTATCAAAAAGAAGACTGAGAGGGGATATGATAGCTATGTTTAAATATTTGAAAGGATGTCATATTGAAGAGGGAACAGGTTTGTTCTCCATGGCTTCAGAGACTAGGACTCAGGGCAATGGTTTCAAACTACAGGAAAAGAGATTCCATTTGAACATTCGGAAGAACTTCATGACAGTTAGAGCTGTTCGGCAGTGGAATATGCTGCCACGGAGGGTGGTAGAGTCTCCTTCTTTGACGGTCTTTAAGCAGAGGCTGGATGGCCATCTGTCGGAAATATTGTGAAGGGGTTCCTGCTTGGCAGGGGGTTGGACTCGATGGCCCATGAGGTCTCTTCCAACTCTATAATTCTATGATTTTTCAATGAACCATTATCATTCCTCCACCATCAAAAAGTGTAGAATTTTAATGAGTAATAGAAGCTCTAATCCAAATCAAACTCCAGGAGTGAAGAAAGAGGGGAGGGGGGTAAAGACTAATTTCTCTTACCACATTTTAGTGATGCAAGACAAATTCAAACCTGCACTTCAGTAATGGCAACATGAAGTGACAGACAAGCAGCATTCACAGAGGACGTGAGACACAAAACCTTGGCATTATTTCTTACTTTCAGCAAGGAGGCGTCCCTGTTTTTGAGAACTATTGCAATGATGCATCAAGCAATGGACAAGAAAATGCGTCTTCTGTTATTCATTGATTTTCTGGTCTTGAGGACTACTCCCATAACTTATTCCGCTGATAAAGATATTGCTCAATTTAGCTCTTCTTGCTGCAAGTCTCTTCTGCTCTTGTGGGTAGTCTCTGCTCCTACATTCCACTAGAGGGCGATACATTTAATCTTCCAAAGTCCCAACCTCCTTGCCTTTGCATAACATTTCAAAATGGAATGCCATCAAGTTGAATGCTTATTACAGGGGTATCCAAACTTCAGCCCTCCAGATGTTTTGGACCGCAACTCCCAGAATTCTAAGCCTAGATTGCCAATGACAAAGAACTGTGGGAATTGTGGTCCAAACATCTGGAGGGCCAGAGTTTGGACACCACTGGCTTATTAGCTTCCTTCAAATGGCAAAGGCTTCAGTACAGGCATTTGCTCCATGCCAGCTTAATACAAAAAATCCCATCCCAAAAAGCAGTGCCAGTGGAAAGCTTTAGGAACCATCCCCAGTACATCTGTTCCCACAGGCCTATGGAACCTTCTGGCTTGCTTGCAGGGTTTTGGAACATCACGGTCAGCCCCCTTCCCACCCAGCATCTCCTGAAGAAAAGGGAACTTCGATACTACATTAATACCAAGGGTCAACCCCTAACTTCTTCTTTGGATACCTGTAGCATTGGGGATAAATGATGCTGAGGTACCATCAGAGGTTTCCAGGTAGAGAATATTCAGAAGTGGTTTCCTGTTCCTTCCTTCTGGGACTGTGAAGCTTGCCCAACGCACATAGGCTGCCTGTTCTCCCAGGGGACACCATGGGGAACCAAACTCCCAACCTCTGGCTCAGCAGCCAGATACCTAATCCACTCAGCTATCCAGAGAGTGGGAAACATAATGCCTGCTATAGAATAGTAACTGGAAGGACGGAAGATGGGGAAACGTGTTCACTGTTTGGCACTCAGAGGAAAGGTTTACTGGGGAGCAGGGAAGGATACAGGATAGGGGACCACTTCGTGTGCACTTGCCACATTCATCTGGGAAGTTGCAAAAGGAAGTGGTAATGTGGCAACTTCCAGCAGCGGCTAGGTTGCTGACTTTACAAGGTGTACAAGGTTGGATCATACTATTATTGCAACATATAATGAATTGTGCAGAAGGGCAAAGAAAGCATAAAGATTTGTGTATTTCTGGTGCGGTCTGCTAAATTATGGATGAGAGTAAGGCCAGCCCCCCAAAATAAAATGTGGAGATCAAAATATAAATTTTTGCTCCCCTGAGTCAGCAATTCTTCTCCAGCTTGTTATAGCAGAAGATTCTTTAAAAAAAAAAGTGAAACTTTATGTGAAGAGGTTGATAACAGCCTTTTTCTTTAATACTCCTCACCTCTCCCCCACTTAAGGAGAGGGGGAGCCAGAACAATGACACTCCCTAATTGACCCTCACTTGTGGAAGATGCCCCTTGTAAATAAGTACAGAAAATGCAATCCCATAAATAATTTCCAAAGACATCTCCTGTGCTTTCTATTCAATACCCATACCAAAGCAGAGTTAGTGAATTTGCATGGGAGAATTACAAATGATACATCAAATATTTGTTTGAAATGCAAGTTATTTTTTTATTGTTTTAGTTAGCATTACCATGGCCAATGATCATTGTCTGAATGCAAATTACCTCACAAAGAGGTACTAGCTGCAAAAAAGAGAGAAGTGTGTGTCATCTCTTATACTATCTGCAAAAAAAAGACAGAAGTCTCTTTCAGGTGACATTTTTCATCTTCTCTAATCAAATCCAGCAAGGGCAGGGGAGGGAGGCCTTAGCACTTTTCCCAAATAACTTTTTTTCATAATCTCCCATTCATAAAACAATTCACTCTCTCCCATTCACTCTCAAGTCATGCATTACCAATCAAAAATTCCACTGCTGTGTCCTTTGCCTACTAAGAGTAGATTTTGGGAGACACTGGTGTGGTGGGAACCACATGGCCAACAAATGTAGAGTAGAAATGATATGTGCAGTGGCTGCTTTAAAAAATATTTCTCTCATTCTGAAAGATAAAATATTTCATAAAGTTTTTTTTTGCCCTAGGCCACACACACCCCCGCAAGCTTCCAGAAGGGCTGTGTTTTCTTAAATTGGGGGTATAGGAGGTAGAATGAAAATTAATTGTCAAGCTGTCCCTCTTTTCCACTCCTAGTTTCTTTCCCAAATCAACATGTGTCACCTCTCCTTCATCTATTTCCAGCACCCATAAGAATTTTGACACATTTTCCCATCAATTCCGGGTTTTCCATCTGAATTCAAGGAGAATCAGGATCCAGGTGATTCCGTTTATGTTGATCTGCATGCTTGAGCTGAATAACCCTGGTTTCCTTCCTAAGCAATACTTTTACCATAATTGCAGGAGAAAGAAAATGTATTACATTTGACACCTTAATCCCACTGCTTAAAACATGTTCTGCCAATGGCTCAAGAAGTCAACATTGCACTGCCTTCATTTATTAAGAGAGGAAGCCCAGGCTGTGAAATCTGGGTGCGTAGAATATTTTAAGCTCGAAGTCATATTGGAGAAGTGTGATTATTTTCCTTTCTGCTACCAGCAGTGTATAGGGAGAGTGGAATGTTATTACTTTACCGGAGCCCTTACCTGCACCACCAACTAGCATTTTTTATTACTTCTTTATTGATAATCTATTCCTGTTGTGATCACTATCCGCCCCCTGTTTGTTTTCACGGCTTGTGGTTGCATATTGGATGGAAAGCTTTAAGGATTTTTCAGCAATAACTCCAAATCTCATTCCTAGTGGAGAAATCTGACCATTTTTCAATGTTGCAATGTTGCTTTCTTTAAAATAAAAAAAAGGAGGGAGAGAAACTTCTCTTTCCCCGTGGGTTTGTTTCTTATGCCTCACTCAAAGCTGCCATGCACAAACCTTTAGGCTTAAAAACATTTATTCTAATTGGGTAATCTGATGTTCTTTTAAATAAGTCTGACCTGAAGACATTTAGCATTTATAGAACTATGTCTAAATAAATCCAACATTGGCCAACTGAGTTAAAATATATTGTTCATCAACAATTAAAGTTGCAACAGTCACTTTTTTATTTTTATTCTATTTTTATTTGTATTTTAATTTTTATTTGCACAAATGGCCCTTTTTATGTTGGCAATAAATACATCAAGTTATTCTGAGGTTTGGGTACTAAACAGAATTCAACAATTTTGCTGAAAACAAAATTAGAAAATCATTATTTTGTGTAGAAATATGATTTTTCAAATTCAAAAAATTTATTTTAACATAATTGGTTAGAGCTGGAGTCTGAACCCTATCAACCAGTTATGATTGTTCGTGAACGTTATAACTATAACTTTTTTAAAAGTTATAGCTATATGGTTATAGCTTTTTAAACATCTACCTTTCCCAGTTTTCAAAACCACTTAAAATACTTCTCTTGTAACTTTTCAGAAAACAAATCTGGATAGTGGCAGCATCTGGATTGTGGCACAAAATACACTCCCATCACCTCCTCAACAAAGTACAAAATAGCAGCACCGGGCACAGCACAATCCAGCCCTCATATCCCCATCCCCATATAATAAGTAAGCAATTGCAAAAAGGGGAGGGACAAAGGTCCCTGTGCCAACCATAAAATAAACCCTGACATCCATAACTGGCTGATACTTTTATTAGGCCAAGCAAAAATGGACCAGAAAGAGGTACAAACTTTCAAGATCATAGATCTGTTCCTTAAAGTAAGCAACAGAGGGGGAGAGAGCAAGGCTTGATTTAAAGTTCTTGATGTCTAAGTGGAGTCTGAAGATGCAAGGGAGAAGTAAGGTTACAGATGCAATCCAATGGGACTCATGATTGAGATAACATTTGAAATTGCCCGTTGATTGTCAGTGAGCTCAAACATTAGAACACTTGACTCCTGCATCTTAAAACTGCACAGGTTCTCACAGTCAACTTAGACTGTTTCCATCGCAAGCACATAAGCTCTCAGGCAGTGGGAAATAGTAAATTAAACAGCAAAAGAGAGAGGGGGGGTGACATAACTGCTCATTGAGTGGCATTTCCAATACAACATAGTTAGAATGTTGTACCAAAAACAGGATATTATTTGCAAGTTAGATGCTCTTTGGTACTAGTTATGCCTACACTTCTGGGTGTGGTTTGTTGGTTGGCTGGTGGGGTTTTGTTAAATCCATTTAAGAGCCCTGGCTGCTCAGTTGTACATGTAAAATCGTCATCAAGACCTCAGATGTAACTGACACCTGCCCGTCCCTCTTAAGAAGACCCAGCAGTCCTCTTGTTTGAAGTGTGATATTTTTCCCACTCTGGGCAACATGCCTTTACAATTTTATGCACTGAAATGCTGCAGTGCCAAAACACCCGGTCTCTGTATTCAGTTCTCCAATGGCTATACATGAAAGGAAACTGTTCCATTGCATCAGCATCCCAGACAATAAAAATATTTTGGCTGGGAGCCTGACAAACCAGACGTCACTGCCATCATCTAGGTCCAAATCAAACATCTCCTCTTATTGAACACAAAGGTTTTTTCCCCCTCTTATCCCATACACCTACAACACGAACTTTGGATTGCTGCCATGTCCCTAGCCAACATAAGCCAAACCACAGTGTGCCCAAGAACAAGGAAATGTGTCTTGCATAGAAGGATTTGAAGAAAACCAAACACATGAAAGGCAATTTGGTATAGCAAACACAAATCCACACTTGCAAACCCTTGGAGGAACTTCTCCTGAATTCTGTGCACTGGGCAATCTCTGCCGGGTATCAGTTTGAGCCTATCAGCCTACTACTTGAAAGGGAGAAATTTAAGAGGTTCAGGAAAGAGATGCTGGTGGCTCTGTCGATCGGTCCAAGCATTAAGATGCATTTGACTCTTAAATTTGGCAAGATATTAAGAAAATATAAGCAAAAAAAGATATAACAAAATATAGTTTATTTACAATAAGGCTGAAAACTAGGTGATTAGACAAAATGGTACAGTATTAATATTCAAAATTATATTACTGTAGTCCCCCATTTATCACAAGGGTTATGTTCCAAAAGGGGCATGGTGGCTCAGCGGGCTAGAGCACTGAGGGGCGGCGGGCGGGCGGGGGCGGGCGGGGGCGGGGGTGGCAGGGGGCAGCAGATGGTGACGGGCACGGGGGTGGTCGGCGAGGGGCGGGGGGACAGATGGCAGTGGCCAGCAGGGGGCGGCGGGGGGACAGCAGGTTGGCCAGCACCCCCTCTCCATTTTGGCACCCTAGGCAACTGCCTAGTTCGCCTTGATGGACGTGCCTGCCCTGGATGTGGCATATGGTCAACTCATTCATTCCCTAATGGCAGGCAATGGCATCATAACATTTTCCTTCTCGAAGCATGTCTAGCAATTTAACCTTCTCATGGATCATCAGGTACTTCCTCTGGTGCTTGGGTTCCTTGCCAGAAGCCTTAGAAGGTGCAGAGGGTTTGAATGACATAATAGGGATTGCAGAAAAACTGCAAAAATACAGAGTACATGGCACAAAACAAAATACTTGGTGCAGCGATATGTGAAGAATTGGGAGGCTCGATATTTCTGCTTCCATTTCCCCATTTCCATGTCCACAACCAGGATTAAATGAATGGGGCAGTCCGATTGGCCAGACGTGTGCCTCCAGCTGTGCTGTATTTTGATTTTCAGCATCTCCACATCACACTTTCCTAAACAATGCTATGTGTTCTTTGTCTTTTGAGTAAACATGCTATACAGTATTTTATATCTTACTAACATTTTCCTTCATTTTAATTAATGTTTACATTTTGTAATTAATAATTATATTTTTATTTTTAATTACTTTATTTCAACATAAAAACAATTCATTATAAGTTTTGTGGATACCGCGATACACCAGGAAAATTCGCAAAAGAAAATAGTTATGTTCCAAATAAAAATCAGCAATATACCAGGCCTCCAATATATGAACCACAATATAGAGAGGGATTACTCTAAATATTCCATGAATTTAGGAAGACTGAAAGGGGATTTTCTAAAAAAAGAAGCAAGAAATTAAAAAAAAATTGCATGACTTTAGGAAAATTGGACTTTCATAGTTTGGCAGAATAGCAATATATAAAATGAAGATTTTCCTTAAGATAAATTTGTTATTTATGCTGCTATTGCAAAAGCCAATTGAAGAGTTACATGATTGGCAAAACATGATTCATAAATTTCGTAATCAAGAGAAAAAGAGAAAAAAATTGTAAAAGAAAAAAACACAAAATAATGATATAATGTTACAAAAACAAGAGAGTTGAGACTTCATAATGTAATGTTATATTATATAGCCAACCAAATGAGACATACACTTGGTATTATATCCCAGTCAAATAAATTAACATGGTTGAATACAAAATCACAAGAATTAGAGTTGAACCATGAGACTATTTTTACATACAACATGATAAAACTACAATAATAACAAACAAAAATGAAAATATTTTTCTTAAAAATATACTTTTAATCTGGAATAAGTATAAAGAAATATTTATCTCATCAATTTCTCCATTACATCCAGTAGTATGGTTAGGAAAAATTACTAGGGAATCTGAAACAAAATATGGGGGATTAATTAGGAAAGAAGCAACCTATTAGGATATCAGCTAGAAAAATTAGGTAATAAAGAGCAAATAAATAAGTATTAGGAATGGAGAGATCAAGTAGAGCAATGGATGAAAGACTAGGCAAAAAGGTGTAAATGTAGGAAACTTCTGAAGTTTGAGGGAATGATACTACAAAAAGAAGAGTTATAAAAAAGATTAGTAAAATCTATAAAATATTATTGAAGACAGAGGATCAAAAGGTTCGCTCAAAACATTATGGAAAAATAGTTTGGGGAGGACAAGTAAGTACCAGGATTTGGAAAAATACATGGCATATAAGAATATTGAAATCTATGTATCTAGTTAAAGAATTTTTTATAAATTAGTTTCATAGAATCATAGAATCATAGAGTTTGAAGAGACCTCAAGGGCCATCCAGTCCAACCCCCTGTCGTGCAGGAACCCCCATCACAGTATTTGAAGAAGCACAAGGCGTGCAGCTGAGAAGGTCCTCTGAGGAAACAAGGCAGGGCTGCTTGGGGTCAGGGGAGAGGCAGAAAAGGTGGCTGCTCTCTCCCTCCGGGGGACCTACAGGCAGGAGAAGAGTGGCAGTGGCAGGAATCCCCATGCAGGAGGTGGTGACAGCAGTGGCAAGAGGCCGCACTTTGGAGGTCTTCTCTCAGGAAGAACGGGGTGGAATCCAACTCCAAACCTCTCATTCTAAGGCCAGGTACCTGACCCATGGTGTGGATGTGGACTTCTAGACAACTTCTTTTCTGAGTGCTGACATTTTGTGTGTACAGAATGTGGTCTATGGGGCCCCAGAACGAATCATCTGAGTTTCCATTATTTCCTATGGGAACATTTGCTTTGATATACGAGTGCTTCAGTTTACAAGCATGTTTCTGGAACAGATTATGCTCACAAACCAAGGTACCACTGTAGATGCTAACCACTCCATGTTGTGTTGGAGAGGATGTCAGAAAATTGGTACTTATTTTCATGTATGGCGGGAATGTGGGAATAGATTGAATTTTTGGGAATTGGTTTTCAATGTGATAAATAAAATGATTAAGTTTAATTAAGTATGTCCTAAAATTAGCATTTTAAGCAATATTTTATAGACAGAAATGTAATTAGACAACTGAATAATTGATTTCCAATTTATTAAGAGCAGGAAAATTAATTCTAGCTATGAACTGAAAAATCAAGTATGATCTTCAGTTAAGTGCAGAAATTATGGGTTGTTCTAAAAGAAATGGGTTGTTTCTCATCACTTTATCATCTTGATGCATAACCTGTATTATGGAAAAGAAGCTACCATTATGACAGACTGTAGAGAAACAGAATAGCTTCCTATGGGCAAAGGGGTGTATTTAATCCCCTTCTGTTTTCAATCTGTAGGCAGAACATAATAACATTGAATTCAGGTAAAAGAAAGGGAAAATTGGCAGGAGATAAGATATCACTGGATCGTTTTTAGTGCAAATGAAAGATGAACGTTAGGAAGACAAAAATTGTGACTACAGAAGAGCTACACAACTTTAATGTTGGCAATGAAGAAACTGAAATAGTTAGAGATTTTGTATATCATGGTTCAACCATCCATTCAAATGGAAGGAACGAATGAACTAGGAAAGACCTTCAAGTGTAAGGATGTGCCACTGGAGACCAAGACCAAGATTGTCAACAATCTTGTACTTCTGATCACCATGTATGGGTGGGAAAGGTAACATGGAAATTTGTGATTGGCTTGAAACATGGTGCTGGAGGAGGGTTTTGAAGATGCCCTGAACTTCCAGGAGGACAAAGAAGTAAGTCTTAGATCAAATCAAGCCTGAACTATCCAGGAAGGCAAAAATGTTGAAATGGATGCTGTCCTAATTTGGGCACATCTTGAGTTGAGCTGGGCTACTGAGAACAGGCCATTTTGGAGATCTGTCATTCATAGGGTTGTCATAAGTTGAAGATGACTTGACAGAACACAACAAAAATAGACAGTTTGGTGCTATAGCTATTAGGATGAGTGAACAGGGAGTGTAATTGAATTAAAGGAGGAGTGATTATTAAGTTGAATTAAAGAAATGGTGACATATTAAAGAAGAGGTGCTAAGTAAGAATATTTTATGGATATTAGAAAAGAAATGTATTCATGTTGTATTTTCATAGGGCAAGAGATGTGTACCTTCAAAAAAAGTCGGTGCAATGTTGGAAAGGGAATTGTGCTCCACAGAAAGAAGAAAGTGTGGTCATATCTCAACTGGTGGTGCAGGACACACAATGTGTATAGTTTTTGTGGTTTATAGTTTTCAGAGGTTTTAAGTTTGCATAATTTTATATTTTTAAAAGATAAATAAGAAAGAAAGAAAGAAAGAAAGAAAGAAAGAAAGAAAGAAAGAAAG
>JAHTLZ010003547.1:21563443-21589945 GCA_023846285.1 Phrynocephalus versicolor
ATTTATTTATTTATTTATTTATTTATTTATTTATTTATTTATTTATTTATTTACCTCTCCATCTGACCAAAAGGTCACTCTGGGTGGTTTCCGACTTTTAAACATAACACACAATATGTAACTAGATAAAATCAACATAATAAACCATAATTAAATAAAAAAAACAGTAGCAATAAATCTAAAATAACATAAGGTAAAAACAAAGCATAGGCAGATTAAATGTATCAGAAAACCAGGTCAGTGGCATGATAAAGTTCTTAGATGTGTATTAGAGAATTGCATTTATTAACCCATCCTAATATGGATAGCGTGGGGTGGGGAGGAATTCATGAAGGTTGGCTACCGCTGTCTTCACTGCCTACCAGTGTGTTATTCTGGTACTGCAGACGCTCCAAAATTTGGGGGCTTTTTAAAGTCTTTTGCACCAGGGTTCAGGGAATGGGCTGCAAAAAGCCAAGGTGGCTTTTCCACATCACCCAAAGCTGTCCTTACTTCCTTTGAGGGGTTGCTTCTCTCCCATGAACTCTGTTCAACATCCTCAGTCTCATGTTCACACTCAACTGAAGTGTGAGTGACCTCAACTAGCAAGAATCTTGGGGCTCTAGCACTATGGAATCCCCATTGGAAAAAATTGCTGGGTGCCAGTCTTGTTGGCCATCTGACACACCTGTGAAAGACCTCAATGGAGGGTTTCTGCTGCTTTTTGATCTGGGAGTGGACTGTGGCATCCTTGTTAGTATTTTTACTTTTCAGTGGCCAATTTTGCAATTGTACATGGAATGGCGAGGACGCCATCTTGTTCTCCATGTCCAGCAACAATATGCTTTAGACCAATTCTGAGATGAGGGGAGCACACAATGTTGTCCTCCTCCACAACCCCTTGCATTTTATCTGTGTAACTCTACTACATCAGGGTGAGAAGTACTGGTTGACCCATGGTCAACAGGGGTCTCCCCAGTCCTAGTCCAACTTTCCCACATTAGGGTTTTGGCTCTTCATGTCTTACAGACTACCACTCCCCATAGCCACCACCAGTGTGGCCAGTGTGAAAGCACTATGGAAGTTGTCGTCCAGAACAGAAGGGCCATAAGTTTACCACTCCTCTATCAGGCTGGTTCTTTTACAATCCTGTAACCACTAATACCATATGCAGCATTTAGCTGGCCTTGACAATAATCCATTAGAATGGGTGGAAAATGGATTTATTGAATATGTGCTTGTAAGAAATAAAGGCAACCTTTCAGTGCAACAGTCAGTTCAGTTCTGGAAGGGAGGATAATAAGGGACAATGTTGTTTAAGAGGTCCTGTTGGTGGAGGGGAGCAATGCTGTTTAGTTTTATTTTAACTTCTTTTATATTTTGTATTTGTATTTTGTATTGCTTTATAAAAAATTCTAAAAAAAAAAACTTTAAATGGGTGGGAAAATATCAGTTTGAGAATAATTATAATGTCCAGAGGAGGACAATCTCAGTCTACACTATAAAACTGAGTTCTGTGTAAATGTTTGCTGGTGGTCAGTTAACATCCAGTATATACTGTACATATAAAAGAGCTAGAACAGTGCAGGATGTGCTTCATGTTTGCTACTCTTGAACAAAAAAGCTTCACACCAAGTAGCATCAAATTCTGGAAATTGTAATATACTGTAATGGTCAACATTTTATAAATAAATAATCTGTTGTATTACACAGTGATTACACAACACAAAATGACTGGAATCCTGTTGTGCAGCTCTGCCTGCTCGGTGGGGATGACATCAGCACCGCTGGCAAACTGACACTGATGGACGGCTTCTTTGGCCCAATTTCAGGATGCATGTGAGTTCATCCCTTTGTGCGCAAAGCTTGCAGGCCCCGAGATCACCTATATAATCAGCGACAATGTGCCACTGCTGATGACATCACCTTCACTGTGCCCACAGAGTGGTACAAGAGGATTTCACCCCAGGAAATGCCATTTATATACTATGAAGTAAAGGTCACAAAGAGTTGGTCACGACTGTAATGACACAACACAACCCCTCTCGAAATGGTCCTAAGCGATTTGCAAGATTGTCATGAAAGCATAAAATGCAACATGCACAACAACAAACAAGGCAGATGCAATGCTTCCTTCCCCCAAAGAGAGAGAGAGAGAGAGAGAGAGATCGCTTCTTAAAAACTAACAAATGGCAATACCTACTTGAAGCAAGGTAGGACGACATTGCTTTTAACCAGCCTTCCAAAAGCAAATGAGGAACCGGACTCACCTCCCTGGAAAAGAAGTTCTAAAATGGAGCAGACCTGCACGGACGTTTGTGGTTTGAGCCCTCACCAATCATACATCTTTCAGCAAGATGAGGCCTATACTGTGATTCCAGAAAATGACCACATGCTCAGCATATCAGATTTAATAATATCTGAACATTTCCGTATTCTTAAATTGATTGATACATTCATTTGTGAGCACAGGGCAGAAAAGCACTAAGGAGATAAACATAAGCAAATAGGTCAGCTAGCCTAGCCTAATAACTTCTCTGTATTTTTCATGGCATTGGGGTTACTAGTAAGAATACGTGAAGCACCTGAGCAACACTGAATGCATCTGAGTATGCACAGAGGGAAAATTTGGGTAAGTTTCTGCATGATTCAAAATGGATTACATCCCCCTTGGCAATTTCTGCTACAAGAAAATCACGAATGGCAAGTCACAAATGGAAATTGAATGGACATGTAACATTCAAAAGGGACATTACATGCTCAGATAAGACATTTTCTACATACCTCACAGAGTTTAATTCTCATTCTCTGCACTGCACCATGCCCTAAATAGACCAAGCATATGCTGCTGCTGTTTCTTCTTCACTTTTTAATTTGGGAAGCATATTTATGTTAAACATAGAATCTCCTGAACCACAAACTGCATTTACATGAGCAATAGCATAATGCATCGAGAAGAGAATAAACCAATAGTGCAACATAATTTCTAAAGGAGCAAATAATTCCTCAAACTCAATTAAAACAATTAATTTACACATTGGCAGTGCAATCCTACACATATCTCCTTACAAACAGCTCTATGGAGATCAGTGTTTTATAACAATACAGCTAGCAGATCACATGCATGTTTTGACTAAACTATTTGTAGAATTTTTTCCTTCATGCTTGATTCCTAATCAAATACCACATAAAAGACAGACTCGCGTCCAGTTCAGCCACCACCCAAGTCCACCTGAACAATCTGCTGCTGACCTTTCCTTACACAGGCATCTAGCACACAGAGGAAATAAGAGGAAATATGGTGGCTAGAATATTGCTGGTGATTTAAATGTGTGTAAGTCACATCATGTGAGTAAGTACTGGCTGTGTTACAAGGCATACCTGACTACATAACAGGGATACTATGAATAATGCTGAATAATGCACCTAGTGCCTTGTTAGTGGCAATTTACTGTGGTGAGTATCTTACACCCATGTAAATCTCCCACAGGATTCTGGTCTTTAAAAAGAAAAAAGAAAAGAAATGTACGGGATGACAAGAGTAAACAATGATGGCACACAGACATGGGCACGGAGCGGCGAAATTCTCGTTTCCGTTACTGTTTGTCGTTTCCATTACGTAACGATAACGATAACGAGAATTACTCTGCTCCAGCTCAAACCCGACCCGATAAAGATAAATTGGGTCTGATTTGTCGTTGTCGTTCATGGCATCGTGGCGATCGCGCAATGCCAAGCAGCACAGACAGAAAGTTTTAAAAATAACAAAAAAAAACCCGATTCCCGGCCAAAAAAGCAGGTGGAAATATGCCTGCCTAAGTGAGGGCACCTACCAGAGAGGGGTGGTTTCTGGGTGGGGGGTCCCCGGCCTTCCCCCCTCTCCTTTCCTGGGCTGATTGCACCAGGCTGGGGGGGTTCATCCTCATCATCTCAGTCTATGCCATGCGGTGGGGGGGATCCAAAATTGCGACCACAATATTTATTTTTAAATCGTGGTCCAAAAACCCACCAAAGCACAACAGAAACATGTGAAAATTAGGTATTTTAAATGCCCGATTTTTATAGTAGCAGCAGTGGGTTTTTCTTGCAATAAAACGTCTCCATTGATTTTATTTTATTTTATTTTTATTTTTATTTTTTTACACCTGCACACGTGCAATGATGGGCTGGCCATGGGATGGAACCATGCAAATTTTTGGAGCCATTCCACCAATCGCATGGCCAGGTTTTGACTGAGACTTCTGGATGTGCCAGAGAGGACATAAAAAGCCCACCAACCCTAAGCCTAAGCCTAAGCCTAAGCCTAACCCTAACCCATACTCCAGTACACTGTCCTTCTTAGTGGGCCAGAGGCACCCAGAGGTGCAGCCCACTAACCCAACCTAACCTTAACCATAACCCTAAGCCTAGCCCTTACCCTAACCCCAAACCTAACCCAGATTCGTACACAAGTACACTTCCCTTCTTAGTGGGTCAGAGTGATGCACCCAGAGAGGTGCCTCCAACTCCAGACCCACTCCCTCCCTAATCGTAACCTGTACGCTAGTACGCCAGTATGCTTTCCTTCTTAGTGAGTCAGAGAAGCGCCGAGAGAGGTTCCTCTGCCACACTTACCCCCCAACCCTAACATAATGTATGGTACGCGGTGGCTACACGTTACGCTTCCCTTCCCTTCTTAGTGGGTCAACTCAGAGGCATCCAAAAAGGTGCCTCCCAGAGCCCACTTACCCCAACCCCAACCCAAACGACAAATGGAAATGGAAACGACAAATTTTTGGAAGTTTCCGCAACAAACGGAAACGACCCGAAACGGGCCCGTCCCGACAAACGACAACTCGAAACATCATTTTTTCTGGTTGTGCCCATCTCTAATGGCACATAAATACAGTGTTACCTCAACGTATGAATTTAATCCATTCCCAATGCATGCTCTTAAGTCGAACTACTCTTAAGTCAGGGTACCTATCTAAAAAATTGAAAAAATAAGTTTAAAAATGAAAAAAAGGGGGGGAAATTGTAAGTTGAGCGGACCATATCTAAAATTTGTAAGGCAGCAGTTAAAACACCAACAGTTTTCTGCACTTAAGTCGAATTGCTCTTAAGTTGAGCTGCTCTTAAGTTGGGGCACCACTGTAAAGGGAAATTCGTCTGCGATGAGGGTGCATCTCAATATAAAGTCCATAGCAAACCTTTGGGTGTGTGTTCTTGTTTTTTAATGCCTATTTCAATTCCTAGAGCAAATCCAGTTGCTAATTAGTATTCTCTCTCCGAGTTAAATCCTCTAGCCTCACTCAAGTCAATGGGAGTTTCATCGGAATGAGAGCTGATTGACTTTAGCCCTCCAGGATCTATTATTTTCCATTAAAAACACCTAGCAAGGGATGTGGTGCTTGTGAGAATTCAGAGCTGTGCTGGCGCAGTGGGCACACTGCTTTCCAGCAAGCCATATTCATGGCCTCTAATACCTTCACATATCATAATCATTTTGAAAGCTTCAACACATGTCTTCTAATGGTGTCACTCTATATAATGAGATATGCAAATTAGAGTGTTATAGAGAGTCTTAATTGCATTATATCATTCAGAGTTGTAAATGTTCAGCTAGTTACTGTCCAGGTAGAGCAATGAAGCTGGGGAATGGAGGTTAGAGAAAAGGAAAAGAAGAAGAGATATTCTCTCACATTTTTCCTCCTCTGACTGACCCCCCCCAAAAAAAAATTAAATAGGCTTCCTTTACTAATAGGGATATTAATATGCTCCTCAGATGCTGTTGCAACAGTCAGTAAACACAGCGGGCCTCAGGAGGTGCAGCTGCTTTGCCTCAGAAATGCTTTCTGAACCTTGGCTTCGGTGTTTTGGGTTCCTCGGGCCCCATTTCATACACGGCTTTTTAAACCTGATTGTAGACCCTTGAGGCAAGAAGCTTAGATCAAATACAGTTTGGCAGGTAAAGGCCATGCTGGATACTACATAAGCAAACTCACTTAAGGAGGAGGGGGAGAAAAGAGGTGCACACAGTAGAAGTAACCCTCTCCTTGCCATATAGACAGGGAGTTTCCACTACAGAGCTCTCAACCCATAGGTGCACGCACGCACGCGCGCGCACGCACACACACACACACACACACACACACCTGAAAGGTCTTATAGAAACTCTCGTTCTCAAACAACAAATGAATTAACACAGGACTGTGCTATAAAAAAATAGCTATGGAGGATTCACGTAAGCTTTGGTACTACTGACACATTTTATTTATTTATGTATTTAGAGTATTTTACCCCGCCTTTCTCCTTGGAAAAGGACCCAAGGCGGCTTACAGTAATGAGGGATAATACACAGTCCAGTACAATTAAGACATGTTCAAGTATTTGAGAAATAGGAATTGAGGGACATCTTACAGCATTAGTAGACAACATTATTACATTAAAGCAACACGGTTATAAGTAGTCATAAACACAAAGTCTATATGAACCCATAGATTCATATAAAATACACATGGTAGTCCATCATTCAAGGAAAGCTTGTCTGAAGAGAACGGTCTTTGCCTGTTTACAAAAGGACAACAGAGAAAAGGCAGTCTTGGCCTCTAGAAGAAGGGAGTTCCAAAGTCTGGGTGCAGCAGTCGAGAAGGCCCTTTCATGGGTTCTCACAAGACGTACCTGTGAGGATGATTAGCACCAAAAGTTGTACCCTCATTAAATTTGCAAATATCAACTGGGACCCCAGAATCAAATGAGACTCAGTAGAGAGCAGGGCTTGACAGTAAGAGAAAGCTGGAAAGGGTTAGGATCGGGCCTACATAGGAATGCTATTTATTTATATATTTTCTATTTCATTTTATTGTATTGTATTAATATCCCACCCATCTGACCAATTGGCCACTTTATTGCCTACCCCATTAATCTAAGTTCAGAGGTTCATTTCCTTTGTGATGTATTTCTGTGTATTGCTATGTTTACAAAAGAGACAGCTGGCCCAGAGATGCATATAGTGTTAAAGCAAGCCTGGCTAATGGAGGCATATTTGCAGGGGGGGGGGGGCGGGCGGGGACAAATAGCTCCTGAATGTTATTATTTGCTACTATTATTGCTTCTTATACAACTAGACCAACAATTAGCATTCATTCCCAAACATAATACAGTATAAAGCAGCCTGGTATAATCTGGGATCAATGACCTGTTCTCTCAGTTGTCATCAACCCTGTTTACATTTCTATTGCCTTTTGAGGAGAAAAACAGAACTCCTGCCATCTTATCGTTGGCATTGCTTGTAATGTAACAACAAGATACTGGACTCAACCTAGCAGACCGTTTTACAGGGTCCACACGGTTGCTTAGCAACTATAGTACAGTTTTACCTCACCACTCTCCCCCCAAATCAGTAGGCCAATGGTCCATCAAGAGTAGGATGGGACAGGGCCAACCCAAAGCATTTATCTCCTTTTTTCTCTCAGCAGACCATTACATTATTTTCTCACACAAGTAAAAAAAAAAAGAGAGCTGAGCACAGAAATCCCCAGAACCATCATAGAGAATGTTTCTCTTAGTTTGCTCAAAATGCATCACTTTTCTTCTGAAAATTAAAAACAACTTCCATAAACAAGAGATATGACAAAACAACAAAAGTAAACACAGCGTAAGGTATCTGTTAAAACAGGCCATGAAATGAAAAGCTAAACACTCCAAACACTTCTGGGGGGAAAGAATGACTGGTGATGACTAGTGATTAGAGTGTAAGGATTGCAGCTAAAAGGTTCAATCCTTCTCTTCCTTTGTCCACCTCAAGGAGGTCATAGCTCAAGACCTTTGCTGCTGAGTCTCATCTGTAATCATGCTTTGTTTCCAAGTTTTGAATTGACCTCAACTGCCAATTTTAGGTCTCAGCCTGGATCCTGAGAAGAGTTAAATCAAAGATATTTATGGAATAAACGTTTCACCACCTTTATTCTCACTGTCATCTGTGGCCCTTCAGGAGGGTTGGACATCCTCCTGTATAATGCTGTGTAATGCTGAATGGGACTCAGGCAAGCAGGTCTGATAGGACAAAGTTGATCAGAAACTCTCCTTGCATGAATTATTTTGAGGTATCTTATGTTGGGATCTAAGCTTTTTTGAAAACCTCAGTTTTATCCTTTGAGCAGGCTTTGCCTTGTTCCTGTTTGTGACTTATCCCCCATTCTCTGTGGGCACAGGTTGCAGACAAACCAGCCAGTGATATCTGTTACTTCCTCTGAGCAATTGGGCAAAGAATTCACATTATGGTTAGACTATATTTACAATATGACTGGTTCTTGGTAAATATTGGTTAATAATTTTGTGTGTGTGTGTGTGTGTGTGTGTGTGTGTGTGTGTGTGTGTGTGTGTGTGTGTGTGAGAGAGAGAGAGAGAGAGAGAGAGAGAGAGAGAGAGATCTTCTTAATATGCAAACTTCCATCATCAACTTAAACACAAAAATATCACTGTATATTTACTGGCATCATCTGTTCAAAGGATCTGTTAGCGAGTGATGGGAGAAACCCTCCTCTGTCAAAACCATCACCATCATCTTAGAATTGGAGAGCTGGAAAGGACCCTGTGGAAAATCAAGTCCAGGCTCCCTATGAATAAGGCCCTATGGGCAACTGAAATCCCAACCTCTGGCTCCACAGTGGGATACTTCAACTACTGCAACTATCTCCAGTTGATGAAGCACTGCTGTTCTCAGAAAAGGCAATTCTTGGCAAGTAGTCTTTGTATCAGGCAGATTCCTACATTTCTCGTATCATGAATGCTGATTAACCTTCTATTAAGTAGAATCCACATCAAATGTATTTTTTATGTTCTCATTAGAGTGCTTTCTATCTAGGTGTGTCATCCTCTGGGATACTCTACAGTACTGGAGGCTCAACCTCTGCTTATCACACAGCTTAGGCTCCTCCTTTGCATGTTCCTTTTCCAACTGATGCTCAACATTCCCCATGCTCAGTCCTCATGGGCAGCCAGGGTGCAGGCTAAGATATCGGTATTTCTGCAAATGTCTGGATTCCTCTAGAACATGCCTTTGGTGTTTACCTGTGTCCGAAATGATTGGTGTGTTTATAGAGCAATGAAAGAGTCTGGGGAGTGGCCTGAGAGGAATTAAGATACTGCTCAGCACTGTTTTAGTCAGATAGGGCTGAAGGACAGATAGGGTTAGATAGGGACCTACAGAAAGACCTACACTTGGAGAAATCCTTCAGAGTCTCCACTTTGTCTCTGTTCCTGTTAGTGCTCAGCACTGTGCACCACTTCCATTCTTAGAAGGATTCATCCCTTGCATAAGTTTTTGGGCTAGTATTTATTCTTTGCAATGTAAGGGTTGGCTATTATTTATTATTTATAAACCCAGTGTTTTAATCACCACCACCCTTGATTCAAACTAGAAATTAATGTTATTAAACAGCCCTGTGAGCCCTCAATAAGGTGGAAAGCTGTTCTCTTAGAAATCCAAATAGGGTTCTCATTGCCTAATTGAAAGTGAAACCTGACCTTTCAACTAGGGATTTCATAGCTCAACAGGGGTTCTAATTTTTGACATTGATTCAGGTTGTCCTCCATCCTGCGATCTGAGGATGTAAGGTAAGCTATATATACTTCAAATAAATGAAGTCCTCCATATGGGCAAAAGCCATGGGCCTCTGTTCTCTATACCCCTATGTGTGACCACCCAGGACAACCAAAGCCTTCCTGTGTTGAGCATCAAGTTCTAGAAGAAAATATATGAATTCTGTTCACTTTGATGCAAGCAGAACTTGCACAGTCAGGAGTTCCATGGCTTCATAACCTGTTTCCACTGAAAACACCCAAGTGTGCCTAGGTCATGAATTTCCATACAAAGAAGAGAAGGCAACAACAACAAAAATCTTCCTTTTATATATGTAACTGATGCAGCGCATGACCTATAGACCATTACAAGATCAAAAATACAATGATTTTTTACACATCTTTGACCCTCTGCCAAGATTGCTCTAACTAAACCCAGCCATTCCAAAACTGCCCACACTAGCTTCCTCCCTGTCACTAACATTGTCACACCCTAAGAAAAGCTTCCTTGAAAGCAGAGAACCTCCTTGCAGAATTTTTGAGGCAAGTAAAGTGACAAAGCAAGCAGAGTGGTGAACACAAACCAGAGGGGAGAACAGGAGGAACAGGAGATATTCTGAGGGAAAGGTCTGCGTACTTGAACTGAAGCACCACCAATACAACTTTAAAAATCTGGCAAAAAAGAAAAACTTTTCTAAGTGTTTGGAGTAGAAAGTTCAAGGAGAAACGAGTGTTTGAACCATGAATAGCATACTCATCTGCATATTATATTTGCATATTGTACCCGCTTATAATGTTTATTGTATCTGCTGGGATAAGCTTATGAGCAAGTAGGGGTTAGACCACACGGCTGCCCTGTAAGAGCATGGCTGAGTTCACCACAAATATGCCTTCTACAGCCCAGGGGGTCACATGGTTTGGAGATGGAAAAGAGGCAGTTTTTGCTGTTGTTATTTTACTGCCATTGGTAAAGGAGGAGACTCTGTTCAGAAAATAAATGAAAAGTTTATCATGTTAGTAAGAGGAATCAGTAATCTTTGTTGTAAAATTATGCCCAGCTGGGCCATCGGTGTAGGTTCAGAGCTGAACAACCTTCTGCTGGAAATCGTTTCATGAAAGATATATGTTGTTCTGTTTTGTATGGAATCCTGTTTGGTAATAACAGTCCTTTTGATGTAAGACATACACACTTCATTTGCAAGTTCTTCCTATTGCCTACTTAGCCAAAATCTGCTACGTCCTAGAGAAAAATGTGAGTGAACACTTGGGATTTCTCACTCAACCTGAATTTTGGGTTAAGGGTTGTGTGTTGGGCAACTGTTGTGTGACTGAAGGAAAGATGACTGCTCAGATGACAAAAATGGAGTGCTTGAGTCAAAACAGAATAATGGCATGACCATAGACGTTCAATCCACTGTGGTTTTAAGGATATATTCTCCCATCATTTTTTTAAAAAAAAGATATTTCCCAATTTTTATTTTAAAAACTAGCATTCAGACTTATTTCTGAGTTTTGCACATCACTGTAAGGTCACACTTGAGCAGTGGCAAATTCTATTGGGAGAGTTAAACATATGGTTGACAGGACAATCCTGTATAAGTAGTGCACAAAAATAAATGTTGAAGATGTACAGAGGAAGTTGTTCAGTTCCCTGTGATTCCTCATTAGGCTGTATATTGGGAATCCTACCCTATACACTTCCTGACATTTCTAAGGTAGTTTTAATAATGGTAATTATCTTACCATTGCTTTTGGATTTATTTAAGTTTCTCAATTATCGCAACTTTATAACGGTAGGTTTAAACGTTCTTCCATGGTAATGAACTTGCAAAATATTATTTCATCTTGATCATATGGTTGTTATTCCTCAAACCCTTGAGTGCTTGAAGAGACCAAATGGGCCTGGGTAGGGCATACAGGGAGCCACACCACCCTACCCAGGGTACGAACGGCCTAGGAGACACAATACAATGCTTTCAAGTAAGTTGTTTCCACCTTTCTCTCCTTAATGGATTTTTAAGAGTAAGGAAAAGAAAAGAAGAGGAGGGGAGGGAAGAGGTACAAGCGAAAGATGGTATGCCTCCATAAAATTCCCACATCATCTGAAAGCACTCCAAGAAGACTTTTTGGGCTGTCCTAGATGTGGAGAGGATCTGAGGAGTGTGGATCTTGTGAGAGCATCTTCCCAAACTCTGGCACAGAAGGATCAGCTTACAAAGCAATGGATGACCTTATTTAATCAGCAAAAGGCATGGGCAACATATTTCATAAAAAACATACTGTGGGTGGACACATGATCCTAGAGACCCCAGGCCACTAAAGCTAACCCTGTCGTAGCATGGATGTGTTTAGACTCCAGGGAGGACGTGCAGACAAAACTGCTTGTCCAGCGTTCCTTCTCAGCAGTGCTGTGAAGCAAAGTAATCTTGACATCCTTGCCAAAGAAAGCAACTCACCTGCCCTTCCAACCTGGAGGTAAGGAGCTGTCGTGGCAGCTGACAACAAGTACAGAGAGATAAGAACAGGAGAAAGATCTGGGACAAAGTAATGTCAACCCTTACAAAGTCAGAGACATTTCTGAAAGAGAATAACATTTAAAAATGACCCTAGAGAATTAGCAACACCAGGGTTCAAGAAAAGAAATGTAATGGAGGTACAGCAGCGACCAAATTACTTGGAGGACTAGTTGGTAAGACCATGTAGGAAGAGGCAGCAAGCAAAGAAGAGGTGAAGCATTTCTATTTGGCATTAAAAGGTCCCAACAGCCCACCCTCTCTCACCCTCTCTCTTTCTCTCTCTCTCACACACACACAGACACACATACAGACAGACATGCATGAGACAATCCCAGTAAAGCCATATGAGGACAACCTAAAGCCCTCTGAATGTTGTGAGGACACACTCAGTTGCAATCCTGTAACTTCTGGAAGCCCACAAGTTATCTGCCCCTCTATTGCAAGCCTTTGACTGCAGGGAAGGTGGAGATTTTTCCTTCAGGTTATGTCTGTGCAACAGAAACCTCAGCAGTCAGATGTCCTGGTGACATGTGGCTCTCTCTGTCACCATCAATGCTGCCTTCTCCACTGTATGTGAGCTTGTTCAAATGTTTGATTCAAATGGCCACTAGAAGCACCTACTGGCTAGTGCCTGCATGCAACATTCATAAAAACACAACTCGGTCTATTTCTTATGAAATAGGGACATCCACCCTCTAACCCTCATATTAGAAAACATTCTCTGGTTGGTGTTTTGTTTTGTAAGACATTTAAAAGAGCAAAGATGGTTGATCTTCAGAATAAGCCTAAGCCATTCTGCCACCTGAGGGAAAGGACAAGATGAAAGCTGAGTAGGCTGCCAGTTGCAATGACCTAGCACTCTTTGTTGGGCAGCAGGCCAGTTTAGTTCAATAGAACAGACCCTGCAATATATATAGCTCAGTCCAGTTTGTGAAGATTCTCAGTCATTCAGGTGAGTTTATCTGGAAGTTGAGTCATGGCAACTGGATTTCTTTTTCTTGAGAGATAGGAACATTTCGCTGCTCATCCAAACAGCTTCTTCAGTCTGACTCGACTTCCAGATAGCTCAATCCTCCAAAAAGACAAGAGGAATGTTTGTTTGCTCATTTCTCCCCCTTACATTTCTATTCTGACTTTCCTCCAGTTATCTCAAGATGGCTAGTTGTCCTCCATACTGCTTTCTCTTCACAACCATTCTGTGAAGTTACGGAGTTTGACTTCACAAATTGAGTTTCATGGGTGGATTGAGATTTGGACCCAAGATGTCTAATTCCTGGTACAACAATATAGCAGTTGCCTCAGTGTGGTTAATGGCTGTGCTGGTCCTGTAGATCTTCCCTAGACAGGGGAAGAGAAGCTGTGCACAATTTTCTTCTTTCATTGCATTTGTAAAGATTCTCAGTCATCCAGGTGAGTTTATCTGGAAGTTGAGTCATGGCAACTGGACTTCTTCTCTTGAGACATTGAAACGTTTCGCTGCTCATCCAAACAGCTTTGTCATTCAGACTGATGAAGCTGTTTGGATGAGCAGCGAAACGTTTCAGTCTCTCAAGAGAAGAGGTCCAGTTGACATGACTCAACTTCCAGATTTCATTGCACTTGTTATCTTATGCTACCATTCCAAGCTAAGGGCTCAGAAGTGCTGTTTCTTTCAAAAATAAGCCAACTTTGCTGTTGTCTTTGGTTCTCTATGGAAGCACCATCTGGTGAAGTCAAATTGTCCCTTGATTCTTGTGGACGAGCTCTCTGTGTTTCCTCAGCAGTCATACAAGACTGAACTCCAGCAGCACATCATTTTGGGTCCAGAACATTCTAACACTATTCACTTTTAAGGCATGGTGACCTGTGACCTGTCAGGAAGAACTGGCAGTATTATTTTCTTAGTAGCTATAGACACCAAGGTTATCCAGAAAACTGATTTAAATTTGTTAACATACATTGTTGTTTTCAGGCTTCACAGGTTGTAGAAATATGATTTTACACATCTGGTGACTGGTTTAGAAAAAGCTGAAACTCCATGGTTAGTAAATATTTAGAATCCAGTTCTAGTTATACTTGCCTGGAAATTATGCTGAAATTACTAGGGCAAGCTCCTAAGTAGACATCAACAGGATAATTCAGTGTGTGATCCAACGATATCATATTTTAAGTGTGCTTAGACTGTGACAAAACTTGATGCCATTGAAAGAAAGGACACCTCCAACTTGCTCTTGAGAATTCTGAAGGCACTTTAGACTGAAAACACATATGCATTTTGAAAGAGATGAGACTTGTAAAACAGCCACTAGGCTGTGGGACTTGTAAAACACCCACTAGGAAATGGGCTTTCTCAGATGCGGCACCTCCCTTACGGAACCACCTCCCCTCAGAGATCTGCCTGGCTGCCACACTGCAAATCTTTTTTAAAAAATGACTGAAGACCTGGCTATTCAGAATGGCCTTCCCTGGCTATTGGCTGCCACACTGCAAATCTTTTTTAAAAAATGACTGAAGACCTGGCTATTCAGAATGGCCTTCCCTAGCTATTGGCCGCCACTGCTGCTGACCCACTCTTGAAAACTTAATCTGCCTTTGTTTCATCTTTTAAAGTATATTTGATTTGTTTTGTAATTTTTGACTTAATCATGGTTTATTGTGCTTGTTTTATGCTTGCTATTGTATATGTTATTATTTATATCAAAACTTTGTAAACTGCCCAGAGTGGCACAGGTGCCAGATGGTGCAGTATATATACATCAAATAAATAAATTGTATCATGAAGTACTTATGTGTTCTTCCCTCCATCTACAGTACAGCAGAGTACATAACATTGTTCCCATGGAATTCTCACAATAATCTGATAAGGTAGAAGAGCTCAAGAAAGACTGGCCCTAAAAAAAAATGACTGAACTGATTTAGAATCCCGATTTAAGTTTGTACATGCTGTCAACTCGCCTCCAACCTACGACAACCCTATGAAGAAGTGATGTTCCAAATCTCCTGCCCTCAATTGTTCTGCTCAGCTCTTGTAAACTCAAGGCCGCAGATTCCTTGAGGGAGTCAATCCATCTTGTATTTGGTTTTCCTTTCTTCCTGCTGCTTTCAAGCTTTCCCAACATTATTGTCTTTTCCAGTGAATCCTGTCTTCTCAAGATACAGTATTTACAAAGCAGGTTGACCTTGGTTTTGTCATGTTTGCCTCTGGAGATGGCTCACGCTTGGTTTTATCTGGGACCAACTTGTTCATCTTTCTGGAATCCCAGGACTCTTCTCCAGCACTACAAAACAATTTTCCTATATATTTTCTTTAATGCCCAAGAATCCAGATATCGCTGTCTGGATTGTCACAAACTCCTTCCTCGGCCATATGATATAGGATATAGATGCAACTGCTCAAAGTCCCTTGTCTGTTCGTACAACATTTTAATGCAGTGCATCCTATTTTCCTCTGCTGCAACATTTTCAGAGAGACAGGGACCATTTTGATGAAGAGATCAAGACTATTTTTAGAAATAAAGCAAGCTTCATATTCTTCATATTAATTCTGAATGAAAATGATCTGATCATGAAAAATAATCTGAAAAAAATAAAAGCAGCTTTGCCCAAGGGCTAAGCTTCCCTCAAGCTTGACAGAGGAAAACTTATATTTTAAATACAGTAAATGGTTGTACTTTCAACTTCCCCAGTCAGGTGTCCACTGGACATTTGGATCTATCTCAGATCTAGTCGTTGGTGCAGAAGATGGCAGATGTTCCTCAACGCATCTGGAGCCTGCCAGAGCACTTCTCGTGTTTTATGAATAAAGAAACCAATGGAAGATATCAGCATGCATTTAAAATAACTCTTCACAAGAAGTTCCACCAAGATTTTACTCTGCTTTTTAAAGAAACCATTCCCCTTATTGGTCAGTCATTCCTTGCTTGTTTAGACAATATACACTCCACTCTACTAGCATTAGCTGGAGAGCAGCTTACAAAACAATCCCCCAAAAGGGAATATAGGGCAGGTGTTTCTCTTAGACTGCAGTCCTTCATATACCAGATCCAGCAAACCAGTAGCCTACTATTAGGTGCAGGTGGCAGGGATTGATGGGAGCTGCAGGGCAACCAGCATTTTCCCCCCTTCTGTTTTGTATTACCGTAGAGAAGCCCCATCAAATACAGTGCCAATTAAAAGGAGAAAAAATTACATAATTATGCTCTAGAAAAACAAAAGATTTGTGTTTGGCAGACACTTTATCTTCAGTGAAATCAGTCAGCAACCTCTCGAGCAAGGCTGAAAATATGAAATACAGCCCCAGTTTGATTATACCTTTGTGCAGTATAACAGGTGAAACCATGCTGTCACCAGATCAAGAAGAACTGTCTTCAGTGCTTGATCCACAATATGGAAATATCATATTTTAAATATATAGCTTCGTGCCTATACTGCAAGACCAGGAGTGCAATAGAGAGAATTGATGCTGTCTCTTGAAGTGCAAGTCCCAGTATTCATCACCCTCTATCCCAACTTGGCAACAGTCACCTTTTATTTAGGGGGGAAAGGGGGTGGGAGGAAGAAGTCAAAAACTAGAGAAGCACACCATACATAAAATGTCAAACCTGTCAAAACCTTCTTGAATACCATCATCTCACACTGCACCACAACTTGCTGCAAAGGTTAGTTAGAGCTAACACTTTGCTGTGTGCAGGTTTTGCAACAGCTCCTCCTATATTAAAATCAACTATGAGTGAGTATGTCAGTTTGTTTATAAAAGATGTGTCTTGTGTGTATACCAATTGCAGAGTTTCCCCAGCAGATAGGAATGAGGGGGGATTGCACAAATCTGGCTTTGATTCCGCAAATTCAGATGACCACCAGATGATTTCTTAGTCAAGCACACTTGTCAGTCTAAGAGCAGTTGTTTCAAACCATGGGGGGGGGGGGGTAAGAGACGAGAAGCTTCCTCAAACATCACACATTTCACAGCATCTCTCCATGCAAATTTGTATAACCAAATATCATGCTGAAAGAAATAAACAGATCTCTTTAACTAGAGATGGGCATTAAAAAAAACACAAATTGTGATATTTGTCAGAAATCGGCAATTTATCAAAACTTCTCCACTTTGTATTTGTGTAATTTTATGAACCCCTAATGAAAATCAAGTGATGAATTTTCAGGGTTGTTTGATTTGCTGATGTGTCAAAGCCCACACCCTTTTTTTTTTTTGTCCCTTCAGGGTGCCCTTGCCATCTGCATCCTCTGCCCATTTCTTGTGGAGGAGCTTTTTGGGGTACATAAGTCAAGCGTCCAAAATCCAAACTTCACCAGATTTGTAGGGATTGTAGAGCAGAGTAATTGGAAGCTTTTCTGTGATCCTGGTATCTCTAAGGGTGTTACAGCATTTTTAAAGGTAATATGAACTGAAAAAATTATTCATTGGATCATCCAAAAGCATTGTACATTTTTTATTCATCAACATGAATGAATTACGAGTTGTGACAAATCGCCATTTATTTCCAATTAGTGTCCATCTCTACTCTTAACACATGGGTCCAGAGTGGTGATCAATCATTCTTCCCAAGCCATCTCTTTGCTGTGAGCCTAGATGTGTAGCCATCAAATATATGAAAAAGGCTAGCAGAACTGAAGCCCTCACGTATACTTCTCAGCACTTGAAATGGCTAAAGTAATAGGAAGAGTAAGTTTCAGCAGATATGGAGTTGTGAAGGTGTTTATAGTCTCTAGGCTCTTTTTCCCTGGGATGACCTCAATTTAATGTACACATAAATTAAACCAAAATTAATCAATAAAATTAATAAGATTAAATTAGATCAAGGATCCCCACCCCAGGTAAGAACAGGGCAATTAACAAAAACTACCAAGCCAATGGTGAGGAAGAAAAGTACTACTTTTTATTAGACACTAATTCATTTTAATTGTATAAATGTTGGAATGATTTGTTATTTTTCACTGGGAATGAAGATTTTACGAAAACAGCCAGAAGGCATACAACTCACCTGGGATAGTTGTCTGAAACTGATCTCATTTATTTCAAGTTTGTTGTCCTAAATAGGCCTTGTTATCAATGGAAGGTGATGCCAATAAAATGCCAACATTTCTGTACCTTTAATAGCTAGAAATGTTGGCAGACTGCTTTCTGCATTCCCGCATGACATGCTGCAGCTGTTGCAAATCCCTGCTCCAAATAATTCTTAAAAATAAGAAAAGGGGCTCTGCCCTTAATACTTAAATGCCAATCACCTGCCCCCATAGCTCATTTCAATAATGCAGCCACCATGGGACTCTGTGTTGCTCTTTAGGGCAAGAGGAACTTGGAGAAAAATGCCGACAATAAAACCAGGGCTTAAACTGAATTCCATATGCCCACTAGACATGGTCACGGAGCGGCGAAATTCTCGTTTCCATTACCGTTTGTCATAACGATAACGGTAACGAGAATTACTCTGCTCCAGCTCGAACCCGACCCGATAAAGATAAATTGGGTCTGATTTGTCGGTGTCGTTCATGGCATCGCGGTTCGTGGCGATCACGTGATGCCAAGCAGCACAGAAAAAAGTTTTTAAAATAACAAAAAATCCCCGATTCCCGGCCAAAAAAGCAGGCGGAAATATGCCTGCCTAAGTGAGGGCACCTACCAGAGAGGGGTGGTTTCTGGGGGGGGCTTCCCCCCTCCTTTCCTGGGCTGCTTGCACCAGGCTGGGGGGGGGGGTCATCCTCGTCGTCTCAGTCTATGCCATGCGGTGGGAGGGATCCAAAATGGCGACAGCAATATTTTTTTAAAAAAATCGTGGTCCAAAAACCCACCAAAGCACAACAGAAACATGTGAAAATTAGGTATTTTAAATGCCTGAATTTTTATAGTAGCAGCAGTGGGTTTTTCTTGCAATAAAACATCTCCATTGATTTTATTTTATTTTATTTTTATTTTTATTTTTTTACACGTGCGCACGTGCAATGATGGGCTGGCCATGGGATGGGACCATGCAATTTTTTGACCCATTCCACCAATCGCATGGCCAGGTTTTGACTGAGACTTCTGGATGTGCCAGAGAGGACATAAAAAGCCCACCAACCCTAACCCTAACCCTAACCCTAACCCTAGCCCATACACCAGTACACTGTCCTTCTTAGTGGGCCAGAGGCACCCAGAGGTGCAGCCCGCTAACCCACCCTAACCTTAATCGTAACCCTAAGCCTAGCCCTTACCCTAACCCCAACCCTAACCCAGATTCGTACGCAAGTACACTTCCCTTCTTAGTGGGTCAGAGTGATGCACCCAGAGAGGTGCCTCCAACTCCAGACCCACTCCCTCCCTAATCGTAACCTGTACGCTAGTACGCCTGTATGCTTTCCTTCTTAGTGAGTCAGAGAAGCGCCAAGAGAGGTTCCTCTGTCACACTTACCCCCAACCCTAACATAATGTATGGTACGCGGCGGCTATGCATTAGTTACGCTTCCCTTCCCTTCTTAGTGGGTCAACTCAGAGGCACCCAGAGAGGTGCCTCTCAGAGCCCACTTACCCCAACCCCAACCCAAACGACAAACAGAAACGGAAACAACAAATTTTTGGAAGTTTCTGTGACAAACGGAAACAACCCGAAATGGGCCCATCCCGACAAACAACAACTCGAAACGTCATTTTTTCTGGTCGTACCCATCTCTAATGCCTACTGACAAGTTTCCCCACTTGACATCAAGTCCACATGAAAACAAGTGGCAGGGCACCATGTACAATCTAAAGCAGTGGTTGCCAACCTGTGAGTCCCCAGACATTCATAAGAAGAGCCATGCTGGATCAGGCAAAAGGCCTATCTAGTCCAGCTTCCTCTATCTCACAGTGGCCCCACCAAATGAATCTGGGAGCGCATGAGACTAGATATCTGTCTCCTGATAGCACTCCCCTGCATCTGGCCCTTGAAGTACCCTGGTTTTAAGCCTGGGGAATTACACATCTCCATCATGGTTTGTAACCTGTGATGGACTTTTCCTCCAGGAATCTGTCCAATCCCCTTTTGAAGGCATCCAGGCCAGATGACATCACCACATCCTGTGGCAGGGACTTGCACAGACTAACAACATGCTGGGTTAAAAAAATATATTTTGTCTGTTCTCACTCTCCCAACCCTCAATTTGAGTGGATGTCCCCTAGTTCTGGTATTTTTTGAGGGAGAAGACTGTCCTTGTATCCACTTTACTCATGCCCTGCATTATATTGTACATCTCAATCATATCCCTCCTCAGGCACCTTTTTTCCAAACTGTTTTAGCCTTTCCTCATAAGGGAGGGCCGCCAGCCCTGTAATCATTTTAGTCACTCTCTTTTGCATCTTTTCTAGTTCCACTATGTCTTTTTTGAGATGCGTTGACCAGAATTGTACATAATACTCCAGGTGTGGCCTTACTATCATTTTGTATAATGGCATTATAATGTTGGCTGTTTTATTTTCAATCCCCTTTTTGATAATCCCTACCATGGAATTGGCCTTCTTCACCGCTGCAACACACTGGGTAGACACCTTCATGGAGCTGTCCACCAATACACCAAGAAGACTGGACTAATGTTCCCAGAACTCCTGGACTAATGTTCCCAGAACTCCTCGCTGCTAGCCATGATGGCTGGGGCTTCTGGGAGCTGACGTCCAACTTCATCCGGAGACCAACAGTTGGGAACACCCAATCCAGAAAACCACAACCTGTACAGCATGCCAAATGCTCAGTGTCCCTTGAGAAAGATGATCCCAGCAGACTTGTCTCCTTCTCCCTGCCACTGTCCTTTTCATGGCATAGAAGGCATCTCTCAAGGGTGCCAGAATAGGGCTTCCTACTTTACTTCGGTGGTACCGCCTCTCAGATTAAGGGAGAGTGACTGAAAGAGGAGGAATACAAGTCAAGGGAGGAGGCTCTTCCTAATTCCTCTCATGCATCTAAACGTTTGGGTTACCAAACTCATTCAAGTTTCCTTTCCAAATTTTGCCCTTATGTGTTTTTTTTCAGCCAAAGCTCCCTGGTGGCAGGCCCTTAATGGAGGTTGCATGTCTTTCAGACTGGCCACTGAGAAATCACTGGGACGCCCACAAACTTGTCGGGTTTCATTCAACTAGCCACAACTGGATCCACACACAGAGGAATGAGGATACATTTTAGCAGAGCCAGAAGTTCCAGAGCAGAGGGAGGCCAGCTGAGAGGTACAACAAGGCTAAGATTATGCTTGCCGTTGTTAAACCACATTTGTTTCTGTGTGCCTGGACCTACTGGAGCCATCCCAAGAAGCAGCCCTGAAGCAGCGCAAATGATGACATTCTAAACTGTGAGTTGCTGAGCCAGGACCTTCTCTAGAAGCATTCAACAAAGCAGTAGCATTCAGCTTTGGGGCCTCCAGGCATGTTTTTCTTCAATCCACAGTTTTTAGCTGGAGCATCTGGGAGAAGAACTCTAAAGCCCCTGGAGGCCCAAAGACTGAGAACCCATGAACCAGAGCATCTCATTTAAGAGACAGAGAGATGTGTTTGAGGTGGGGAAACACCACATTAGAAAAACTGTAGAGAGTTCCCACCCTTGGTGTCTAAAATGCATGGGTGCAATTGATGCACAATATAGAGCTTAATTTCCCCAACAGACCTCTTTTAAGGAGGCCCCCAGGCAGATGCACCTCCCAGTCATCTAGTCTGTTTGCCAAAGAGTCTTATAGCCCCACCCTTTGCCTTCTAAAACAGCACCCAGATGACTCCAGAGCATCATCAACCCATCTTTCTAAGATGGTGCCAGGAGAACCACAGAAATCTGGGCAGGAGGATATTGTGCACAAGATGCTATCATATTTTAACACAGATTTCTTTTTTAGAAATTACTGCTTTGACCGTGTTTTTAGTACTCCTTGTGTTTTCCATTGCTCAGAGTGGTATTTGTTCCTTCTTAACATTTCAAAGCTTAAGTGCTTTTAAGATTTAAACATTGCCTTTTAATGATGTGGGCAGCTTTTCTATACCCATTGTTTTTAGCTTGAAATATTTTTCAGTGACATACACCACCTTTGTCTACTTATTGCTCTTCTCGTTTAATATTGTCTTTCAATGGTGTGCACTGCCTTGGGTCCATTTAAAGGAAAAAGGCAGGTTAAAAATATTTTAAATAAGTAAATAATCTGGGGTAAAACAACAATATCATTAATGTCTCCACGTCGCTTGGCTTTCAGGTTGGCATTTGGCATCAGACCATTTGGAAGGAAATGTGTGTAGGGGTAGGGTGGGGGAAGCATACTCGAATGTCTGGGTAGTACAATTTTTACAATGGGCAAGATGAGCATATACGTGGAGGCTGGGCAACGCAGCACTTCTACAAGACAGCAAAAATCCATAACATAGCTCAGAGTTCCCTATCATGCATCCACCCTGTGTCTGCTTAGCATTCTAAATCAAAAATCTGTCTTACCTACCCATATGTACCTTGCACATCTGTTTGGAAGTAAGACCCCCTGACTCCTACAGAGCCTATTCATAGGTAAGTGTGCCTCCCACAATGGCAGTCCCACTCTGCACCTTCCGGTCTTTTGAAGTCTGCTTCTACCCCTATTTCCAAACCCTACCACCCCCAAAGGGCAGAAAGAGCATCTGTAACCACTTTCACACAACTGTAGCCAAGACTGGTCTGTTGCCGGCCTCCTGCAAGACCTCATCCAACCAGGTTTCTAAGCTCTCAATGGAAGGGGTTTGCCTGGTAAAAGGTATGGGATAGCCCAGCCTGGCCAGCTGGAAGAGACCATTCCACTAGTATCAACATGGTATCCCCCTTTTTTTTGGGGGGGGGGTATGAAAACTCTATGGTGAGCCAGCTAGGATCCCAGTCCTGGCAGAAAGGTGGTATAATTTACACAAGGAAATAGATCAGTGACTGCGAAGACACTGAAGGATGCTGCTTTGGCCCTGCCAAGGGGGATTCCTGCACTGGCACAGAGCTGGGCAATGTTGCGGAGAACTGGGACTTGAGAGATCCCATTCAAGCATAGAACTTACTGGACATCCCACCACCACCACTACCACCACCAAGGGCCACTCCACTTCTCTCTCCTGCTGACAAACCTGACAAAATGGGTTCCCCTGAGGGTAAAGGAGAGGAGGAAGGTGCCATATGCTGCCTTGGCCTCTCAGGAGGAAAGGCTGGAGGTGTGGAGGGGGGGTGAAAATGTGGGCAATATCTCACTTGCCTAGAAAGCCCAACTGGGGTCCTGAGAAGGCGCTTCCCACTTGACCCCCCACAGAACAGAAGAGAACTGGCATGGCTGCTTGGCTTTCCCCCATCTAAGCCCAGGCTCCTCCGAAGGGAAGTCCACTCCTCCAGAGACTGGGACGGCCTTTCCAAACCCACCGAAACGTGACCCGCCCACCCCTTCCGGTTCAGAGAAGTAGGGGTACAGCCGGGACTCCGCTCTGGTGCTGATTATAGCGCGAGCGAAGGGGTAGCTCTCCTTGGGTCAGACAGCCACTGGCACTCGCAAGAAGTTCTGGAGGAGTTCGGTAGGGCATCGTTCCGGGGAAACGGACGAAGGATCTCAGGCTTGGGGTCTTGGGTTTTTTTGCTAGGAACCTTTCGAGGGCTTTCCACGGAGTTGCTGCTGAGGCTCATTGGGACGCAAAATCTTAACCCCATCTTGGCGATCCTATGGAAAGCAAAAGAGTTCCATTGAAATCCGCGCTACTGACTTCCACGCAGACCCCGCCTTATCTGCAGTGGTCGAATTCTGACTTCTTCTATAAGACCTGAGGAAGAAAACTATTCCTTTGCATTCATTCTCCTCCGCCGCCCCCGTCCATTTTTGGGCCCCGGCCGGCGCCCCCCACCCCCACCCGCTCCTAGCACGCAGTATGTAAGCACCTCGGAGCGGAGACTTTGTCTTCGGTAGGCGCTAACCCCCGAAACAGATCCTGGGGGTCAAGGAGCCTGTGTGAATGATTCTTTGTCGTTCTGACACCATGTTGCTTTCATCGGGACCATTTACAATCTGTAACCCATAACTAACTATAGGATAATCTGACCCGCTAACAGCTGTTTCCTCAATAACGACAGGAGCCCTGTTGGCTTGGCCAAGGCCAGTAAAATAACCGCAGGTGAATCAGAGCGCAACCCTCCCCCCGGGTCTCCTCATCTTAACCGCGGAAGAGGAAGATACTTCCCATATCTTTTTTTTTCTTCCTGTTTTTCTTTCCCGCTTCGTCCTTATTCCCACAGCAGGAAGGACTGCGCCTTTTGAATTTCATCCTGGCCCTGTTGCTGCCAAGGATAGTGCGCCGGCCTCCCTGGCGGCAACGCCTGTGTCCCCCCGCCCCCAATCGCCTCGCGCGACGTCCCTCCTGGGGCCTCGCCCTCGGAGGCCTGAAATCCCACTCGCCTCCACGGGCAGGAAAGCGAAGGCGGAGCCTCTCCGCGAGAGGGCAAGGGTGCCTTGAGTCCAAGGGGTCGAACGCCTCTATTGCAAGCAGAGCGGGGAGGGGGGCTCAGCATCCCCCTTTAAGAAGTCCTAGGCTGTCCCCTGCGGGGCCACTGGACAGCGTTAGGACCCGTGGCACGCCGGGGGGGGGGGGGATGGTGCGCCTCGCTCCCGATCCTGGGCCCAATCCTCTCTGCCATACAAGTTCAAAGGGATGCTTAAACCACGCGGCAGGCTTGCCGGACGGGAAGCCGCCGCTCAAAGACAGGCGTCTCAAAGAGAGGCTTCCTGTTTACTCGGGGGTAAGATCCCCGTAATCTGCCTAGATGCCCTGAGCACATCCGATCTCACCTGATTTCGGAAGCTAATCAGGGTCAGCCCTGGTTAGTACTTGGATGGGCGACCACCAGGGAATACCAGGCGCTGTAGGCTCCTGGAGTAAGAACTGGCAAACCACTCCAGTATTCCTGCCAAGAAAACTCCATGGACATGAGGTCACGAAGAGTCCGTCACGATTGTAACGATGCAACAACAAGATCCCCGTAGCAAGTGAGGCTCACTTACTCCCCCAGTCACAGAAGTAAAAATCCTGACTGATCACCGGCACCTCCGCCATTCCCAGCAGCCTACTCGGCGACGCCAGGTTTACTCGGATGTAGAGCTCACTGTTTCAAGGGGACTGGCTCTCGGGGAAGAGTGGGCAGGGGCAAGACTGCTTCAGGCACGTCGGTGCTTTAGGACTCCAGGCGGGCTCGGTGCACTGACTGTGCAGTCTTGCGCGCCTTTCAATTTGGTAGGAAACCGCTTGGCAAAGCCTTTCTTCCCTTTTTAAAAAATATGCATAGAAGTTTGGGTTGCGGAGATGAGATATCCAAGGAATACAGTGGGTCTTATAGATCCTAACTTAAGAGTGAGCACGCAAACTCCCCACGAATCCATTGGTCCAGTTCGTCCGGCCCCTTCGCCCTTGCCTTGCCAAAACTTTGGAAGGGGGGAAGAAAAGGATTTCTCCGTAGAGATGCTGCCGTATTTTGATTTGTCCGACAAGAAGAAAAGGTTGGTGGATGGGGTTGAACTGCAGATAGGAACTTCGGGAGTACCTGACACACACACACACACACACACACACACCTTCCACCAAATTCTACCATCAGGGTAGAAATGTGGCTCCTTTGTCAAGTTCTTCCTTGACTGGGGCTGATGGAGTCGGCATTCAGCAGATCTGGAGGATAGAAGGGGGTGTTGAAGAAATGGAGATTAAACCAACAAGGGAACCTTCGAAACAAGTTTTAAATCAGGAAGGCTTCCCTTAAAAATGTCCCACTTTCTTTTCTGCAATGGAACTTGCTTCCCCATCGTTGCCCAGAAGATCTCCCTTTCAAACTCTATAGCGAAATGTGGTTTCCATTACGCGGCTGTTGTGTCGCTAGAATTAACCTCACAAATACAATGAAGCCTGCGCGCTTTTTCCTCGGAAGGCCGTCGCCCTGCGTTCCGAAGGATTCCGTGACTTGGACCGTTTTGACTACTATTTGGTGGACAGGACCTCCGTCCAAATGCTATCCCTGGTGGAAAGAAATTACTTCTCTGAACCTCACCTCCCATCAAGCAGTGGCAGTCGTCTGAGAGGTGTAGGGTGCAGGATGGGGCTAGTACGCGAGTAGACCGATCCTAAAGTTCCAGTAGCGCCAACGTAAATAGAAGTGTGTTGTGGTCGAGCCTAAGCATCTTTACTCCAACTAAGCCCGAGGAGTTTCGAACAGGCGGACCCCCCCCCACACACACACACACACCTTTTGGAGCGCTTTGGACATGGTTGTTTGAAATCCTTCTCTTGAGTTGCGTTGTATTTTTAAGTAGGGTGCTCGGGCAAGGTTGTGTGATAAATAAAGGAATGCGAGAGAAGAGGCTGGCACATTTCACGGAGGGTTCACCTCTCCTCCTCACCCACCGCCTAGTTTGCAAAATAATAATTGTAATTATAATTATTATTAAAAGAAACAGGGGGATCCAGAAGTATTGTCCCAAGAAACAAACTGGG
>JAHTLZ010003547.1:21594312-21609829 GCA_023846285.1 Phrynocephalus versicolor
TTCCTTCCTTCCTTTCTTTCTTTCTTTCTTTCTTTCTTTCTTTCTTTCTTTCTTCCTTCCTTCCTTTCTTTCTTTCTTTCCTTCCTTCCTTCCTTCCTTCCTTCCTTTCCATCCCGATGGCTGGCAGACCGGGAAGGGAGATTCCCGCTGCTTGCAGTCTCCAAGAGGCGCCCCTCCAGCACAACAGGCGGGAGGGCAGGAAGGATGCCGCCGCCGCTCTCTGCTTCCCGATATTCTCCTCCGAGTCTTCAGCTGTTTCCGCCGCTCGGCTCTCTTTTGCCGGCCTGGGACCGTCGCAGGCTCCGAGCGTTGCTTGAATGAGCGAGTGATTGATACCGACAGGCTATTGGTTGGGGGAAGGGCGAAGGAGGAGCAGCTTTCTTTTATAACGCCCCAGTATGGGCTTGATTTTTATCCCACGTTTCCCTTTCTTACTTGTCTGGCGGGGAAACTTTTTCTGCCAAGCTCGTCTACTGGCTTTGGTGTGGGATTGTTTTTAAAAAATCCCTCACCCCCACCCCACTCTTAGAAGCAGAACGGGAGTGTTTTCCCCCTTGCCCGAGGGCGGAATAGAAATACGCTGCTTCTCAGGATGAACCTGGCGGAACTGACAGACTAGGTCCTCGGCTCCACGACGTCCCATTGCTTTCAGCTGAATCTACAAGCAGATTCTTAACCGGTCTGTTCGGCCCTTCAGTTCCACCAAACCAGAGATCGCCTTCTGCGGAAACAAATGCCGGCATTCCCTGTCGGTCCCGCAGTTCAATAAAGCGATTCTGCGATCCTCCTCAAAGTTAATCCGGGATCGGCCTCTTCGACCTCCTGGGTATTGCTTTCCCAGGACCTATCTATCCCACATCATTCGGTGAGTGCGTTCCAGGCGCTTCACTCGAACCCGGGCGCCCCACCCCCGCCGCCACTCTCTCACATTAAAAAAAAAAGAAAATCTTATTTCACCAAATGTCATCTGCCTCAGTCTCAACAAAGGATAAGCACTTCTGAATACCTTGTTATTCTTTGAGGCAGCTTTCACTGCAATTTCACTGGACTCAACCCAGTGCCGAACAAACCAGGCCAAGAATGGGGCTATAAACCGCGTTAGACGTCCACACACAGAAAGACACATACAAATTCCGTGACAGAGCTCACCCAAATCGCGTTCACGCTGGGCGACTAATTTCCTTTTAAAGACAGGCCGTAGTAATATCTATAGAGACCTTTAGCCCAGAATTTCCATGAACTCAAGAACAGGCTGGACGGGGCAGGAAATGGTCCTTTAAAAAAAAACAAGCTGTCAAAGAAACCAGCTTGCTTGACTACCACCACCATCTCCTCCGTCTCTCTCAAGCTCACGCCTCGGCACCGGGCCCCTTAAACCAGATCAAATTTACAATACTCTGCACGGGCGTGGTCCGCCTTTAGGGAGATGGGGACAGGTACACGAGTAGACAGAATGAAGACGGGATTCCGTTTGTTTCCATGGATTTATTTGCTGTAAACATTAAAAGAGTCTCTCTCAAAGAAAGAGTTTTTAGAGAGAAAATGTCCGCGTCTTAACTTTCATATACAAGGGAGGGCGTCTGGCGGGGAGGGGAAAGGACGGGGGGAAGGTATTGGCTCAAGAATCTGCCATACTGGAAATATACATGGGGGAAATATATTATATTTACTACAGAATATGGCATTTAATTTTTAAAAAATCTTACTGAAACGTAAAATAACATGTTAACCAACAATTGTAGACATATATATTTTTTAAAAAATAATAATAAATAAAAAAGGAAAAAGAAAGGAAATACTTTTTTTTACCAAAATCAAAATTCAAAGTGCTCAATAATTTCCAGTGAGTTCTGCAGAGAAGATAAACACTCTGGAAACAGTCAAAAAGCTTTCTGCATGCAAGACTGATTTCGCTTCAGACAACAAATTAATCAAGATATAAACTGTTTTCTTTTAATCAGCATCAACAATACATACGACACTTACAAACAAAGAATGCCGGACGGTGTTTACAAACACGGGAACTTGGGTCCCTTTTCGGAAGGTGGAGGGTTTTTCCCTCCCTGGGAGAAGGGAATCTGTGTGGATGTGTTAACACGTGTGCCCACCTATTTACAATTGCGGAAAACATCGGAGGCTTCTTAGAGAACTACCAATCTTTATAAAATCTAGCAGACTACATAGTGTCTGAAATAACTATTTATAGAATATAGACATTACTGAAATAGCAAGTGCCTATAATTAACATGGTCCTCCTAGAATCGCCGAGCTTTCTCTAGACTGGATCTTGAATTGTCAACGTTTGGGGTTCCAAACCCTTTCAATATTTTTTAATTCTTATGATTGTTTTCTTTCTCTGTGGTTTTTTTCCCCCTTGGCTCTCTTTCTCTCTCCCTTTAAATTTTAGAATCTGTTTGAATAGCTTATTCATAAATAGGCACAGAATAGTTTTTTGTTTGCTTGCTTTTTTAAGAAAGAAAAAGCCCAGCCGCCTCTGATAAATGTACAATCCTCTTTGCCTTCTGTCCATTCACAGCGCCCTCTCGCTTGGACTTCGCTTTCAAGCCTTATTCAAGAGGAGGGGAGCAGAGGAATGTGTGTGTGTGTGGGGGGGGTGAACTTAATACTTTTGCCTTCAACAGCAGCTATAAGACTGTGCGAGGGGCTCAGCTTTCTAACTCAAAAGTCCTTGTTCATCATCATCATCATCATCATCATCATCATCATCATCATCATCACCCACCCACCACCATCACCATCGTCACAGTAACAGTAAAACAGAAAAAAAAGGGGGGGGGAGAAACCTCTGGGTTTGGTTTGGTTCTTGGGAGGGGGAAGAAGGATACTTCTAGTTTAGGCGACAATAAAAAGCTCATGTACCCTGGGAGCTGTGTGCGGTCCAAGGAATGGATGGAGTCCAGGCAGCCTAGAGACAGCCTCCAGGGGCCGGCCTCTGTGGAGCGGGAGAAACTAAACGCAGCTGGAAGGAAAAGGGGGCACGGCCCTGACAGGTGCTCCTTGCTGAACAGATAGGGCCCCCCTCTGTTTCTGCCTTCTCTCAGCGCCCCAATTCCTTTTTCCTGCCCCCCCTTCCAGGCCTTGAAAAGTCCCTTTTTTAAAAAAAAAGAATAGCAGCAGGGTCTCTCTCTCTCTCTCTCTCTATTTCCCCCCTCTTTTCCTCTCTCTCTCTCTCTCTCTTTCACTCTCACTCTCTCCCTCGCTTCTAAAAAGGTAACGTGTCCAGGAACAGTTTGTCGATGATGGCCGGCGGCGGCACCAGGTCTTCCAGTTTCAGGTAGAAAATGCGCTGGAGGCCCTGCGTGCAGAGCGTGCGCAGCTCGGGCAGCTTCCCCAGGAGTTTCGACAAGTAATTGGGCCGGTTCAGGCCGCCGTTGTTGAACGTCACGTGGTCCTTGAGGCAATTGACGATCTTGTTCTGGAGCTCTTCCACCCGCTTGGGCTCCTTCAGGCCGTGCCGCTCTGCCAGCCGGAGAGAAGAAAGCGCGCGTTAGAAACTTACCCCCCCCCCAACCCCCCGCGCGCGCGCACGACCGGGCAGGGCGCGCGGGAGCGAACGGGGGGGGCTGCCCACTCCACGCCCTTGCCCAGGAACCCCCCAGCCCAGCTTGAATTAACGACCCTTCTTTTTTCACGTCCAGAACCAATTAAGCGTTTTCAGAGTTTGGGAATGTTAGGCGCCTACACTCTCTCCGAAAGGGAAGGAGGGGAGGGGGGTTGTGGCGTTAGTCTCTTGTACGGGGAACCGTAAAGTGTTTTTCTACGGGAGGTATGTCACATGCAGAATAAACATACTTTACAAGCATAAGAGCATTCTTGTGGCACGTTGACGAACCCATGTATCCCTTGGCGAGTTCTTCTGAACTCTGGTATTATGTGCCCCCAAGTTGGAACCAACCTACTTGTAGAAACCCTAATAAGCTATCCAATTAAGGAGCGGCTTTACTAGCTTCCACTCCCCAAGTTAGCTCCCAGGGCTGAGGAGGCAGGCCTGCTGGAGTTCTACTAAGTAACTATCTAGGACGCCACACACTGGTATCCAGTGGGCTCCCCAGATACTGGATTGGACCCACATCTTCAAAATATTTGATCCAGAAAGGTTCTCATCCAAACAAGCTTAAGGTTCCACAAAACCCGAGTTCTTTTTTAATTTTTGTTGGTTTGCTTTCCCAACAGAAACAGACTAACTGGACTGAAACTAGCTGAAACCGAGGTTCTGATTGGCATTGCTACATTATGTGGCCCTTGAAAGACTGTTATGTTCACAGTCATCAGTGTTGTCCAAGTACAGCAGAGTTTCCAAACTGTCTTGAGCTCTTTGGTTACCTGGGTAGTTTGCCAGCTGCCTGGAAAAAACTGGGGATCAATTGCTTTGCTTTTGGAGGACAGCTACATAGCAGGGGGCCCTGCCAGGGTGGGGCCTTCTGTGCCTATCCTGAGTGCCAATCCCACCCAAGGGGGTACTGTGTGCTCAGAGAGTGTCAGAGGTAGCTCAAACACTGAGGGTGACCTGGGATTTATTATGTTCAAGGAAGCATGGTGAGTTTGGGGCTGGGTAGTTAACACAGTCTAATTTTTATGAATTAATTCTAGGCCAGCTGGAAAGGGAAGACAAGATTCAAAACGCGCCTAACAGGCTGAAAGGAAGGATACTTCAGTTATATACCCAACCTAGTTTAATCCAGGAATTTATGAGGGGAGAAAGGGAGCCTTCTAATCTGGATTAATATGGCCAGTATTAAATGGATGGGGGTCAGTTGTGTTGATGTGGATTTCAACTCTGGAGCGTAAGAGTGTGAGTTTCTGGCCTACAGGAGAAATTTAATCTGCTGTAGCCACTGCAGCCAGAGCCAGCAGTTGTGCACTGGAGTGGGGTGGGTGGGGGATGATTGTCAGCCAGTTTGAAGGCTAGGCCGGGTGTTTAATTTGAAAGATTGGGTGTGGAGGGAAGCCACCAACAGGCCCACAGCCCCCCTCCCCTCAGCGCCGGTGCCATGGCTGGGAGGAATGGGCCAAGGGGGAGGAGGGTGTGCTCTCACCTGTCACCATGGCCAGGGCGGCGATGCAGGAAAAGGCAGAGATGTCGACGTTCATGTTCTGCAGGTTGGAGGAGAACTCCACGATGGAGTCGATCCACTCCCCGAAGCCGCGGACGCACTGCAACCGGTGGAGGACCACGCCGTTGCAGAAAATCAGCTTGCCTTCCACCGGGTTGGACCTGCCCGGGGTGACGGTCCAGGGGGGCCCCAAGAGGGAAGGAGAAAGAAAGAGGGGGGAGGGCGTGAGGTTGTGTGCCAGAGAGAAAGGGAGGTAGGGGAGAGAGGGAGAGACGAAAGGCAAACAACTAATTATTCCCAGAGCAATAAACGGAGGGCTTAAGAGGCACCTAATTACTGGGGAGTTAATAAAACGCAGCTCAGCGGACCTTGAACGGCTGGAGGTTTCTCCACCGGGGGGTCCCCCAAGTCTTCCCGTGCTCTCAGCCGGATTTCCCCTGCCGCCGTAGCCGCGGCCCCCCTCTCCAGCTTAGCGGCACCCCCCCCCCCATTGTCGCCCCCTACCCAGCCCTGCCGCCCTACCGGTAGGCTAGCCGCAGAACGAAGAGCTCCAGGAAGGCGGATTCAAAAAGCAGATCCTGGTCTTGTTTGGGGAGATCGGTGAAGCCCGGGATCTTCTCCGCCCATCCCCGGATGATCTCCATGGAGCCGGTCAAGAGGTCGTAGAACTGCTGGATGTGGTGCGTGTCGTCGCCGCTCAACTGGTAGTCCGGGTTGGCCTGGAACTGGCATCCCCAAGACAGAGAAGAGGACGGGAGGGGGTGGGGAAGGGGGGTGGGGAAGGGGAGGGGGCGAAGAGAAGGAAATTGGGGAGAGGAAGGGAGGGAGGGAGGGAGAGACCCCAGCCGTTTAATGAGGATCTCGAAAATATATCGCCCGTGAAATTGTTAACCCCCGTTCTGGGGACGGTGGGGGGGGGAGCAGGTTTTTATATCAATTAAGCTTCACTCTGACCACTAAAGAAATTAGATGTTCCAGGGCAATTAACTGAGTCCGCGCTCGAGCTAGAAAAAGGGCGGCGGCTAAGGAGAGGCGCCTGACGGTGCGCCCCGGGAAAGGCAGCCGCCGAAGGACTGCACGAGCAAGCCCGAAGAGATCCCGGCGGCGTCGGCGGCGTCGAGGCCGGGGGGGTCTCCGGAGAACAAGCCCCGAAGAACTGATCCGCCGGCGCCGATGAGAGGAAAAGATTAGGCACAGATACAGCCTGGGATAAAGTAGGCGGAGCCGCAGCCGCCGGAGAGCTTCGGCCCCACTCTTGCGCGGCCGCCCTTATAGCGGCTCTCGTTCGGGTATAGTCAAACGCGTGTCTCTAGCTGCGCTGGCTGGGGAACGGAACCACACCAGCGCGGAAAGGGCTGCCTCCTTTCGTCGCGAATGGCAGAAAGAGAGAGAGGGGGAGGGAGGTCTAAACAAGCCCAGTCTCTAATTAATCCTAGTGGGCGCGTTCCCAAAAAGCACTTTCTTCCCAGAAAGCTGGCTCGCAGGCCTCTGAGGGTGACCTTGGAGTCGAAGGGCCACGCGGACGACCACGGCCCAAATGAAGGCGCAGGGCTGTGTTTGGGGCGGGGGTGGGGGGTGGTAGGGGTGGACGGCGTTCATTCCTCAACCTCTACTGGAGCGGAAGGCTTAAAGCCCCCGCGTCTGTACAGACCGTAAGAAAGAAGGCCTCGCTCTCAACACTGGGGACTGACTGACTCCCGAGTAAGCCCGTCTAGGGCGGCTGCCTAACTCATCCACAACTCTCCTCCACCCCAGGCAGATTCCGAGCCCAGGTCTGAAAAATTGTGGACTCTTCTGCTCCCTTTCTCTCTCTCTCTCTCTCTCTCTCTCTCTCTCTCTCTCTCTCTCTCTCTCTCTCTCTCTCTCTGTCAATCCTCTTCCCAACGCACCCCGCCGCCCCCACCTCTCTCTGCGGCCCGGGGTGCCTCAAGGGATGGATGCCTTGGCCTCGCCAGGGACTAGCCGCGTGCTCTCGCTCCTCCTTCCCCCGCCAGGAGGACCCTTCGGCGAATGTTGTCTCCCGCTTACCCTGGAATAGTCCAGGCTGGTCATAGCTGGGTTGGAGTCGACATGAGCTCTCACCAGGGCACTGATCAGACTCACCGGAGGCGAAGGGGGAGAGGGCTCCTGGGGGCTCTTCGGCTTGGATGGCAAGCGACCCCTTCGGCCTTTTAAGCTGTCGGTGCGAACCACTGCGGAAGAGAAAAGGCCGATCAGCCCGCCCGGCCCGGCCCGGCGAGGCGCGAGCACGCCACACACACACACACACACACACACACACACACACACACACACACACGCACACACGCACACACACACACACACGCCGCTCTCCCTCTCCTTCTCTCCCACTTCCCGGTTTTCTTGGCTTCGGCATGGGGCGCTGGCTGGCAGGGCAGGACTGGTCTTCCTGCTCAGCCAGGCCAGGCCAGGCCACTGTTGCAAGGATCTCCCCGGACGGAAATGTCCTCCGCGCCTCTTTTTTTCAAAACTGATTCCCGCAACCACCCTTCCAGTGGAAATCTTTTCAGCCCCGAGGAAAACATCAGAGCGGCCGCTGGCCCCTGTTTTCCAACGCTTAAAGGCAGGTGATTCCGGCACCCGTTTGAAGAGGGGCCCTTCTTCCCTGGCGTTCGGCTGCATGTGCATTTTTAGGAAATAGTGCCTCCGACTACGAGGCCTATTGACCTTCCCTCCCCCGGGGCTCAAGCCTGCCTTGACTTTTATTCCTTTCTGCCTTGGCTCCCCTGACTCGACCGTTTTCACGCGAGGAACCCCAACAGGCTTCTCCTGGCACCTCCAGAAAGACGGGCGAGAGAAGCTCCAACGCCAAGAGGACGCCGCCCGAAGCTTGACAGCCTGGGACGGTAGCCCGGGCGTGTGAGCCACCAACCCGTCGGGGAACGAGGGCCCTACCCAGCCGCAGTCGAGACCTGCTTACTCAGACCTCATTCCCACTGGGGTCCTCTCCACCAGGCTTCGCGCTTGCATGCAAGAGCCGGCCAGAGCAGGCGGGCGAGAACTCTTCCACGTGGCAGACGAGAAAAGAGGGCCCTGCGGTGCCTGGGCTGTTTATCACTTTTAATTTTTAAATTTTATATTCTCCCCCCCCCCCGTAGGAAGAGGAGAGGGTGATTCGAGTCCCCAACCCTAACCCACCACACCAACACCCCGACCACCAGGTCTACCTTCTTTGACCATGCCGACGGCCAGGCACTTCTGAAAGCGACAATATTGGCATCGGTTCCGGCGACGTTTGTCCACGGGGCAGTTTTTATTCGCTAGACAAACGTACTTCGCGTTTTTCTGGACCGTGCGCTGCGGAGACAAGGGGGGGGGGGGAGGAAGCGGGTTGGAAGTCCAAGGAGGGCACTGTCGACTCCGTTCCCTTCACCCAGGCAAGGGGTTTCTCCCCGCTTGGGTCCCCCTCATTTCCAGAACTCCCGCAGCTCAGCCCACCGCCTCTTCCCTTCCAATTCCTGCCACCCCTTCCTTTTTTTCCTCCCAAGAAGTAACCCAGGGTTAGACAACACCGGGCGGCAGCGGCGGGTTCTTTCTCGGGCAGGTCCCCCCCTGCCCCCCTCCAGCGCCTGGCCAAGTGTTTGATATGCCAAGCGAAGGAGTGAGGCGACGCTCGGTAAATACAAATCCGTGGGCATTCATATTATTTACATTCCTCAGAGACCTTTTCTCTTCCCAACGATAAGATTATTCAATCAGGATGTGGGGGGGGGGGGAGAAATAAAGAGATCACTTAATTTGACCATAGGGAATTCCGTTCCACTTGGTTAGCTTAGACACGGTTCTCTGTCCTAACCAATTTCAATCCGAAGGCAAAAGAGAAGCGCATGCAAATCGGGCTCTGCCGCCTGCTCAGTTTTCTGCGCAGCCCTGGGAAATCAACTCGCTCTCCCAGTCCTCCCAAGCTCAGGCAGCCCCTCTTTCTCCGCCGTGGGACTGCCTTGGAGAGGGCCCGGGGCCCCGCTGTGATTTGGAGCAGGGACAGTGGGTGCCGGCCTTCCCCCCACCACCTCCCTAAAAATCAGACTTAGGGAGATTCCGGGAAAGAAGCCACCGTGGATGCTGGTCTGCCTTCCCGTGGATGCTGGGGATGCCTTCAGGACAGTGCCTTTGCACCCTTTCAAAAAACCCTCAACCTATTGTGAAACAGGGTCGCCTAGGCCGGCGCTTAATCTTGTTTGCCTTGAAGTTTAGGAAGGGATCCCTGATGGGGCTGAATAGGAAGGGAGACAAGTCGCAGATGATGAGACTTATTCTCGCCCTCGACACCATGAGCGCAGAGTCAGGATTGCACATAATTTCTCATTTGAGGTTTCTAAAGCATGTTTGGCCCTTTGGGTTTTCTTCTTCTGATGGCCAGGTGAACTTCTTGCTCTTCAGAAGAAGAAGAAGAAGAAGAAGAAGAAGAAGAAGAAGAAGAAGAAGAAGAAGAAGAAGAAGAAGAAGAAGAAGAAGAAGAAGAAGAAGAAGGTGATGGTGATGATGATGATGATGATGATATAGTAATAATTAGCAGCACAGGGTCTTTTCTTCCCGCTTTCAAAAAGGTCATCTTTGCCACGGTGATGAGTGGCATGTCTAAGTACTGCTGTCCCACAAACGCGTGATCCAAGGCCAGATGTGGCCACTTTTCAGTTGTGTGGGTTGGATGAAATGAGGATTCTAGTATGTGCTGGTTATAGGTAGTCTGGACTAAAGGAATCTGGGACAGAAATAATTTGGGAGATAGGAAGGGAAAGTCAAGATGTTGTCCCCCCCCCCCGGGGGGGGGGGGGTGTCGGGCAGGGGGGGTCAAGGGGGATTAAGCAGCTCCATTAAAGCCTGGGCTGACCCATACCTTCATGGACACTAGATGCGCCTCTCCGACTGCAGAAACGGCCTGGTCACCGGGTTTAGGTAGGCAACCAGGAGCAGCAGTTATTCAAGATTAATCGGTCCCGTGTCCAAGAATGCGGTTTTGTGGATGTGCCTACTTTGGCTCAGAGCCATCGGAAGGCGGATGGCGAGCAATTTCCGTCCTACGGCTAGGTTCTTAAATAAGAAGAGATTGTTGGTAAGGATCCCAGGACAGAAGAAGAAAGTGCAGGGAGTGGCGTGTGGATCCTGATCTAGGAGGGGCGCGACCTCACCGAAGAAAGGCCGGCGAAGTGAGATTAATGGGTAAAGGAATTAATCAAACCTGGAAAAAGCCTGCGTGGCCATTAGGAAAGGAAAGGAGGGTGGAAGGAGGACGGGGGCAGCCTGTCAGTGGCCGAGGTCGCCTGCGCAGGCATCCCGCCGCCCCAAAGGCCCACTTACGCACGCACCCCCCCAACACACTCCCATCCTCCGGCACACCCTCGGCTGAGCAGCTCACCTTAAAGAAGCCTTTGCACCCCTCGCAGGTGCGCACCCCATAATGCTGGCAGGCGGCGTTGTCCCCACAGACGGCGCACAGGCCCTCGTTGGAGGGCGAGCCCCGGGAGGGCGGCGAGGGCACCTGGGCGTCGAGGAGCTGCGAGGCGTGCCCGATCTGCAGGCCGGGAAAGCCGACGGCGGCGGCCTGCTTCCGGATGATGGGGTTGGGCAGGGCAAAGGCGGGCTGCCCGTCGTGGTGGTGATGGTGGTGGTGGTGGTGGTGGCCGCCAGGGCCGTGAGCGGAGGAGGGCTCGCCGTTGAGCGGCGGCAGGGCGTGGAGGGGCCCGTCAAAGCGCATCTGGCAGCTGCCCACCGGCGTGCCCGGCGGCGATTGCTTGAAAGAGAAGAGCGAAAGGCGCGGGACCGCCGCCGTCGGGGCCGCCTTGTGCACGCCGCCGCCGCCCGCCGCCCCGCCATAGGCCTGGTGGTGATGGTGGTGGTGATGGTGGTGGTGGAAGCCGTGCAGGGGGCCCGCCTCGTCCCAGACGCTCTGGCCCGGCCCGAAGCCGGCAGCCGGGGTGGGCGGCGAGGAGCACGGCTTGTAGTAGACCGCCAGCTCGTCCGGCGGCGGAGGGCCGCCGCTGGGGGGTTGCGACGGCGGCGGTGGAGGCGGAGGCGGTGGTGGTGGTGGAGGAGGGGGGTAGCCGTGGCCGTGGAGGGGCAGCTCCTCAACCTTGATGGAGGGCGCAGGCGGCGGCGGCGGTGGGGGCGGCGGCGGCGGCGGCTGGGAGGGCATTTGATAGAGGCAGGGCGGCTTGACGTCGTAGCCGGCGGCGGCTGCGGCGGCGGCGGCGCCGTAGTTGTCCATAAAGGTACTGAAGCTGGGGAGAGAAGTGGTGGCAGTGATTTCAGTGTTGGTCAGGTCCATGCTAAACTTGACAAACTCGGGCGTTAAGAAGTCCGAGCTGTACTCCCCGGCAGCCGCCGAGTGGTGGTGGTAAGCGTAGCTCTGCGTGGCCGGGCTGGCTCCTTGCGGCGAGGACCCGTACTGAGCCTGGACGCAGGGCATGGCTGCAAACGAAACACGGCACAACAACAACAACATGGCTCAGCTTCGGTCCGGGCAACAAGCCTCCCCCACCCGCCCGCCCGCCCGCCCGCCACCAGCAGCCGCCCTACCCCACCCCGGCCCTCTCCCACTCCTATTCCCCCCCCCCCACCCGCCGCCCGTCCCACCTCGGATCAAGAGAGGGAAGAGGGGTGGAAAGGGTGTGCCAAGCCCAGAGAAGAAGAGAGAGGGGGATGGGGAGGGGGTGGTTGGGGTGGCAGCGGCAAAAACGCCAAGGGGAAGCTGTTTAGGAGGTGGAGATGGAAGAACGGCGGCGGCGAGCGGGAGGCGAGTGATGGCGGGGCAGCGCAGGACCCTTACAGGCAGGGAGGGGAGGGTGTGTGATGTACAAAGGTAGCGGGGAAGGAGAGGAGGGGGTAGCGCGGAGTGTGGGTGGGTGGGTGGGGGTAAAGATAGAGGGAGAAACTGATGGGGAGGAGGGGGGACTCTCCTCCAGGGACCCCGGGACCCCGCAGACCAGCTGGGGAAGAGGCAGGATCCGACAGCGGGCAATGTTTAAACTCCAGACTTTGGACAGCTCCCCCCATCTCCCCCCCCCCGACTCTCCAGTCCTAGGCACGCACCCTTCTCCACCCCCCAGCCCAGACCTCCCCCTCCTCCGCATTTTGCGCTAGACCAACTCTCTGGTTGCGCCCAGAGGACCCATTCTTCCGACTTCAGGACCCAGGAGAGACGAGAGTTGGCCATACAGGTGGGGCCGATTTTTGTGTGTGGTGTGTGTGTGTATGTGAAGGAAGAAGGATGTAGCCCGCCGCTCACCCACCTTCGGCCGAGTGAGAGGCGTGTTCGGGGGAATTAAAGGCGGACAGCGTCGGGATTCAGCGGAGGGACAAGTTGCCAAGACTTGAGCGAAGCGCTGCGGCCGCCAACCTGCCCCGGATGCTTTCTGAAAACACACACACACACATACACAAGACAGGAGAGGGGAAAGTTGGTTAGTCCTGGGACAAACCGGCAGCGTCACAAGGCACGGAAATCCCGAGCCCCACCAGCGAGACTGTTTACAAAGACCAGGCACAACAGGGAAGGCGGCTCATTGGAGTCCATCATCTCCCTCAAGGTGATTGATGCATGTGTGTACACATATTCCACGGTCTCTTCTTCTATCCCCATCTCTCTCTGTCTCTCCCTCCCTATTTAATGAAGATGGAAGGAGAAAACCTGCTCTTTTAAAGAGCTGTCACTCTACATTATTTTTCCTTGCTGTACTGGCAGACCCCTAGCGAAATACTACAGTTTTATCCCCCCTCCCACTTTTGGGCGACACACACACACACACACACACACACACACACACACAGAGAGAGAGAGAGAGAGAGAGAGAGAGAGAGAGAGAGAGAGAGAGAGAGAGAGAGAGACGTACATGCTTGTGTATATAAAGTATACCCGCGTTTATCTGGAGAAAACTCAACCTTTTGGAATTCAGTTGAATTAGACTAAAAAAAATGAATCCGAATGTCATTTTAATTAGAGGGACAGGGGAGCCCATTCCCTTTCTCTAGATGCTCCACCGGATTGTACGAATTTCAAATGCTAGCTGAAGAAGCCTAACAGCATAATTGAATTAATTAAAACCTAGGCACTCACACAGAGAGGTGCAAAGGCGAAGGCAATTAAAGGCCAAGGAAGCTACTCATGAACCCCCCCCAAGCCGCCCACAGAACGCGCTGAGGGCTTCCGAAGGATGATGCGCTGTCCACAATAACACATCCGAATTCAACGGGAAAGGGACATCTCTCCCTCCTCTTCCGGATCCCCATTCGGAACTGACGCAAGGCAACTTCTTACCGGAGGCGGCTTTTCCTACCCTAGTTACATCCCAGCCACCTCGCCCCAAGGGCAGTTTCTCAACAGTACAGCAAACCAACCCTGGGAAAAGTTTACACAGGTTCACAACACAGCGGAAACCAGCCCACCGAGGCACTCCAATTCGCTTCTGTTCTCGAGCGTCTCATGCCCTTCCTTCGAACTCCACGCCCAGCCAAGCGGTCCCTTCTTCACCTGGCCGGGTTCATTTACTGTTGCCATCATCCTCGTCATCCTCACCGCCGCCACTACCCTAATCATTTCTTCCTACCCACTCTAGAGGGCTGGAAGATTTGGAGGAGGTCTGGAAGAGGCTTCTCCTTCCTGACAGCTGTAGCCTTGACGGCCCGACGGTCGCCGCTCCTTCCGGAGGCCGGCGTATCCCCCGCGCACACGCGCCTTCAGCCAACCCCGCCACCCCAACCCTGTCGCTATAAAGCTGCGGTTGGCAGGCTAATTCCCCATCCCCATCGTCAGCAGGAAGACACAGAAAAGGCACTGGAGTGATCGGACGCCGCTCGAGTGCCCGTGGCCAAACCCCGAATGCAATCCGAGTCCTTCCCAAGCAACACGCACCCCCCACGCCGCCCGCCGCCGCCGCCTAACAACTTTTCTCTGGCCATTGAACCCGGGACAAAATGCACCCCGAGGGTTCTCATTCACACACACGCGCGCACACATACACGAGGACTTTGCTTCCTCCCGGTAGGGCAGGAGAAACACCCAACATGGACTCCCCCCCCCCTCCTATTAAAAAGAGCAGTTTGGGAATATTGGCCGGGAGCAGGGGCGCGCTTCATCATCCCGGGCGGGGAGAGTTCTGGAAGTACCATCGAGACCCACGAGTTCCTCTTTCATTCGTCGCCCCAACACTTTTCCCCTGCCCCGCCCCGTCCAGCCAGCCCTTATCCTTTCCAGATGGCCAGTCCATGGGTCAGCCCAACAGGGAATCGATCCATCCACAAACAATTTAGAGGCGCGCGCGATCCACTTACCTGTTAGCGCGGTATCTTTTTCATTCATTCAGCGGTGGGGAAGCTCCGATCCCCAGTGGAGGGATCGGCTGGGTGGGAACGGAGGAAAGCGGAGCGAGCGTCTTTCTTGCCGCCGCCGCCGCCGCCGCCGCCGCCGCTTCTTTTCCCTTCGGCGCTCTCCCTTTCTTTGGCTCTCTGGCGCTCTCGCTCTGTATATGTGTGTGTGCGCGCGCGTGTGTATGTGCGTGTGCGCGCGCCCGCGTGCGTGCGCCTGTCTCGCGCTAGCACACACGCGAAGGCAGGCGCGCGGCGTCCCTCCAGGAAGTAGGGGTTCCGAACGAGCCGTGGGGCGAGCAAGCCGGACCGACTGGCCCTTCCCTCCAATGTGCCTTTGTTTATGTGGGCTCCGTATTGCAAAGCCAACATGCACCTCAAGCCTCCCAGCGTCAGTGCGCGTCAGTGTCGCCCGCCCAATCAGCCAGGCAAGGGGCTGGATCGCTCGGCACCGTTGGCTAGCTCTTGCTTTGGTAAATTTCCGACGTGACATCACCAAAGAGTGGCGCTTTTAAGGTGGGAAACAACTAACTCGCCGCCCCGCCGCCTGGTGCCCGCCTTCACCTTCCCGTTGCCTCGGCTGAAAAGGGGACCTGGCCTACTACTAACCCCCCCCTGCCCCCACGAGACCGATGCTCCCCGATCTCCCAGAATGTAAACAAAGAATCAATTCCCCCGCTCTCCCGCCCCCCCTTCAAGTTGCTGTTGTCATGGTGCGTGTGTGTGGCAGCCACTTCGTCCACGATCAGAACGAAGGTTATAAACTCGTGTACACGCTTTTCACGGGAAAGTTCCCATGGTTGACTTTTGAGTAGGCGTGCAAAACTTTTTCCTCTCCATTTGTCTCGGTGTCTGGCACAAGATTCCTTATCTCGTCCTCCCTCTCGCCTTCCTAAGCAAGTACCATCTTCTGCCGGATCTGTTCCCCCTCCGCTGAAATGCCGAGGAAGAACCAGGAATGCATTGACGTAGTCAGTCCATTCTTTGAAAGCGGAGGCCAGGCGTCCTACAAGTTGCACAACCGCTGCCAGGCCCTCCACCGGCCCCCAACATGCGCTCCAGTAGCTGATCTATTTATTATTATTATTATTATTATTATTATTATTATTATTATTATTATT
>JAHTLZ010003547.1:21612425-21622773 GCA_023846285.1 Phrynocephalus versicolor
GAAAGAAAGAAAGAAAGAAAGAAAGAAAGAAAGAAAGAAAGAAAGAATAATTTCCATCCTTTGCAGGGCAAGACGCCAGCGAGGAAAGGGGCACTGCCCCTTTGGGGCTTTGCCACCCCCCCCCCAAATTAACGCTTCCCTGCACTAGGCAGGAACTCGCTCTCCTGGACAAGAGGAAGAGGGTGGTGGTCCTTCAAAGCCGGGCGGGCAGGTGGGGTCGGTAGCGGCCGACTTAAGCCATGTTTTTCCACCGCTCGCTTCTTCGGAAAAAAAAGCACTTCTAGTCGCCTGCCTGTGCTGGACTCTCCCTTTTGTCCAGGGACGAAGTGGTCAAAGGGGCATCCGTTGGACCCCCGCCCGTTGAGCAGGGATCGCAAGGGCAGGGGCAGGCTCCCCGTCCTGGCCGTCTGACTACTACGCCCCACTGCCTTAAAACCCTAAAAGGAGGTGCCCTGTTCTTTTGCCGGGGCTCTACTGGCCGAAAGAAGAGGGCTTGGCTGAACTGGAGGGCGACCGATTCAAATTGTTTGAAGCACTGAAGTTTGCCCCAAATTGGTTTACTACAGCTTCTTTTTGTATCTTTCGCCGCGCTGATTAAAATCTTCTGTATTATGGGGGGGGGGGCTCCCATTTTTGCTCTGGGCATTTAATTGGTCCCCAGACCCCTTTCCCCGCTTGCGAAGGTTTCACACATGGTTCTCCCCTTTCGCTTTAGAGGCCGGGCAGCCTAGGGTTATGCAGGTGCCTTTTATGGGGACGAAGGGGGGGGTGTCACCTGGGGTGCAAGTGACAGCAGACTTAAGTCCCGGAACGGATATTCCAAAGGCATTTCCCAAGCACGCCCGTTAGGGCTATTAGTTCCTGCATTTCTGCAGTCCCGGCAGTAGGTGGCTCGGCTTTACAATCAATATAAGCAAGTGTATTTGAATGGCCCAGAAAGATATGAGTGGTATTGTTAAGGTGTTCAGGAATATTTTTTTTAATGAGAAATATCCTATTAGTATTTTGCTCAAGGCATTTCCTATGCAAAATATCTTACACGTTGTTAGCTACAGTGGGTGCTTTTGGATCCCAGAAGTATCAAGTACTTTCCTTTTATGTAAAGGATTTCTGGATCAATCACAATTTCTATTTTCAATGTAGAATAAAAGGACTGCCTATGTGGTAAAATGAGCTTGAACGTTTTAAGAGCCCTATTTCCATCTGATAAGGGACAGCTCATAAAACATTTTTGAATGTTGTTATTGGGAGGGAGTGATACCCACTACTGTATTATAAATATTTTATGGCTTTCCTATTTTGGTTTGTTTTGCAAATAGAAGGATTAAGTTGTTTTGCACATTCTCTTTTCTGTACAAAAGCTGTCACAAAGAGTTACATGCATACACACATTCCAGTATCAGTGTATTTGTGAAATCTTTCTGAAACATTTATGCTACATATTCCTGCACTGCTGCAAAGCCACTGCAACTCCGCTGGGCTATCATATTTCAGTATAAAGATGCTGCCCTAGCATTGGTTTCTTCATACAGTCTTGATACAGTCATTTTCTTGATACAGCCAATGTTCTAGGGAGTGCACCTAAAGCTTCTAATTCTAATTTAAACAGTAAATTCTAAGGCTTTAAAGGTGGAAACATTTCACTGAAAAAAACAAACCTTTTTTGGCAAACAAGTAGAACTCAGTTCATATCTCCTAGAAAGATGAGATAAAAAATAAATTACAGAGGAACTAAAACTAGTGTTCTTAAAATGTAAATACCTGTTCAAATGATGGACAGTCCAGTGCAAGTCTTTCCAGAATATTTATCTTAAATGTTGATAAGGCCATATTAAGAGGAAATTATTCCATTTTCTTGCTAAGTATACTATCCAATTGCATATTTACTAGGAATTAAGCCACACTGACATCTGCTGAACATACTGACGCTGTGAAACATTGGACAGATAATTCTTCCAGACTCCTATATAAATTTAAAATAATGCCATAGACTCACCTCCCAAGGATTCTGTGAGTATTTGTTTGAAAAGATTAATATGGGAAAGAAAACACTATCTACATATTTACTCAGGAGTAAACTCCACTGAGTTTCACTATGCTTATTTTCACATAATTGGGTATTAGACTGTAACAATATATAATTTGTAGATTTAAAGGATGGAATAGAAATACCTGATTGGTTATACGCAAAGAACTACATTGCTGTATCTTTTGTTTTGGACTTTAGCCTGACCTCCTGGCAGTAAATATATTTCTAATATTAAGCACTAAATTTCTATATTGCACACCAATTTGATGCAATGTTGTTCCATTAATTTCACTGAAACAGAAATTAGATTAGGATTGAAATGGCAAGGGTTTTATTTCTAGTATTTAGCAAATACACAATTAGTGCTAGGTGAAAATGAACATGACTATTTATTACACTAATTAAATACCATCTGTATGTCAGGTATACATGGATAAATACAGAAGATGCAACATCCCACTTACAATTTTTAATACAACGTTGGCATTGTTCAACATAAACAAGTAGTACATTCTTGTTTAATATTAATCCTCAACTAATCCAGAAAGACTTTTAAAATCAAAGTGGAAAGCTTGATAGAGTATCAATCATTTTGGGCATGATTGATACTGGTAACCTTATCTTCATTAGCTAACAATACTGAGTCTGAAGATGTTGCCCAAGGTTTTTCTTTTAATCTGTCAGATAGAATTGTGCTGTAACAAAACATTCATCTAATGGAACTGCTGGATAGCTCAGTAGTTTAGTTGTCTGAATGTGGAGCCAAGGGGCGGGAGTTCAATTCCCCCACTGTGCTTCTATGACAGGGGCTGCACTTGATGATCCACAGGGTCCCTTCCAGCTCTGCAGTTCTAAGATGATGATGATGATGATGATGATGATGATTCAAGAGTCTGAGTTTGTTTCATATTGGACTGAACATAAATCCTCTTTGGGATTATTAGTGCGTAATAGTCAAATAAGTGGATGTGTATTACTTCCAAGTCTACTTTTTCACCCACACAGGTTGTTCCCTCCTACAGTCTTTTCTCTAAAACTATACTTAAGAGAATTGTAAATTCATACTCAGAAAGTGTGTTTCAGGAGGAAGCTGGGTGAACAGATAGAGGCAAATGTGTTCCTACTATTTCATAGTTACTGTATGTTGAGAAGGACATTCTGCTAGGTGCAGATTTTCTTCATTCCCTGTCCACCCCCTCCGTATCTGCCAAAATTTACTATTTCCATAAAGCTTCTGCCTTTTGTATGTACTTATCTCAACATGATACATGTTTGCTGGATGATTTTTATATCTTACTGCATTTTGATGGTACTTGGGTTGTTCTAACCACCTATGCTAACCATCCAATAACTACGGTAATGTATAAATAACACAGCCATTACTAAAGTTCTCCGCATGCTGATGCTCTTCTACCTATACAGTATTTACAAGTTCTATTTGTCCTGTAAAGCAGCTACTCATTTAACAGACTTTGGCTAAGACCAAAGTTCTGTTGATTTAAATTGTGTTGCTAAGTTAGAAACATGCCCATGCCCAGCTGACTATTATGCTGCTTATCCCATGCGGTATCAATATATTACAAAAGTGTGTGTGTGTTGTGTCATTACAGTCGTGACCGACTCTTCGCAACCCCATGTCCGTGCAGTTTTCTTGGCAGGAATACTGAAGTGGTTTGCCAGTTCCTACTCCAGGTGCCTACAGCGTCTGGTATTCCCTGGTGGTCGCCCATCCATATCTAGGCCACTATAGTGGCACACTATATACCTGATTACTGTACCTTTAGAATAGATGTAAAATAAAATTTCATTGCTCATTTTAAAGTTCTGAAGTTAACAACATAAACTTGAAGTTGAGTAATTAAGTAATCCTTATATAGACACTTATTAAAGTATTTATACATATTATCTTAAATCTACATCTATCATTTTGCCAATTAAAATTAGGACTTTAATTGCAATTAAGTAATTTAATTGCCAATTGAACAGCAAAATTGCTAAGTGACTAATTTTAATGCCTATTTTAATTACCAATCATGACTGGGGAGGGAGCTAATCAAGCAGCATCAGAGTAATGATGTGGAAAAAAAGGAGAGAGAACAAACATTCATGGCTCCATGCCTCAAAAAAAGCATACATTAAATAGATGCAAACAATTTTATAGGTCCTGCAAAATTCTGAATTTCTGTAAATACTTGAGCCTACAGAACACAACTGAAAATGTTAGTCATCTGTCGAAAGTGTTCTCTATGAGATGCATTTCCACAGTTCACACGACGGTTCAGCAGAAACTAAACCCCTCAAAAACCTGAAAACTGTATATGCAGAAAAGGGTTTAACAAGACATTTGTAAACTGATAGGCTATGCATGGGCCAATGTTTTTCAACAGTTTAATTTTAGAAGTAGAAGTTAAAACTACTGTATATGCAAATATATTCAGTTCTATTGGGGAGGGGAATTTTACAACACCGCATTTTAAAAGATGCTAATTACTTATTAAGATAGCTAATATAGCAAAATGAAAAACATGAATGCTGAAATATTAATATCAGGAAGGCAGCAGCTGTGGTGGTAATGAAATCAGAGTAATGCTTGTAAGTAAACCTATGCACTTAGAATCCACAAAACATAGTGGCTGCCCCCACTTCTGATGAAAGGTGGATCCCACTGTGCCATCAGCATTCCTGTCTAGTGACACTTCGAAGGACAAAAACCGTAAACCATGAACCCACCTAGGTCAATGGAAGCTATAATGTACATGGTTGACATCAAACCCATAACTTCATTCCAGTACTTCTTTCTCTGGCTTTTTTAGGTATTTCTAACAAATTATGTTTTTCTGTTGTTTTTTTTTTAACATGGATGATTCATCAGTAAAGCATATCATTGATTCCTATCTAATTCTTAAAGAAAATACTTCTGATTTTTTTTAAAAAAACACACCTGTCCAGGCAAGGAGGATAAAGCATAGAGTAACATATATCCACAAGTGGTTAAATGCATTTTAGGACGCATGATTGTACCTTGCTTGTGGGCATGGCATTTATTTCTAAACAGAAGACAACATGTCAGAGCTTTTTAGAAGTTTTTTTTTATTGGTTCCAGTGGAACTTCAGTTCAACTAAAATGAATACAACATTCAAAACATATAAACTACACATTACACTGAAGCCATTGCCTCATAAACTTCTGCAGCAAAGAAGGTGCAGAAGAGAGGGGTCAAGGTGAAACTTCCTACTGACACTTTGCAACGCAGAAAATACCATTAGATGCATATTACATATGGCCGCATTATCAAGTACAGACTGTAGGTTTTAATCTGGCGGAAACCACCTGGTGTAGTGCTTGCACGAATGGAGCAGTATATAAATTGAATGAATGAATGAATGAATGAATGAATGGAGAAAGACTGGCCCATGAACTTCAGAGAGAATACAGAATAATACTGAGAGATGCTGATTTTAATATATATATATATATATATGCAGACATACCAATATGTTTTTTGAATCAGAACTATACTGGTACTTTAAAAATCACTGGTTCAGTTTTTATTATCTGTGAATGCTAAATAATTTTTCCACAGTAAATTATGGAGGCAATACAGACTGAAATATTATACCTATTTTATATCAATAGTGTAGCTCCCCCACAAAAAAAACTGAACGGTATAGTACACCATTTTTGATTAACAGTTTTCCATATCAGAATTTAGCATCTATAATTCCCCAAACATTCCGGGGTATCAAATACAGGCATGCATTGTGCTAAGCATGAATATCCTGTTTTGGCACAGTCTAATATCCTGAAAGGCTGAACAAATTTGACCCTGTTCCTTGAAATAAATTATCAGGTTGGGTTTTTGAAAAGTGTGTATAGTATATCATTACATCCATATGTTTTGAGGAGGCGAGAATGGCATGTTTTCAAAATACAAATGGAAGTGAGTGTTCAGCAGCACATGAATAATTGAAATGCCCCTATTCTATTACCATTTGCCATCTTTCTCCTTCTTTCAGACAGAATGCCAGGAATTACTAGGAACTGTAACATTTACAGGTAACTCGGCTACAGGATCCATTAATGTGATTGAGCACAGCGATGGGAAAATACTTCCAAGAGATTTTGAATTGTGCCAAACATTCCTTTCATGAATGAGCCATGTTTTTCTTCTTACTGTACTTTAATATGCAAAAGGTGTGACAAGCATGGACAACAGAAACAAACATGTTAGAGATGCTATTCTAACAAATATGTTTCTTAGGAATTATATCTGAAACCTACTGACAGGAAAGGTTTTGGATCACAATCCAGACATTTAACATATACAGAGATATATTTGCCAGTGAACAAATTTGGTTTGCTGAAGAATACATACATACCTTTCAGACTTCTAAGGCTTAGCCCCTTTTTGAAAACCTGGATGGGTATTAATTAGATAAAATTATTTAAGGCACCACTTTTCTAACCACCAGAACAGAAAAAAAATCACTATTGTCATTCTGAAAAAAAAAATAAACGAATAAATGCATTTTAAATAAAAGTAAAAGAAAACAGGAAAAGATAGCTCTTGCTGAGAGTACAGCAGAGCTACAGATTTTGCTAACATCAGTCTCCTTCTCTAAATTATGTGATACTACATTTTCTTCCCATGAAAACTAAGGGCTATACACACAGAATGGAATGTCAATGTCAATAATGTTTTAATAAGATGTTTTCAGATACATTTAATGTAATTACAGTATTCCTTATATTGTCAGGTCACATTAGGGGGTGTAGGCCATGTGACATATTTGACACTTGGATCTCAGCTAACAAATAGATGTTTACAACATTTGAAGTCTTTCCGCACTGGAGTTTGCATCTTCAGCAGACAAGACTGCAATATCCACTTGCTGTCTTACAAATTCTCAGGTCAAGGAATATAAATTGTACCCAGCAATTCATCTTGTTCAGAGTCATTAAATTCCCTCCTAGAATATATTTGATTGATATTCTTGGAGGTGAAAGGCTAAAGGGACCATATGGCAACATGTTGCATTCCATATGTTATCTGCCCATCCGTACTTAAGCTGCCATTAGCAACATCTGCACCCCATGGAAATCCAGCTGTGCAGAAAACTACCGTCAGGACCGAACTAAATAAATGCTTCAAAAGTAGGAGACAAAACTCTATCAGAACCCAACTGTGACTTGGGAGCGGGTTTTTTTGGGGGGGGGGGCGAACCCTAAGAAAACAACTGTGTTCTATGGGTAATTAAATGGAAGGAAAAATATACTGTACGCAGAATGGACAGCAAGGGACATTTTTAATGTATGCATTTGGGGACCTGCCGGATGAGGAGTACGCGCGCTGCGGGGTTGCAGCAGGTCCCACGCAAGGGTCTTTTCTCTCGCAAGCCACCGCCGGGTTACCCGAAGCCCCGCCCCTCCCCTCCCCTCCCAAGGGCCAGGGCTTCCGCCGTGTAAATAGAGCGGACCCTTTTAGGGGTGGGGACAAGGGAGAGGCCGCTTCCCCCTCCTCCCCCATAAGTAAGCCGGGCTCCGGCGGGAGAGAGGTTTCTTTTCGGTTGGGCCAGGGGTACCGGGGGCTCGGCCCGGCAGAGCAGCAGCTCCCCTTTCTTGCTTGCCTGCGCCCCCTCCCTCCAGCAACCCCCACAACCCCATCTCCCCCTCCCTACCTGTGCCTGGGCTCCAGGACTAGAGCCCGCGCTTCTCCTTCAAGCCGACCGAAGGCTCTCCTGGCCACCGCTCCTCTTGGGGGGGGGGGGCAAGCGGTCAGGTTAACCTGCAGGCTGCCTCGCGCCCTCGAAAGGGGTCGAGGCGTGGAAAGGCGGCGGCGGCGGCTTTTCTTGGTCTTCTTGTTCTTCCTCCTCCTCGCCTCCTCCTCGTTTTCCCGAGCGTGCTCGCCGCGGCACATGGAGGGTCCATTGTGGCCACCCCGGCGACGCCGCAAGCCAAGCTCCGTGGCAGCCAAGAGCGTCAGCTTCCCCTCTCCCCCCCCCTCCCGCGTCAGCAAAGCCGCTCACCGTGACGCCAAGTTGTATTAATAGCCCGGGCAGCCAAAGGAAGGGAGAGGGAGGGCGTGTGCGCGCGTGTGTTTGCTTTGTGTGTGTGCGTGTGTGTGTGGGGGGGAGGAATTTCCATTGACGCCGCCAGGAACGGAAACAATGGCTTTGGGGCAGGAGCGAGGAGCGCGCTCCCGCCTGGCTCGCTCCCGGTTCCTCCAGGGAGGCGCGAGCCGCCCGCCACCTTGGGACAGCGCTTGGCTCCGCGCCAGCCCCAAGCGCGGCAGGGCTTTCCCCGTCCTTCAGTCTGGTTGCTTGTTGCAGAATTTGACCTGTTAAAAAGTGCTGGTAGCTGAGCTTCTTGGGTGGGTCGTTCCCTTTCGTAGCCTAGAACCAATCCCAAGAGTATGAAACGGGAAGGATTCCTGCGAAAAGGCGTGGAAATAACCTTTACAGTCTCATTTAAAACATTTATTTAAAAGATTCATTTGTTTAATGCTCTTCAGGATGCCATACCTCTTTCCAACTGATCCCAGGTTATTTGGATTCAAGGACAAAATTCTGAGTTGTGTTATTTTGGTTTATACAACCAATTCTTAACACTTCTTCCATGATACTGGGCTTTGAAATTCTCCATGGCTGGTTCCAATTATTTCTATATTAACCTGGATTGGCATTTTCTTATTTCTCCACTGGACCATGTTTTTAATAACAGAGTTGTTGTTGAGTTCAGGCTAATCCCAAACTTTTCTTGTATCAGAATAATTTAGGCAAAAACGTCTGAGACAAGCAGAGATCCAAATCACCATTCATTTATTCAGCTGGATAAAGGAAGGGGTCAACCTTTTCCCCTGAACCAGAAGGGGAAAATCACAACTGACAGAGGCAGGGGACACATTTAAGTACAGAAAGCACAGGTGCCCTTCCCCAATCAACAACTTTCCTTAGGCAAGCTGTAACTCTATTAGAGACATCCTAACCCAGTAATGGCAAACCTTTGAGACCGAGTGCCCAAACTGCAATTCAAAACACACTATTTTTTTTTTTTGCAAAGTGCCAGTACAGTAATTTAACCTGTATACATGTGGCTATGAAGGGGCAATGTTGGGTGCCCACAGAAAGGGCTCCAAGTGCCACCTTTGGTACCCGTGCCATAGGTTCGCCATCATTGTCCTAACCCATTCTCCTTGCACCCCCCCCCCATTAATGTCCTTGAACATATAACACAGGCTCTTCTTTCTCTCTTGCCAAGGCACAAGCATTCCAGTAAAGTTGAAACAGTTTCAGATAGCTTACAAAGCACAATAAGGTACAGATACAAGGCATACAGAGGAATCAACATGGCATCACTTTGGTTCACTTGAATCTGTTAGTTTTTATTCCTGGTCTCAACAATGTTATACTCTTGCTGATACCTTGAAAAAAACAAACAGTATTATAAATATATGAACTAACATGTAAAAAAATGCCCAAGCTTAAGCACTGGGAGAACAAGTACCTGTGGCAGCCACCAAAAGGTGGGAACCTGCATGCTAGGTATAGGAAGAGTTTTAAGGCATACCTCTTCTAGCTTTCTGTGTCCTGGGAGCTTGTCTAACCCAGCCAGTCTTTTACAGTGGTATGCTTTAAATCAGGCATGTCCAAAGTCAGGTCCGGGGGCCAAATGCGGCCCGTTTTCAAATTTCGAGCGGCCCACATCCTCTTCTCCCCACTGGCTCAGCCTGCTACAAATCCCCACCAGCTGGCCTCTCCCCATATTGGTTGGAGACATCAGCTTGCAATTTTATGGTTTGCCAGCCCTCCCTGCCTCCGTCCATCCCCCCAGTCACCTGCCCAGCCTACCTGCCCCTGGCTCCGTTGCTGCAGCGTCCTCCCCACCTCCTTGCATGTCCAAGAAGCTTGACCAAAGTCTGGCACGGGGGCCAAGTGCGGCTGAATGGTCGGCTCCCACACATTTTCACCTCATCAAATCTGGTCCTTGTTGCAAAAACTCTGGACACCCCTGCTTTAAAAAGAAACCAATTTAATTTAGTCTTGTGAACCCAGCCAGCTCCCCCTCCTGCTTTGCAGTCACCCACCCACCCGCTCCCCCCTCTCTCTCTCCCTCCCCCTCTTCCCCTCTCTCTTTCACTCTCTCTCCCATTCTCCCCCTCTCTCCCCCCTTCTCCCTCCCCCCCGTGTGTGTGTGTGTGTGTGTGTGTGTGTGTGTGTGTGTGTGTGTGTGTGTGTGTCCAATAGTCACTGGATACAATGTTTGGGGCATATATGCTTGTTAATGGGCTCTTCGTTTGAAGTTCCTAATACAGTAGATCA
>JAHTLZ010003547.1:21622813-21641089 GCA_023846285.1 Phrynocephalus versicolor
GAGACCTGTCCTGCCTCCTCGACAAAGTGGACAGCTGCACGGGGGGGCAGGGAAGGGCCTGCCAGTTTGGGATATAATAATACCAAGTGCCCATCTCTAGCCAACATGTGTTACAACAAGGCTGTTTGCAGGACCATCTTGTTTCTTTACCAGGTTAAGGTCTTTTTCAGAGTTCTTTTATTTTTATTTTATTTTATTTATATTTATATATTTTAGAGTATTTTTACCCTGCCTTTCTCCTTGGAAAAGGACCCAAGGCAGCTTACAGTAATGAGGGATAATATGCAGCCCAGTACAATTAAGACATGTTCAAGAATTGAGGGGCATCTTACAGCACCAATAGACAACATTACATTAAAACTACAAGGTTTTAAGTAGTTATAAACACAAAGTCTAAGGGCCTTTTTACACGACCCCTAAACTGCGCCACAAATGGCTCCCAGCTCCGGAGATTAGAAATGTTTCCCCACCAGCTCCGGAGTTTAGAGGAAATTAAGTGCGACCACGCCCCCATAAGTGCGTCCCAGCGCACTTTTCTTGTACCTGCTCTTCCCCGGTGAAAATTGCTTGATGTGGTGTAAGGATAGTGAGTGCGGGGCTCTCCTCCCTTCTGTTTGTTGTTTTTTTGGCTCCCGGCCCTTTAAGAGAATGAAAAAAAAAGAGAGAGAGAGAGAATGGAATGTTGCCGGGAGCAGAGCGAGAGGCAGAACGGAGGTAAGCCGATCTTTTCTTCCTTTTTTTTCTCCCTCCCCTCACGCCGCCAGCAGCCAGGAGGTGGGAACGCAGGAAGAGCGACAGACCCCCAAGATCTCTGGTCCGAATTTAAGGGACCAGCGGATCTTAGGGGTCGTGTAAAAAGGCCCTTAGTGAACCTATAGATTCATATAAAAGACACATAATGGTAGTCCATCATTCAGGGAAAGCTTGCCTGGAGAGAAAGGTCTTTGGCTGTTTCCAGAAGGACAACAGAAAAGGAGACAGGAGGCAACTAGGGAGATGACCTCTATGGTAGTGCTTCAGTTTTTGAAAACCTTCCCCAGAGAAGCTCATCAGAGTTGTAGTAGTTTTGGATCAGGTGTTATTATTATTATTATTATTATTATTTTATTTCCCCAGTCTTTTAGACCAGTCCTTTGTAACATTATTTTGCAGATTTTATTCTGATGCTGTTTTCAGTGTTGCAGATTTCATGTGTGTGTTTTATTTTTATATTTAATGGGTTTAACCTTTACTTGTGGTTTTCCCATAAGATGTCTTCCCAAGTGGTGTTACTGAAATGCTGCAAACATACAAATACTATCTTTCACAATTTAGATGGTATATCCAGAGGGTTTTTTTAAGTACAACATAGTCCATATTGAACCCTACTGACCAAAGGAAATTAAATTGTGTTTCGGAAAATGCTCTTCTTAAACTCTGATAAACCTCAGACAGAAGGAAAAACAAGTCTGAGTAATTGCTACAAACATTTTTGCAGGTATCTATATAGTTTTATTAATGATTTCATTGGAATATAGGGAAACGATCATGGATGAGATATAAGATAATCTCAAAAATTAAACTGAACTGAAGAGCCTCATGGTGCGGTGGTTAAATGACTGCACTGTAGCTAAAACTGTGCTCATGAGCTGGGGTTCAATCCCAGGTAACTGACTTATGGTTGACTCAGCCTATCCTTCAGAGATCAGTAAAATAAGTACGCAGCTCTCTGGGGGACCAATGTGCAGCCTGCATATATAAATTGTAAACTGCCCAGAGAGTGCATTAAGTGCTATAAAAGGTTCCTACTGTACATGTGTGCTAGTCGTGTACGACTCTGGAAGTGGTGCTCATCTCCTTATTCAAGCTAACGAGCCAATGTTGTGCAAACCCATGGCTATGTGGCTGGCATGGCTGCAAGGACCTTCCCACTTTCTACAGCAGTACCTATTTATCTACTTGCATTTACAAGCTTTCGAACTGCTAGGTTGGCAGGAGCTGGGGTTAACAGTGGGAGCTCACTCTGCTGTGTGGCACCCAGGATTCGACCCGCTGAGCTGCTAACTTTGTAGCCGACAGTTGCCAGTGCTCTAGCCCACTAAGCCACCATGCCCCAGTGCTGTAAGGATGGTGTATTAGCAGAACACTTTGCTTTGAGCTCAAATTATTTAGAGCTTGATAACTATTTAAATATAGAGGAGTTTTGGTTGGCTCTGGCAAACCACTCCAGTATTCCTGCCAAGAAAACTCCATGGACATGGAGTCACGAAGAGTCAGTCATGACTGTAATGACACAAAACACACACACACACACACACACACACACAGAGAGAGAGAGAGAGAGAGAGAGAGAGAGAGAGAGAGAGACTGTAGGATTAGAGGTATGATATGAATATTTGAGCCCTCCCCCTAAATTTTAATAAAATGTGTGTGTATGTGTGCTCACAAATTTGAAACCGACTTATTGTACTAATAGGGCTTTTCAAGGTAAATGACATGCAGTATTTAAGGAGTGGTTTTACCATTTCTACAGCCAAAGTGAGTTTCCAAGGTCTAGTGGGAATTTGAACCCTATTCTCCAGAATCCTAGTTTGTCACTGTATCCACTACACCACACTAGTCTGGCGCAAAATACTGATACCTGATTGTGATTCAGAAAAGAACAATTTAAAGAAGATGAAGTCTTCAAATCTGTCTGGTCGGTATCTGCTGTGCATTAAGTAGCTACTAGCACTGATATCTGTTGACATGAATGGGGGCAGGCAACAGACCATAGAACCTGCAGACAGGGCGTTGCTGCTTAGGTCACAGACTGCCTATAGTAAGCCATGTAGTGAGAATGAAAGTTATTGTATTTAAAGGGCCTAGTGGCTTGCACATTCCTTTTTATATTTAGGACCGTCTCCCATTATTTCTTTCCATCATATTTCTCTCCAACATCACCACTGATAACATAATATTGCTAGTAGATTTTTTTCCCTGCCCCTGTAGATAGGAAGCAATTCAAACAGCAAATGGATACTTCAAATTTCCGCAAACGGTTAGCAAGTCAACTGTAATATATCTGAAAGGAGATATGCTCACATTGTGTGTGTGTGTGTGTGTGTGTGTGTGTGTGTGCTGTCTCTTATCTTGATGCTCCTAAAGCTATTGGAGAAGGCATTGTAAGCAAATTAAAATTATAAAGCAGAATCCACTCAGTTTATATAAAAGAGATGAAAATAAAAAGAATGAAAAAACACTATATGCTACCTTGTTTTCTTGTTTTGGTTTTTTGCTAGTTCTGAATTGGGGAGCAGTGAATGATTGAGAACAATTCCAGAAATACATAACATGCCAGTTGTACAGGGAATCAGGTGCTTTTACTTACTTACTTACTTACTTACTTACTTACTTACTTACTTACTTACTTACTTACTTACTTACTTACTTACTTACTTACTTACTTACAGGGCCGGTACTAGTTTTTTTTTTGTGCCCTAGGTGAAGGGTGTGGGGTGGGGCGGGCGGCGGGCAGGTGGGACAGGGGGCAGCGGAGGGACAGGAGGTGGGGGGATGGTCAGGGGGTGGGGGGCAGTGGAGTGGTGGTGCAGCGGATGGCATGGGATGGTGATGGGCGCAGGGGGGGCGGACAGTGACGGGCAGGGGGTGGGCAGCAATGGGCGCAGGGGGTGGGGGCCGGATGGTGACGGGCAGAGATGGGTGGACGGCAATGGGTGGCTGGCGGACAGTGGGGGTACGGACGGCGGTGGCCAGCAGTGGGGGGTGGTGGCGGGGGGCGGCCGGCCGGCCAGCGCCCTCTCTCCATTTTGGTGCCCTAGTTCGCCTTAATGGAAGCGCCGGCCCTGCTTACTTACTTACTTACTTACTTACTTACTTACTTACTTACTTACTTACTTACTTACTTACTTACTTACTTACTTACTTACTTGATTTTTATACTGCCCATCTATCTATATACAAGTCTGGGCATTTTACAAGAGCAAATGTATAACCAACAGAAATAAATATATAAAACAGCATAATGTGAGATAACAATATCAAACTAAACCACAATATACACAATAAAACAAAACAGCTAATATAAAAGGCAAAAGTATATCACTAAAACTGTGTTCTAGATTCAGGGAAGGCCTGCCTAAATAGCCAAGATTTTAGTGCTCTCTTAAATATTCCCAGTGAGGGGACCAGGAGAATATCAGATGGTAGTAAGTTCCATAGCATGGAGCTACCACCAAGAAGGCCTGGGTCTTGATTTTTACTTTCCAGGCCTCCCACGGAGTCCAAATCCTCAACTGCTCTGCCTGGGAAGGGCGGGTGGATTGGGTACTTCTCAGTGGAAGAAGGTATTCTGAGAGGTACCAAGGTCATAAACCATTTAGGGCTTTATATGTTATCACCATCACTTTGGAGTCAATGAGGAAAACTGATATTTCTGAAATTAAAAAAATGAAAGAATTTCTCAACAATCCACTTTATTATACTTGAGGAATATTCACACAACATTAAAAGGTTTAATGGTAGCTTGGTAGTTTAGTTTCCAATTCATCTCTAACCCTTCAGTTAGCCTTCAATCTCATATTCTTTCAAACTGTTTTTTTTAAAAAAAACAGTTATGCCCATCTTGAATTAATTACCAACTGGTAACTTACTTGGTGTCCATATGGCAAGAGTCTTGCATATGCCACAGCATATGACGCGTATGGAAATGCTGCATTACACCAGCACCTTTTTCAATACAGTATTTTTGCCCTGGCCATTGCTGATTATATAAATTATTTATTTGTGTAGCACATTTTAACAGTAAAAATGCTATATGAGGATTATCTCATACACACTCTCTTTTGAATCCTGTATCTATGCTGACTGACAGTTTTCCTGTTCTGTTGATATATGAAGACGGAAAAACCCACATGCCAGTAAAACATTAGTTCATCAGCAGATCATTAGCCTCATAGAGCTGCAGAGTTAGAAAGGACCCAGTGGGGGTCCTAAACCATGGAGCTATCTAGCAGTTCTGACTGGGGAGGGATAGAAAACATTAGAATTATGCGGACAGTTATTTGCCCCCTAAAGCCTCCATGAATTTTTAAATCACCCTATCTGTCTATAGTAGGCAGGATCAAGGGAGATGGAGCCACTACTAGATCTGAAATGTCAGCTTTTTGGTCACCGGGTGATATTTTTAACATGGTTCTAGTATGTATATTTTGTGATATACCGGTATATCTTTCTGCACCCACACATGGCTAGTTACTGTTGGTTTTTTCAGTAGTGATCACCTGTTTGAGAGGAACTGGCTTGGTTCTAATTCACACTAGTCAATTATGCCTGCTTTTTCCTCTAACATGAGGAAAACTGAAAATTGCTGTGCATTCTCATCTTGGTTTAGCTGGCTTAGACAGTTACTTCACGTCCCTCTCATCGTGGTTCGCCGTCCCGCTTGAGACTGGTACGAAAAAATGTTACTGCACATCCATTGCGTGACAGCGGGAGTTTGTCCCGACCACACTCCCTGAACTGGGATTTAAGCGTGATGAGCCATACCTCTCCTTGACCTCGAGAATTCTCTTGTCTCGGTTCCTGTTTCAAGACAAGTGCCCGTGAAGTAAGGCTCATCACACAATGTGCACATTCTCCAGTACAATCCAAATGGCATAAACAATGCAGCGCAGAGAGGGAAGAAGGCATAAAACCTTGAACTTTCATGTATGAAAGGAAAAGTTACGGAGAATTGAAATATCGAAAAACAGAAGATCAGACCAAAAAAAGGGGAGGGGACAAAGGCAGGGAAGTACAGATGTTGTCACAAAACAAGGACGTGAAGTAACAGTCATCACAATATCATCAATCACGCCCGTGGGTAAACGGAAACAGGGACAGAACCGGGACAAGACCATGTGAATGTGAATGACGTTATCACGAAACGAATGTAATCTCGGAACGAGGAAGGACATGAATTAACCGTCTTAGAGAGACTGGAGGCTCGGTTTCCAATAAAATCCTAGGCAGAGACACTAAGTAATGTGATTCATTTCAACAGCAAATATCACTATCAACAGGAGGGTCTAATGGCTTTTTAGATTTTAAAATGTATGCAGAATTAAGCAAGAACTTCATTTCACATCTGTTATACTCCAGTGAAATGAGTTCTGGCTATTCAATATGAAAAAACAGATGAATGATGATATGAAAATTAATTCCTATTTAATATTATTAGCGAAAACAAACATATTGCTCTTCAGACCAAAGAACATTAATAAATGAAAAACATGTATGACATTAAATCAAAGCTGCTTGTTATATTCATCAGATAATTCAATAGACAAGCCAACAAAATTAGACTGTATTGATACAATAAACAAATGTGAATACATTCATTTTCTTATCATAAAATTTCAATACTCAAGATCATTAGAAAGCAAAATCAAATCTGTTATTTTTAATGTAGCCAATTATAATCTACCAATATTATTCAAACTAAGGCCATATTAGTCTTAATTAGGATTCTATTAACATATTGGAATTTAAATTCAAGCACACTTGCGGTTCATACCACAGATACTGAAACAAGAAACAATACTGTACTAATTCCAAAGAAATATTATTCATGTTTTGAAAGTTGATCCAAGTAACCATTCATTCATGTTGGTTTACATTTTTGCTGCTGGAGCATACTATGATCCAGAACACACCCCAGAATCCTTTTCACATTGCAGAAGTTATAGGGCTCTGTTATCCATTTTACTTGATAAAACCAGGATGAAAGCATTGCTATAGCATCTCAAGTTTAAAAATGGCTGTGGACCACACCATTCATTCTTTCTGTTTCCTGAAAATAAACAAATTAATAGAGTTTGCCTGGGAAGGGGTGGGAATCCTGAAAATATTCTACTTCAGTTTAGTTTAGTAAGTAAGCATAGTGCAACAGCAATACATCAACCTAGCAGGTATACTCCCTTATATCTTCAATACCACTGCATCACTTAGGGGAATATTTTAAAAATTGTGAGAAGAGCAAAATAAAGGATAGGATTTCTCTTTTGCTCGTCAAAGACCATAATAAAGATTTGATTGATCTCCACCATCCCTTCTACTGTCACAAACCATTGCATATGTCACTGAAGAGTACATTGCCCACAGCCTTATTTGGAAGTGAAATAAGCAACTACACAGACTACAGAATGGGTTTATCAGTAGGGCTCCCAACAGCACCAAATAAACTGCAGCCCTAGCACTGTGCCAGAAAGGAGTAGAATGGCTCACAAAAGGCGAGGGAGGGTCACTGGAAAATAGAGTGAACCAAGCACACCAAAAAGGAGCAACCAAAGAGTGAGCAATGTGTCTTGCTGATCGCCCATAGGCTTTCCTTTCTGCCAGACTTTCTGAGTCATCTTAGGTGGTGATGAGGGAAAAAAATTATCAAGACCTGTCTAACTCATATGTCTGAGAAAGTGGATGGTATTCCACCAACCTTACATTAAAATACAGCAATCTTTTAGCTTGAAGCTGAGTCATGGCTACTGGATTTCTTTTTTCTTGAGAGATAGAAACGTTTCGCTGCTCATCCAAACAGCTTCATCAGTCTTCAGAAACGTTTCTATCTCTCAAGAAAAAAGAAATCCAGTAGCCATGACTCAGCTTCCAGATAAACTCACCTGGATGACTGAGAATCTTCACAGCAGTCTTTTTTTGGTTCGTTCCATGACATCTTTTTCAAAATTATTTTTGTTTTGTTTTATGTTTTTTGTTTCAAGATTAGTTGATGACCTTTGGTCTGATTGGGTCTCTTCCTCCCCCTGTATAACTCTCCATGGTATACTTTGCATTTGGGCTTAATATATCAAAGTAAAAAAACAACAACAAATAAATTAAAAATGTATGTATAAAACTTGATCAAATATACCCGAGCTGCTGAAACCTGTTCAGCATAGAAACCAGCTTACATGATAAAGGCCTAACTGGACAAAACTGCACTTTGCATGCACATTTAACTGTAATTAAACTGTTGTTTTTTTTCCAGTGCAGTCCTATGGGTCAGAAAGAACGACTAAATATTAGTAAAAATATTAGTAAAAATGTTGAAGATTCACTTCTGAGGCGGTTTTGCAGCTCTGAGTGTGGCTAATTTTTTAATTAGCCACACTCAGAGATTCTCCTGTGCTTTCTAAGATGCAAGCTTAGGCAAATGCCATCATCTAATTTTTCAGTACCTATCATTTCAAAGCAAAGGAGAAACCTTGTGGCATAGCTAATATAATAGCAATGCACTAGAACAAATATCTAGTATATTTTGTTCAGCCCATTGTGCTCTTTGCGTATGGGGTGGGGGGGGGGCTCCTGCATTTGTTGGCTCAGAGTCTTAATCCAAGAATGATGTTTAGATCCCCCCTGAAGCAATGCTGGCTGGGTGTCTTGAGAATAAGAGAAGCATGATGACATACAATATAGGAGTGAACACTTTCCCCTGCTTCCTACTGGCTTGTGTTGCCATTAAAATAACAACTTTCCCTTTTTAAAAAAGAATGCAAAACAATTCCAATACTAGATCCACTGACACTTACTAAACAACCTTTATGCTCTAAGATCAACAATTTTTGGACTGCATTGGTTGTTAAAAATAAAACAAAGACTCCACCACAGCAGCTATATGGAATGGAAGCATGAAATACGTGTAGAATAACAAAGGGGAAACCATACTGTGCCTGCTCCTAAAATGGATAGTCACAAGTAGAGATGGGCACAAATTGAAAAAATGACGTTTTGGTTTTTTGTTTTTCATTGTGGGTCCTGTTTCAGTTCATTTTCAGTTTTTGCAATTTTTTTGAAAAAATTTGTTTCATTTGTTTCATTTTTTTGTTTTTACCCACTTTTTGCGTGATTTAAAGCATTTATGCGCGCGGGCATCGCCCAACACCCCAGACCAGAGGGAAAACACTTTAAAAATGATGCTTGCAGAGACACAGTATAGAGTAGGTATGCAGGGAGGATGCAAAGGCAGCGACGGGCATTGCCCAGGGCGTAAGACAGCCACAGAGTGACTGCACTGCGGGGCAGGGAAGGGTACTAACCGAGAGGTACGCGTGCACACAGGGAGGCTGCAAGAGAAATCTCTTCTTTCTCTCCCCTAAGAGCCAGGTGGCAGCCAGCAGGAACACAGAGACACACACCTGCCTGGCTGGCCTAAAGTAACGAGTCGCAGAGACAGCAATCCCACCCTAACTCCCACCGCAGACTGCAAGGAGGACGGGGGCTGCCAGAGCTTTTTATGCCCTCTGTGGCTGCCACACCTACCTAGTCTGCAACCTGGGCATGCTATTGGTTGAAATTGTCCAAAAATTTACATGATCCCATCACATGGCTTGCATCAATTTTGTGGCTGGAATCCATTTTGTGTCATCTTTAAAGGGAAAAGAAAAAATACATCATGATGGGAGAAAGACAAAAACAAACATTTTAAGGACCCCAACCCCCTGGTAGGTAATAATTTCAAATAATTATCACTGCATTTTTACAGATGTCCAGGGTGTTGCCATTAGCGAAAACGAAACGTAATGAACCTAATTTTCGTGGTTCTGTTCGGTTCATTCCAATTTCATCACAATTTTCATTATTCATTTCATTACGTAACGAAACGAATAACGGAACGAATTTTTTTTCCCGTTTCATGCCCATCTCTAGTCACAATAATAACCCAACCTTTATTTCCCTGGACTTTCTTCGCTCAGCTCAGTTATCTCTCTTCTTATATATCATTATCTGGCATCTTCTGATTGGCTCTCTCTCTTGGGCCCATCAGCCAATCAGTCGTCAATCAGATGTTGCTAGACAGACTATATTACGTGCATGTTTGTCACAATTTCCTTCCCCAATAGCAGTGATGGCGAACCTTTTAGAGACTGAGTGCCCAAGCTGTGATTCAAAACCCACTAATTTTTTCGCAAAGTGCCAATTATGCCAGAGGGCTCATCTCCTTCCAGGTCCTGATGAAAGAAACTCACTGGGCCACCGAGAAACCACTTCCAGGAGGGACCATAGAGATGGGAAAGAAGGGGCAGGCACATAGCCTCCACCTCCTATTCTTGTTAGACAGAGCAATGAAGGTTATAAAGGAGCTATTTATAGAGCTATGAACAGCTCTGTAGTTTTGTGTATTATAAACAAATATAAATATTGTATAGAATATTCTGAATAATATTGAACTTGGCATCACTCAATCAAATATGAAATGCACTACTTAATGATCTATCATAATAGGAAAGCTATTTTGATATGTAAGCAAGCTTCAGTTTTTTGTCTTTACCTGTGGGATTATAAATTAAAAGCCTGTTTTAAAAAAGCAGTGTGATTTGACTGCCTTGTAACTTCTGCTTTATAATCTGTGTAAATCTATCTAACTCTCCCCGCTCCCTTCTTTGTGACTTTTACAGCAGCATTTCTATAGCAAAGTCTTCAGTGGAACACTGCTTTTTTAAAAAAAAATTGTTGGAAAATAGTCACACTTTCTTCCCAGAGTGTTTAAATCTTGTTGAATCAAATTTTCTCCATTTTTTAGACCAATGATTCCCAAACTGTGGGTTGAAGGTGGAAAAGTGCTATATGAAGGGGGAAGGCATGCCAGAGAAATCAAGCCTCTGTCTCCAGTTTTATGATAGGGGGGAGGGTATCAGGAAAGTAAGGCAGATGCCTGCTGCTCCATTTTTGATACAATAAAAGGCTACCTCATTGGCTATTTAATTTATTATTGCTATATGTTTGCTGCCAGAGATGGGGAAAGACTATTGTGGTATTTTCACCATTAAATATATATTTTAAAAAATCTGATTAGCTATACTTATTGTAGTAGGGGATACCATACCATGTGCTGCTGTGTCTCAGGCAGTATAAAGCCTTAGCTTGGCCCAGCCTCACCAGTCTGAGAGCCTTTTTCATGGCCTCGATCGCTCCTTTCTCTTCCAGGCAGTGTATGGGCAGTAGCATCATCCCCAAGGATTAAGAGTGATTTCCTAATATAGCCATGCTGCTTGGGCTTCAACTGTCTGATCCTTAGAACTCAGCAGGGTCCTTTGTGACAGAGGGATTCTCTTTGAGACTCTTGGGGTTGGAGGGCAGGGGGATGGAGGGAAAAAGCAAGAGAGGCTACTGCATGGACTGACTTTTGGCTTCTTTCAAGTGCTCATAATTGCCCTCAAAGCAATATGAGTTGGCTCCGTCCCTGAACACTGATTGGCTGACCAAGGGGTTCCAGGCCATTTAACAAGCCTCTCTCATACTTTCAAGGATGCCTGGCCATCTTTGAAGGGTATTCGAACACACACACACACCACTTTTTTTAAAGTGGAAGAACCAATAATGCTTTGATTTTAATTGGAGGAAGACTGTGTCCAAGATACCATGAATTTTAAAACCACTGCACTGCAGTACTGAATAAATATAAACATGTTCAAAATGGTCAAATGTAACTCCCAGGTTTTTGCAGCAATGACATACTCCCTTCCCCTCCCTGTCTCATGATCACAAGCCCTCTAATTACTCTCTTTTTAAAGTACATGTGCCATATATCAAGGTTAACTAGGTCAAAAGGGCCCACAAAAACCACGAGTGCTTGCTGCCTCCTAATTACCAGTGAGTAGAAATGGGCATGAACCAAACGATAAACCAGAAAAACGGATGAATTGGTCTATGCTATTCAGTTTGCAACCCAGTTAGGAGATCCTGTTTTGCTGAAGCAAAACAAAGCAGCAGTTGTCGTGTTACCTTCCTTCCTGGTCCTGCCACTGCCATTGCTACCACTGCCTCAGTCTTCAGAGATACCGCACCAGTTTTCCTTCCGGGAGCCAGGCCTGCTGCCTTTGCACATGTGCTCCCCCCACCCGCTCAGCTGATCATAAAACAATCATTTTTCAAGCTGGTGCCCATCTCTACCAGGGAGCATTTGTCCCCTTCTCTTAGGAAGCTTCTTCTAGGCATGAGCACAAGGCCTGTTTTTTCAGGAGAGCAATAGAAACCTTACTCCCTCATCTTCCTAATCTCATGACACCACATTCCACAAATTAGTCCATATTTGCCAATCTTCAAATCCATTAACTGCTGCCAGTAAGAAAACACTGGACATTATACTATTTCCTTCTGCATATGTAACAAAAGGAACAAAATCTCAGTAAATTAAACTTATTGCATTCACATTTGTCATAGAGTCAATCAAGGTTACTGTAATGGACTATAAAAGGATAGAATAATTGAACTGCAGTGTACAAATAGATAAAACAGATGGATAGATATAAATACAATAAGAAATTCTAGTACAGGCGGAATCATTCAAATAAAAGTCAAGCATGTAGTGTAGCATGCAAAGATAAGGTGTTATAACAGATAACACTCACCAGAATGAAAGCAAATTTTGCCTGAATGAAACTCTTCATTTCTTCTATTTTTTGGTTACCGGGAATGAGGTCATAATAGAAAGGAACTGTACAGATTGCTGCTGAGTAAAGAGACATTTATTTTATTTCAGATGTCAATGTGGAAACCCAGACACAAAGCAGAGGTCAGTTTTCACCCACAAGAATGCTGCTAAGAAATCTGAATGTTAAGGCTGCACTTTGCTTTATCCATCCCCCATCCACCCCCCCGCCGGCTGCCCCCCTTTAAACTGGTTATTGCAATAAGACAACACATTTCCTGTTAGACATGTGGAAAATGGTGATGCAGTGGGAGATATTCCAAACAATGGCAAAAACACAGAATTTCAGATATCTGTGTGTCATGTTGTGGAACAACAATGCTTGTCTTAGATTTCAAGTTACGGTAAAAAGAAAAAAAGAAAAAGCAGATTGAGAAATTCAGGGTTTTTGAAACAAGTGCAAAAACTGTATGCAAATATATCCCTCAAGATTGGAACCATCTGTGAGTTAACAGGATATGTAAGCTTATCTGTGAACTCATGTAATGAGGAATTTAGAAGCTTCTTAGAAGATTCATGTAGAAATTAGAAGCTCAAAGTGATTTAAAGAAATGATATTAAGCTGTGTCTTTGTTGTTTCTACAAAGATGGGAAACAGTGGGGAATTGTTAACCATTAGTGACCCCCCAAATCTAATTAAGCTTAAGTTGGAGAGAGCAATTTTTAGCAGTTAAGTTTATAGTAACTTATCATTTAAGTTAGAACAGTGCCTTATGGAATGGGGAGAAAAATCCCATTTGCTGTTCTACTCATTTCTTCTAGATTTAGGGAGACTTGCATCTGAGTTAAGATACAACAGAAAATGTGCTCTAATTTATCGAATCCCCCTTTATTCATAAGGATTAAATTAAAAGTGGGGGAACACCCCATTTTTAATCACCCAGAAATGAGTCAAGTTGCTAAAAGCTGTACAGTAACCCCCCTGTCTATCGCAGGGGTTAGGGACCTACCCGACCTGCAATCATTGAAAATCCATGATATGTGGATACAGGTCGGGTGGGGCCACTATAATTTTAAACATTGTGTGCCGTTTCCCAGCACCCCAGGTGGTGCGGGGAGCAGCGTACAGTCTTTATAAAGGACTGTCGGCCACAGAGCCAAGCGTTTGGCTCCACAGCCAAAAGCCCTTTAAACATTGTGCACCGCTCACCCGTACCCCTGGGTTTCACGATCTTTAAAAAGGACTCCCTGCCGGAGAGCCAAGCGCTTGGCTCCGCAGCCGAAAGCCCTTTAAACATTGCACACCACTCCCCTGCCCTCCCAGGGAGGTGCTGGGGAGTGGCGTGCAATCTTTAAAAAGGACTCTCGGCCACGGAGCCAAGCGCTTGGCTTCATGTCCGAAAGCCCTTTAAACATTGTGCACCGCTTCCCAGCACCCCGAGCGGGTGGGGAGTAGCAGCACATGATACCTCCATGGAGGCAAGCCCCCGGCTCCAGCTGATTGGCGCTGGGGTGAAGGAGAAAACCCTTTTGTTTCCCCACCCCAGCACCAATCAGCTGGAGCCTGAGGCTTGGGGAAAGAGGGGAAGGTTTAAAAAGCCTCAAAACCTTCCCCCCTCCCGCAAGGCCTTTTGAACCATGAAAGGGCGGGGGATCACTGTATTCAGAAATGGATGGTAAGGCAACATTTCTGGGATGAATAGAAAGGTACCTTTCTCAGTCCCTAGGGAACTAAGCTAGCAAGAAAGAGCAAAGGAAGTGGTGGTGGAAAGGGATTTTCTCCATAGAAATATGGCAGAAGCCATTGCATAGGGAGGGGTACCTGGTGCCCAACATGTGTTCAACGGGGAACCCCACAAGCAATTCAGACATATATCTCAGGGACCTTATCTCACTGACATGGACTGTCCACAAAACAAAGCCCTTTTCAACCCATACCGCTGTGGTTGAGTGACAAATCTTAAGTGACTTGTACTGAATTGTTAAATAGCTATATAAAATATTCTGTGCATGTCAGAATATCCACCTGTAGTGGGAATGCTGGGAACAGACAAAAAAACAAATTGCCACATTCTGTACTTAAAAACCTTTTGCTGTAAGGGTATCTTATCTCATCAAAGACAGATGATGGGATAACTGGGTGACCAGTTTCTCCCACTTCTCCTGCCAGTTTTTATATTGTGAGGAGTTAAGGTATAAAATACCTTTGGTTGCTCTACACTGGGTAGCCTTTCTACCATAGGAGAGGAAAGCAGCAATTTGTGTGTATTGGGTCAAAAGGAGCACACCCAGCTAGAGTCAGAGGGTCCCCAGCTTATTAGGGGATCTAGATATTTCTTTTTGCTATAGAGCAGGCCTGCCCAAAGTCCGGCCCGGGGACCAAATCCGGCCCGTCAGGCCATTCTGAGTGGCCCGCAGCTGGCTGGCTCGCCCCTCCCTCCCCCTCCTTTGCTTATGGGTCAGTGGGTGGGGCTTGCAGTGGGTTGGCAGGGTCGGGGAGCAACCGGCCCCTGACACATTCTCAGCCATCAAATCTGGCCCTCCTTACAAAAAGTTTGGGCACCCCTGCTATAAAGTATCATGCTGCATCCCTGTTTATACAATACACCTTCAGTGGCATTAGTGCCTTAATGTTTTCTTCAAGTTTGAAAGGCTAAATGTAAATTCATTAGTGTTCTGACTGGTCTGAAAATGATAATTAGCACACTGCTCTCAGAGTGTGATTGTACAGTAAGAAAAATCTGTGTGGGTCTGCTGTGACTTCAGACTTGGGAAGCAAGGTTTCCCTGTTCACATTATCTTTAGCCAACCACACAGGAATCAGGAGAGAGGGAGGAGGAAACTGGCAATCTGCCTTGTTTGCAGTTTGTTATGGCAGCTTCTGCTGTAGCTGTCCAGATTTGCAAGAGGCTCGGCTACAGGAGAGCTACTTTAACAAGCTGCAGAGAAATACTGATTAGCAATTTCCTGCAGTGTATTCTCAAAGGCTTTCATGGCCAGGATCCGAATATTGGGCTGTTTTTCAGGCTGTTTTCTATTGATTACACAATGAGTTTTTCAGGCTGTTTTCTATTGACTACACAATGTGCACAGAGAGAACTCCTAGTTCCCTGAGCTCCTTGCCCTCTGAAGATGCCAGCGACAGAGTCTGGCGAAACCTCAGGAAGAAAAACTTCCAGAACACGTCCAAACAGCCCAAAAAACTCACAACAACTATACTTTCCTGCAGTCTTTCTCTTCTCTGTTATGTGCCTAGCAGAACTTTGTTGCAACACCAGCACCAAGACTGTTTTTTAAAAGGAATAAATGACATCATTAGCAGAGATCTGTAGTCTTCTTGGTGGTCTCTTAATACATTTGAGGGGACCTGACCCCACGAGTGCCCCCATTCTTCCTCTTTCTCTGCCCTGCCAATTCAGCATTCCTATGAATTTTTTTCTTCATCAAGTGATCACACCATCTGAATCAATGTGAATGCATGCACTACCACCCCCACCCCCACCCCAAAAAAAAGATAGAAGCCCCAGCAGCAGAGGGGAAAAATGGGTTAGAGATACAAATTCAAGGCTGATCTGCACTGAATTGTACATTGTGTCGTCAATAGAAAATAATGTGAACCTGACCATCTCAGTCCTATATCATTTCCCGTATTATCTGCTGATGTAGTTGCCCCATCACACAAAGGAAGGTTTCCAGTGGTACCCAAACCAAGCTAAGGGCAGGGGCCCATTTAGCTGTGCCAGCCTTTTCCTATGGGAGGCGAGTTGCTTATGAGGGTGAGGGAGGGAATTTGCATGCAACCTTTGTTTCTCAAATGCTGTTGCCTTCAACAAAGTGATGGGGGGGATGGTTAGGGGAATGTTACAGCAGGGGGAACTTTGCTGCCATCAGTGCTGTTTTTCAGGTTTTTGTTCAGTATGATAAACTAATGTAAGGGGGGTATTTTTTCCAGCTGAAATGGAAGAAATTTAAGTCTCAGCATTTCTAGCCATTGATGAATAGCTGAAGTTTAAATAAAATTTAATAAAACCAGTTTGTATAAAATTTAAGCCGAGTTACTCTCCCATTCCCCCCCCCCCACAAACTCATTGAGTCAGCTAACACAGTTTATTCCCAATTCTTATTACTGATTTCTGAAGTTTTATTGCTGGAAGTGGCTGCTGACATTTTAATATTTTTAAACATTTTGACATAATTGGCTGATTTTTTAAAAATGATATCATTGATTGGTTCTGTTTTCCTGTTTGAAAGTCTCTTGAAGGGCCTTGCCATTGGAGTAGTGGGTTACCATGCATGATTGCATTGACTGATTTCATAAGAACACCAGTGTTTTCCATGTTAGTTTCCACCCCTCATAACGGATTTTCTTTTTCTTTTTGCGTGATCTTTGTAGCTTTAATGTTACCTTTTAATGTTCTAAGATGCCTCTTCTAATTCTCTGTTCTCAATCTGAATATGTCTTAAATGTTCTGGACTGTATATTTTCCCTCATTATTGTAAGCCATTTTGGTTCCTTTTCCAAGGAGAAAGGTGGGGTAAAAATATTCAAAATAAATAAATAGTTGGATAGTCTCACAACTCCCTCTGTTAGGTGAGTTGCTACTTGAGATCCCGGAACTCCTGCCCTCAGATCTGATGCCACTGTCACCCTGTCAGAGACCCAGTGTGCTCCTTCACACTGTTTTGTCCATACACTTGAGGTGCCTGGTCATTCCTTCCCGCCTTAGTGAGTGACTCATTACTGTTACTCTGCTATATCAATAATGATACTAACCTATGTGAGCTTCTCTGGGGTAATATCCACTCCATTTGAAGGCACATCTTTTTATTAATATCCCTTGTGGAAACTTGAACCCTTAGGTCAGTGTTGGCAAACCTATGGCATGGGTGCCAAAGGTGGCACTCGGAGCCCTTTCTGTGGGCACCCGACATTGTCCATTCACAGATACCTGTATTCAGGTTAAGTTGCTGTATTGGCACTTTGCAAAAAATAGCGGGTTTTGAATCACAGTTATTCACAGATACCTGTATTCAGGTTAAGTTGTTGTATTGGCACTTTGCAAAAAATAGCGGGTTTTGAATCACAGTTTGGGGCACTTGGTTGAGCACCACTGCCTTAGGTTATGCTGCCAGCATTGGTTTTTAAACTGAAAACCTTTTTAAAAGCATAGTTTCCTTCCCTGTTTTTCTTTTCTTTGAGCTGAGGCAAGGCAGCTAACATAGGTGGTTATGTGACAGCTGATGCCAGAAAATAAAGAGATATTTAATGCACAAAAATGTGCAAGATGGGATTAAAATTATCAAACCAGCAAGAGGGGGAAGGGATGGTAAAAAAATCTTTTGTACTACTCTGAATGTCTTACCACCAACACATTCACTTTCTATATAGAGGCCGAAATTCTCTTGTGCAACTTTATTCCAGGTAAATCGGATGATGTTCTCATCCAGCACTGCCTAATTTAAAATAATTGGAAGCTTCCTATCCTGCCTTTTATAACCCTGGGCTCCCTAGGGCTCCCTTTAGAGATGGGGAGGTCTTTTGCTGTTTTTATGGGGGGAATTTAATAGCTAAATATTGCTGCCAGACTGCTACTGCTTGGATCAGGATCACTGTCTGTCACCCCCACAGCATGTTTTGGCTATTAAAAACAGCTCCCATCATCCTGAGGCTCCCAGCTCCTTCTTACACTCTGTAAGTTACACCAAAAAGATTTGGGCCAATGTTCTTCTGAAGCCATCCAACCAATATATTGAGTGAATATGAAGTGGAATGACAATTGTGCAAACTTTTCTTCCAATACACCAGGCTCTGCGCAGAGCAAATTGTTGTATGACCAGTCTCACAACTAGTAGGAGATGTAGTGTGTAAAAGGAACCCTACAGAAGCATGAAAA
>JAHTLZ010003547.1:21642912-21682485 GCA_023846285.1 Phrynocephalus versicolor
TTTATTGAATTACCACACTACTACAAATCCCATTTAGCTTTGCAACATTCTCTCAACCAATTACAGACTTATACGTCAACATAAAAACACACATACAGGCATTTCTTTGTTCTAAGAGCTGAGCTCACTACGCATGTGCAGAACTTAGCCTGAGAAACTGATGAGAAGTGAAACATAGTGTCTGAATCTAAACCTTGACTTTTCAGAACAATACACTTGTGTTAAACTGTACTCGTTTGTTACGTGCTTCCTAGCTTTCTGATAATGGCGATGCCACAGAGGCACTGTGAGTGAGAAAGATTCTCCTACAGCCAGGTGTTTTGTAAGTCTAGCTTAATTATCTGTTGTTTTTGCTTAATGAATTCTCCTGTCTTGACACTTCGATCTGACACACATTACAAAGCTTGAGCAGACAGGTAGTAGATAAAAATCTTTTAACAAGATGACACAGATGTTACATGGCGATTAGATTTATTCAAAGCTTCCATTAGAATGTTATATTGACATTGTTTCCTTGGAAATCATAAATATCAGCTACACCATAATAACCTCTCTCCCATACAGGTGCATCCATTTTCTGCTAACATCTCTCTCTCTCTCTCTCTCTCTCTCTCTCTCACACACACACACACACACACACACACACACACACACACACACACACACACACACACAGAGAGAGAGAGAGAGAGAGAGAGAGAGAGAGAGAGAGAGAGAGAGAGAGTTAGGCATATGTCTGTGTAAGTAAACAGAATAAATGGACAAACGCAGAGCCTGTAGCAAAGCCTGGTTTATATACAGAGAACCAGCAAAACAGGAAACCAGCAAAACAATTGCCGCAACATTTATGGTCGTATTTGTCAGGTAGAACAGCTTGTCAATGTGGTTTAAAGTTTTCAAGGCCTACCTATTCTGACGGTGTCCCTTTAAGCATAGTGAGAGCACAGAGGCTTATGAAATAGTAAAAGGTCACAAACACCCCTATCCTAGATACTCTTACTTAGAGAAGCAATTCCTGTTGATTTTGATTCAACTTTGTTCCTACTAAGAACACTTAAGAAAGCATTTTGAGCTCAGGATCACAAATCTTTGCAAGGGCACTCATACAATATTTTAAAAGGGAACTTCTAATGAAATCTGCATAGGGTTTTTTTTTTTTTTTTTTGGAACTGGCTGCAGGCAACATGTATTTATCTCTTCACAATGTATTTTTCTATCGAGTAGCCATACAGTTATAACACACACTTTCCTCTGAAGTCTGCTGAATTGAATTCAGTTGAATTTCTTCCTTGGGAATTTATGTTAGGGTTGGTAGCCTTAGGCTAGTTCAAGTAGATGTGAAGATGTATAGTAAAAACCCGCTCATTTTTTCCCTCCGGTTGCAGGTTTGATTGTTCTTTATTCCAATCAGAATATTGCACAATTTAAAATTATGGAAATATACAAAATATAGGTTAAAATTAAGATAATTAGGATAATTATGGAATGCCCTCCCAAGTGAGACTTGCCTGGTGCTGATGTTAATGACATTTCAGCACCAGGTAAAAACCTTCCTGTCCCAGAAGTTTTTTAATTGATATAATATTGATTGTGAATCCTGATCGCAATTTAGTGTATTGTTTCAGAGTGTTGTATTTATTGTATGTAAATGTTTTTATTGTTTTAATTTTATTGGCATTTTAATGTTTAATTATTTTAATTGTTTATTTTAATTGTAAGCTGCCCAGACGCCTTTGGGTAGTAGGCAGCATATAAGCTAAATAAATAAATAAATAAATAAATAAATAAATAAATAAATAAATAGACTATTTTTGACCAGAGGTGGGCTACCTCAATAGCATTATCTCAGACACTTGCTAGATCTTCTTTTGTGCACATGGTAGGGGTTAAATGACATGCACTGAAGTGCTGCAGGTTAATAAAAACATGTTGCTTAGAAGTCAACACTAGCATCATGTATTGCTAGTAGAGATGGGCACAAAACGAACAATTTTTCGTTTCCATTTTCATTTTTTGTTTCATTATGCAACGAAATGACAAACGAATTTTGTCTCTAAAATGAAATGAAACGAACAGAAACACCAGAAATTTTGTCGTGCGTTTCGTTTCCATTGCTGCAATGCAAGTGAATTGCTTAAAATCCTAAAAAAATAACAAAAATTGAAATAAATGGTAACGAAATGGTAACAAAATGAACGAAAACAAAAATGATTTTTTTTGAAAAAATTCGCGAAAAACAGAAACAAACCAAAACGGACCCTCCAAACGACAAATGACAAACGAAATGCCATTTTTTTGATTTGTGCCCATCTCTAATTGCTAGTGTATGTGTTTAAGAACTACCACATACCTTATATACTGTGCTTCTGTTCACACTGTAGATGTGGAAACAATTTTTCTTTTTCTCTTTTCAAAAACATGGACCAGACTGACTCAATGGACACTCTTATTATTACCTTATTCTGGTTTATTTTTAACTGCATTGTGCTGTAAAGCTAAAGGTTATGAAAGAAATTCAACCAGCATAAAACATTTTGATGGGCAGTGCTTTTGTGTTTGGTTCTGAGTAAAATCAAAAGCTAAGCATTGCCCCAGAACTGAGTTACAATGCATCATAAGCAAAGATGGAACTCCTGTACCATGTAAGAGATGAACAGAACTTGGATTTGTGTACGCTGATAATAGCTATGTGAGCATAATAAGCCCCCTTTCTTATAAGGAGAACACAAAGATGTAGGCAACTGAATCCGTTCATATCAACAGATGAGGAGCAGGATTTTTGTCATGTTAAAAACTCTTAGCTGGCCATTCCTGGTCAATCCATCCTCATATACATCCCATTACTTCAGGGAAAGCATAGAAGAATATACTCTTCCTCAAAAAATCAAAAAAATCATTTTGTGCCACAGCTACTTTGAGGATCGTAGTTAAGCTTAAAAGAGAAGACCAAGGCAGGAAAAGAAGTAATAATACTTTTCTTTAATCTGGTCCCATTTGGCTTTACCTAGTGTAGTGATGGCTAACCTTTTAGAGACCAAGTGCCCAAATTGCAATTCAAAACCCACTAATTTTTTGCAAAGTGGCAATACAGCAATTTAACCTGAATACAGGTGGCTGTGAAGGGGCGATGTCAGGTGCCCACAGAAAGGGCTCCGAGTGCCACCTTTGGCACCCATGCCATAGGTTTGCCAACACTGACCTTGTGGGTTCACTAACTTTAACCCTGATCCCCAGATGGAGAACATCGGTTTTCTGCATCTGCCCCCTTTAGGCCAAGCAGGGGTTTTATGTCTCGAAGAGCCAAATGGAGAGGGGGCATGGAGGGGTGGGAAAACCCAGTCCTATACTTCAGAAGCAGTTTTAATAACAGCCCTGCTTCATGCCCTGCCTCATCTAAGAAGACTGCCTGGCTAATATCACCCTGCCAAGATCTTTACATCTAAGACTTATTTCCTGGCAAACCACATCTTTTGCCATGTTTAGACTTTTGGTACATGTATTGGCAAAGAGGGTATTGCCCCGGAAAGCTTGCAATGTAACCTTTAAAGGTATCACCTAGCCAAGTCTTGCTTTTGTATTTTGTAATGGCTACATGGCTCTCCTCCTCTTTTTACTACAGATGATAACATAGTAGCTGCTAATGAGAAAGTCCTCAGGTCGAAACCGACTTTCTCCACAATCACATTTTTCATGTGAAAAATGAAAACTTTCTTTTAAATATCATAACTAAATTAAATATGACCTTGCTTTTACTTCTATCTTGCCATGGTAGGCGTGATCCTTCCAGTCTTTCTGAATCACATTTCAATGCACAATCCACTTAGAAGCAGACTTGTAATGAAGGCGTAATACTGTCATAGGCACAATGATAAACTGTTTTCCATCACTTGTCTGCATGGTTGCCCCTGCAGAGTGTCATTCCCCGGTCAGATAACTTCTTTAGCAAAGATGAGTTTGAGCCTACAAGCCAGAGGATGGAGAAAACACTTGTGCAGGTTTGAGCAGCACGATTTTAGTTCTGCACAGTTTTTTTTACAACCAACCAACCAACCACCAGCCAACCAATTAGTCAATCCTATGCTGCTACTCTCTTGGGGGGGGGTGAGCTAAGAAAGGTGGGTCTCAGGCTTACTGAGACACCTGTTGTTGGCAGTGCAGCAGTTCCCAGTCTGATGGCAGCAGTCTGGCCGCACCCCTCTCATGGCATGGTGGCTCCATGTCAACAACCTCCCTCCTGGGAAACTGATGGACTAGGAAGTGTTGGGTTTTTCAGTCTTTAACTCAATGGCAATGCAGCTATGCATGAAGAAACCTCTTTCTCTTTCTTCTTCTAGAAGCTTGTCTTTAGGCTATCCTGTCATCACCTACACCTGTCCCTCTTCTCCTGTTAGTATAAGGGAAGGTTCTACCTTAGCCTAGTCAGCTCTTCCTGATCCATGCCACCTGCCTTTCCTGACAGAAATGCTATTGCTGCCATTCTTTCTCTGCACAAGCTAAGCTAAGTATTTTTGCATAGTATGGACTGTTCATTATGTTTTGTCTTGTCCCTGTTTTATAGTATAGTCTATATTTTTATATATAAGCTGTTTTTGTTCTTATTAAGTCATGCATAGCAACCGGGTGTGTGAGAGACAGTTTGCTTGCTGCTGGAGAATAGATATACAGTGGAACCGCAATTTACAAGATTAATGAGTCTGTAAGTCGCTAATCTTGTAAGTTGGGCAGTGGTTTCCCATAGGAATGCATTGAAAATCATTTAATCCATTCTGGAGGGAATGGATTTCAATGCATTCCTATGGGAAAGTGCTTTAAACTATGCCCGCCTTTTCCCCGCAACATGGGGTGTGTGTGTCAAGAGAAGCGGTGTGCCATGTTTAAAATGACTTTTATCCATTGAGGCAAGCACTTTCCTTGGTGGATAAAAGTTATTTTAAACATGGTGTGCCACTTCTCCTGACCCCCCCCCCCCACCTCGCATCATGGGGGAAAGATGGGCACTTTTTAAAATGACTTTGAGCCACTGACCCAAGCGCTTGGGTCAGTGGCCCAAAGACATTTTTAAAAAGCCTGCTGCTTCTCCCCCACAACACGCTATTGTTAGTTGAGCAAACCCTATCTTGCTCATAAGGTGGGGGGGGACAACAGAAGCGTGCTCGGAAGTTGGGATTCTCAGTTGTTGGGTGCATCGGAAGTTGGGGTATCACTGTATTTAGGTTACTATCTCTCTTTACTGGCTGACACCCATTCATCCACTTTCCTGTACTGAGTATTTTACGTAACTGTGGATATTCTGAAGATATATTTTTCAAAGACTCTGCAAACATCTCTTGAGGAGGAGCCTTGTGGTACAGTGATTAAACTGCTGTACTGCAGCCATAACTGTGCTCACAACCTAGGGTTCAGTCTCAGATAGCTGGTTCATGGTTGACTCAGCCTTCTATCCTTATGAGCTCAGTAAAATGAGTACCCATTACTGGGTGGGTGGAATGTGTAGCTTGCATAATTAAATTGTAAACCTCCCAGAGAATGCTTTAAGTGCTATGAGGCAATATATAAGCAGAAGCACAATGCTTCTACACCTCCTTGGGTGTGCTGTGTGTGTTTTCATGCATGCATGTGAAGTCACAGAAAAACACTACAGTCCACTCTGGTTTTTTTATATTTCTTTCACACTGAGCTGGCACTATCCCAGTTTTAAATAAATAAATAAATAAAGCCCCTCAAATATGAAAAAAAGTCACAGCCATAGCCATGAATGGCCACATCAGGTTTTTTTGCTGAGATTCTTGGACTTTTTGAACTTAGAAAGGTAGGAACTGAGGTTTTCTTGGTTTTTGCTGTGCATTTCCATAGATTTCCATTTTAAAACAGAGGGTGAGCTGAACTGTGGTTTGCAAACAGTCCTCGTGGCTCCCCCCTCCCATTGCTTTCCGTTTTAAAACAGAAGGTAAGCTGGATTTTGGGTTTGCAAAGAATCCTGGTGGCTTTTTTTCTTCTCATTGCTTTCCATTTTAAAATGAAGAGTGAGCTGAGTTTGGGTTTGCAAAGAATCCTCATGGCTTTTTTATTTCCATTGCTTCAATGAAAACAAAACAGGAAAAAAGGTCCAAAACATCTGGAGTGCCGAAGATTCGCCACCACTGGTATATGTGTAGATGATAGTTGACTTAGTTTTTTAGCAACAATTACATATCAGGATCTTTTCTCTTTCAGATATGATTTTTCAAGTCTCAATCTTCTGATTTCTTGGCTAGTTTTCATTTGGACAATTGAACTGACCTATACAAAATCTTTAACAATATGAATGTCTTCATTCTAAGCATTAGTTATGTAACTTCTCTGCAGATGTTTTTGCCTTCTTAATGGCTTCTTTTTTCACTTCCATCAAGAGTCATTTTAAGTCACTGCTATTTTCAGCCAGTAATATACTATCATTTCCACATTAAAGGAGGTAGCATCCAAATGTTTGATCACTGCTCTGCTACTACAATTATACTGAGGTCTTCTCCCCTATTTAGTATAAGGCATGTTTTTCCATATTCTGTGTTGATTAACAGTGTATACATTTTGGTGGGTCTTTTTCCCATTCTATCTCTTCTCAGCTTTAAAATGTTTTCTGATTATAAAAAGCTGCAGTTATTTGACCTCGCACTAATTTGCTTTGCAGCAAGAGTTTTTTATGTTCATTAACTGACATAATTGTGGCATACACTTTCCAGACTATGCCGATTCCTTCCTCATCTCAGTTGTTGGATTTAACCAGCTTGTCTTTGTTAATGAGATCACCGGTTACAAAGTAGGAAGACTTATTTGGGGACGATTTCTTCCATACCCATAAGTGTAAAGTCAAAAATGAATTTTCAATAGGTTAAGGTCTTGATATGAATTTGGTTTCAAAATGGGGCCCTTATGTCCATACCTTGCTTTTTGTGGATTTTAACTTAGGGTGCAATCATTGGCCCATGTTAGAGGTAGATTCCTTTACTTCTTTCCCTGTGACCACATATATTTCATTACAAACCGGTACACCCCTGATTAATGTCTACCCACACCTTTTTGAACATGCACCAGCCTTGCCAGGTAGCTGCCACCTCACCCACACACTTTACAATAGCTGGTTGAGCCAAGACATGGTTTTAATACCACACCTAGAGCCGAAAATCCGGGCCATTGTTAAAAGGATTTTTTTGGTGTTTTATTAACAGGAAAAAAGGTGAAAGAAAACAGTTACAGAATGTTTCCAAAAGATACTTGTAACAACACGCAGAGACAATCTCAGGCCACACAAGAGTTTCCACCAGTTCACGAAAAGGCTCAGCTTACCTACCTGATGCACCTTAGTGGGGATAACAAGGTTCTAGGTCATGTACAGAGTGCATCCTTCCTAGCATGGTTTTCTAGGATAGCAAGCAAATGTCATGTGAACAGTTCTCTCCTTAGGGGCAGGCTAGGCTGTCTAACCAGTTTACCTCATCTCTTTTGTACCTTAAACAACCCATTCCTGAACTGCCACAATCTACATCATGAAAACAAAAGGGACTTTCTGCCCCCTCTTTTCCCACAGCTGTAATCATCCCTAAATTTGAATGGTTCTAGAGAAGGAAATGAACTGACTTTTGAAGTTATGAGTTGTAGTAAATTTCCTCTAGGTTAGGCATGTCCAAACTTCGGCCCTCCAGATGTTTTGGACCACAACTCCCACAGTCCTTTGTCATTGGCAATACAGGCTTGGAATTCTGGGAGGTGTGGTCCAAAACATCAGGAAAGCCAAAGTTTGGACATGCTTGCTAGGTCCTTCTTTGAAGTACTCTTTAACAGGATATAAACTGAAGGTGTTAAGTGTCCATTTGTTTTTCACCAATACAGCCTGATTTCTCAGTCAGCTTTGCAGGGACTCAGCCTCCAAGTTCTCAGTTTCTTCACAACTGGCTTAAGCAATGTAAAAAATGGAAGAGATAGGAGCAGAGAATTGGTGGTTGTTTTACTTTTTCTTTAAAGGAATAGATCTGTTTAGAATAGATATTATGCTAAATAGAGTTGCTTGAGGTGTGGTGTGGTCCATCCTTGCATGTAGATGGGGGGGGGGTTGCCTGAGATGATTTACTACACTTCAAAGCAAACCTGTTTTACACAATCTAGACAGATGCAGGCCTGAATAATCAGGTGTTCTAGTCACACCCTAAATCTAGGAGCAATTAATAATTTGTTGTGCAGTTGTTTTGGTTGAAATGTCTGTACCAGGATAACTAGGTATGCCTAACCCTTCTACATGTCCACAGAGCATATTTTAGTCAATTATGGCTTTGTTCTGTCATGAATACACAATAACTTAAGATTGTACCATGTATTGAACAGTAGTATAATGGAGTCAATTACCTTGGGAGATGGTTAACACTTCTACTGCTGAGGCATTCAAGAAAAAATTGGACAACCCTCTGTCAGGTCTCCTTTGACTTTGATTCCTGCACTGAACAGGGGGTTAAACTTGATGGCATTATGGGCTACTTTCAACTCAGTTATTCTATCTGATGTTGTCACTGCCAGATTTTGAAACAGATACAAATTCCAAAGAATCATCTTCACAGCCTATATCCTACCTGGTCAGAAGAGAGGCAATATTTTCTTTTTCTGATTTTTCTTTAATCTTTCAGACATGTAAATGAGTTTCCCAGTTATATTTGGAATAATATTTGTAGATAGATATTTGACATCTTTGTTTAATGTTCTAACACTGTCTGTTAGTCTAATAATATATTTTGGCTCAAAATGTTCAATTTTTTTCTGATTTCCTGAAAGAACTGTAACCTTTCATATGTTATGATGTATCATTCCAGGAATTTCAGTTTCATAATCTGAGACAGTTAATGCAATATCACCCGTGTGTCACTTTTAAGATTATCTTTTGTTTCTTGGTGGCCTTGTCTTTTATTCTCCTGCCTTCCCTGATCGCAGTGGTGAAATTGCTCAGCCAATACAGCAGTAGAGATAACAGGCAGCCCTGTTTTATTTTGCTGGTACTGTTCACGGTTTGGTCTCTCCACTGTGTTCTGGTTATCAGTCAGTTTGTTTAATACAATTTGTTTAATATAGCTAAAAGTTCAGTTGCAATTTCTTAACATTGCAAGCCTATAATAGAACTCATCAACACATTGAAGGCTTTGGTGGAGTTCAGTGGGACCAGTGCTCAAGGTGCATTTTTGAATAATTAATGCATTACTATATTGCCACATTTTCAATTACTATATTGAAAATGTGGCATATGGGATCAGAAACTATTCTATTAAGTAAGGAGCCAAATTGATCCATATGGATATATGTAATGATATGCCAGGATATTTAACCTATCTGCCAGAATTTTAGTGAAGTCTCTGAAATCTTCAGCCATGGTTTTAAACAAAGAGTTGTTGCCAAGAAAAGATAATTGGCTAATATATATGTACACATGTGTTTAATTACTATGTTGCATTTCTTGCAGAAAGGGGTTCAAAGGGGTTCATAATAATTAAAACACAGCTAATTGATTTTTAATTATATATAATACTTATATAATTAAAAATAACATAGGAGTAAAGAAGTCATAAAAATACTAAAGGAACCATTAAAAGCACACTTAAAATCATAACCAACATATTGGGGAGAATCGACCCTTGAAACCCCATGTAATTGTTTAAAGCTTGTTTAAAAAGAAATGGCCACACCTGATGCCAGAAGGATAAGGAGAGGGCCAGCCTAACCTCCTAAGGGAAGGTGTTCCACAACCTGGGAACAGCATCATTTGTGTGCCTACCAAAGGTACCTAAAATGGCAGTGGGACTGAGAGAAGGGCCTAACCTGAAGATCATAAAAGCCAAGAAGGCTTATTTACGAAAATATGGTCCTTCAGATAACTGGACCCAAGATGTACAGGGCTTTACAGGTCATAAGCAGCATTTTGAATTGAGCCTGAAAATGGGCTGGCAGCCAGTGAAGCTGTTGCAACAGGGGAGGGACATTTCTCCCCTACCACCAGCTTCTGTACGCAGTCTTTTGAACAAGCTGAAGTTCCTCAACTGTCTTCAAAGGCAGCTCCGTGTAACAGCAGTCCAAGTGGGATGCAACTCAGGCATGCATCACCATAGCTAAATCAGATATCGCAGAGGGAACAGGTGTAACTCCACATCAGATTCAGCTCTGCAAATGTAGTCCTGGCCACTGGGGAGAACAGAGCATTCAGGTTGAAGGGTAAGCCCAGAGTACACCCCAGTGGTGAGTCTGAGTTGCCACAGGAAGTGTGACCTCATCTGGCAGAGGCTGAATCCCTCTTCTTTTCCCTGAAATGCCTTTTGAGAGACCAGGAGCTCCTCCACCTTGTCTGACAAAGTTTTGTACAACTTTGAAACAGACTGAGGTAATTCAAGATTACACACCAGCAAATTAAAAAGGGAAACTAATTTACCTAATCCTCACATATTAGTGTAGGATCAGTCTAGTTTTGAGGCATATCCAGGCATTGGGCAACAGTGGAGCAAATTTTTCCCATTAAGAGTCAGGTTGGGCAGGCTAACTAGATTTCTGACTCCTTTTTATAAATCAAAATAACTTGTTCCAGATCCTTCTAATCAACATTCAACTTCCCTCTAATGTTCACAGGAGGTAACCCCCTTCCTTTTAGATAGCTGTAACCCTCCATCTGCATGCCTCTAGGGAGGGAGTAGATTGGCTTTGATGTCCAGTGCGTGACAAGAAGTAAGTTGTAGGTGTTATTCCGCCCCCCGGCACTTGGCAGACATGTACTCCCATTTTTTTCAGCCACCTTTTTTTCAGGAACTCAAAAATTAGTCCAGATTTGCTAGATATATTCCATGGTCCCCTAGTCCAGGAGCACCTCCGTCTTGCCTGAGTAAGATTCATTTTGCTTCCCCTCACCTAGTCCATTACTGATGACAGATAAGGGTTGAGAAGAGAAATAACTTCCGCTGAGTTAGGTGGGAGGAAGAGATGCAGCTGGTTGTTATCTGCATACCAGTGACATTCCAAAACTGCAGCAGTGGTTTCATGTATATGTTAAACAGCGCAAAGCATTACCCTGAGAGATACCAACCTAGGTGTCCAAACTTTATTTATTTATTTATTTATTTATTTATTTATTTGATTTATATAGCGCCCTTCTAAGCAAAGGCCACTCTGGGTGGGTTACAACATAGAAGAAACTGTTACAATATAAAATAATACAAGAACATAATACATAACTAAAAGTAATACAAATAAAAACATAATTAATTTAAATAAATTAATAATTAATTAATTAATTTAAATAAATAAATTAAGGCAACACCATTCATAAAAGCAAAAGTGAATAAGATGGACTAAGGAGAGATGAAACAGACCACAAAATCAGTGGAACAGCTAATAACCGGGGAAAGTAGATTTAAACAATCAAGTCTTCACATGTTTTTTGAAAGTCACCAATGTAGAGGCATAGCAAATCTCTGAGGGAAGTTTGTTCCAAAGTGATTCCTTGTTGTCTTGCAGGCCTCCCTCAGTGTTGGCACCCTCAGATGACCTGCCTGTGATGAACGAGTAACAGATAGGAAGGTCCTAAACCATTTAGGGCTTTGTATGTCAACATTAAAACCTTGAGGTCAGTGTGGTAACGGATTGGCAGCCAGTGCAGTGTGGCTAGTGTCAGGGTGATGTGGTGGAATCTTTTGGTACCCAAAACTAATCTGACTGCAGTATTCTGCACCAGTTGGAGCCTCCACATTAACTTCCAAGGCAGCCCCATGTAGAGAGTACTACAATAGTCTGATCTTGAGACTACGAGCGCATGGACCAACATAGTGAGGGTGCTGGGGTCCATGAAGGTGAGCAGCTGCATAATCCACAAGAGATGGTAATGAGCATTACGGACCACTGTCACCACCTGGGCCTCCATAGTGAGCGCTGGGTCGAAAGTTATGCCAAGACTTTTAAATGTCTGGAAGAAATGTCTAATGAGGAGCGTCTTAGGGAGCTGGGAATGTTTAGCCTTACAAAAATGCTGAGAGGGGATATGATAGTCATGTTTAAATATTTGAAAGGATGTCATGTTGTAGAGAGGACTGGTTTGTTTTCCATGGCTTCAGAGACTAGGACTCAGAGCAATGGTTTCAAACAACAGGAAAAGAGATTCCATTTGAACATTAGGAAGAATTACCTGGTGGTTAGAACTGTTTGGCAGTGGAACATGCTGCCACAGAGGGTGCTGGAGTCTCCTTCTTTGGAGGTTTTTTAGCAGAGGATGGGTAGCCATCTGTTGGGAGTACTGTGATGGGGCTTCCTGCATGGACTGGATGGCCCTTGAGGTCTCTTCCAACTCTATGATTCTAAGACTGAGCACCTCATCCCGTGCAGGGAGTCACGTCCCCCAAACTGAGGGTGTTTCCTAACCCACCAACACCAGCCGCCCCAACCCAGAGGACTTCCATCTTACCCAGGTTCAACCTCAGTCTATTCGCTCTCATTCACTCCCAGAACAGTGCCCAGGCATTCCTGGGATGAAAGGGCATCCACTGCAGATGGGGAAAAGAGATACAGAGCTGTGAGTCATCAGGGTCCTGATGACATAAAACTCCATACCTCCTACGACCTCCCCAAGCAGTTTCGTATAGATATTAAAGAGCATAAGGGAGATGATCAACCACTGAGGCACCCCACAATTGAGAGATCAAGGGTTGAAAGTCATCTCCCCCAGCTGCACTCTCTGGGGGCGGTCTTCCAAGAAGTAGTGGAACCACCACAAAGTGGTGCCTCCAACTCCCAGCTCGGAGAGCCTCGCCAGGAGGATACCGTGGTTGATGGTATCAAAGGCTACTGAGGGATCGAGGAAGACCAACAAGCATGATTTGCCTGTCAGCCTCCCTCAACAGATTGTCTTGCAGGGCAACCAATGCCGATTCAGTACCATGTTGCGGCCTGAACTCCAACTGGAACGGATTGAGAGCGTCAGTCTCATCCAGAAGCCCCTGAAGTTGCTCTGCCACCACCCTCTCAACAAACTTTTCTATAGAAAAGTCCAGTGTGCTTTGGATGTTTCTGAGGCATGCTGTAGGGCACAGAATCAACCTGTGTGTTGTATTCTTTACATGTCATTTGGTGAGTCAATGACTCCTTAGCCTTAGGTTGTCACAGAATTGTTGTGATGATTAAAATGTGCTAATACTATGTATGACACTGCCAAAGAAACAGCAGAATAAACATGGATTAATTAAAATGTGAGTGTATAGTTATCGGTCCATTTTTAAGCACAGCATTCAGTCCCAAGAGATCAAGCTTAAGAATACTTACCTGGTTTGACTCCAAAATGGTTTGGAGAAATCTGAAGTAAATATTTTGAATTTTATCATGAAATGAACTCGGTTGGTTTAAGGACTCCTGACCTCAAGTCACTGCTGCCTGTGCTCACTTGTAGCTGCAGTCCCAGAATTGCTGTTCAACTTGTACAGTTCTTTTAAAGAACCAAAAGACAAATTGTTATAGACATATCAGAACTCTTCAGGGCTTTTCCCTCTAAAGGGAATTGGCCTTTTAAAGATTTCCTTGAATATCCCAGGGCATTACTTATACTTGAATTTACTTTCTTGAAGAACACTCAGTTATTTTCTTTGGAGATTTGAGATTTGGAAAAAAAACCATTTAAAAATAAATTAAATATTAATACTGATTGAAAACAATAAACTAAGAATGTCTGCTAAAATGCAATAAAAGCAAGTGCTCTAAAATGTTAGCTAATCTAGCATGCTTGTTATTGTTTCTTAATGGAAGAATGTTAGCAACAGAGTGCAAATATACATCCCAGGTATATGTCTTGTCCAAACACTACCAGAAGCCAGCTACACTGAACACAGGGAGGCAAAGTCATACAGTACTTTATTTTTCAGTTCACCGATGGGCAATTTAGCACCATAATTTGTCAATACTTGCCATAAATTAAGTTCCAGAATTTACAGTATATTCTGTATTTAGCCCATCCAACATGACTAGCTGTAGTATAACAGCCCAGACCAATACGTATAAACACATGGTGTGGAACATTGTAAAATATAGCATCAGAAAAATGACCGCCCCCCCCCATTTATGTCGGAGATAAGAATATAAAGGGCCACAAACCTTGTTACCGTTTGACAGTCTGTTGCAACTAATCAACAAGGTACCAAGTCATGCCTTGGTCACGGACTTGGTCATGTGCCAAATTGTGCAACCAAGATCCACCATGGCACCTCATCAATTAGCCAGAGGTTACCCAAACGTTATATAAATTCCAATAGCATGCTGGTCAATATTTATTTCAAACTGATGTTTAAAAGCATGAGATGACAAATCACAAGGGTACCATATTTTTCTAAGATACCCCCATGTATATGACCCCCCCCACACACACACTTTCCAATCCGAAATTACAGTTTTGCAAACACACAGTTCTCTGCTCGGCTTCCATATATAATGACCCTTAAGTTTTAGTCTTACAATTTTAGACAAAAATATAGTCTTATATATGGAAAAATATGGTAGTTTAAATAAATAAATAAATAATGTAACCACCAGTATCACTGATCACAAAATTAAATGCACAACCACTGCTGGGCATCATCATCATCATCATTGAAAAAAATCATCCTGGTGTGGGGACTAATAGAGGAGGGATGGAAGATTGCATTACTCTCCCAACTGTGGCAAAGGCCCCTTCCTGACTGCTCTAAATTTCTAAAACCCAGAAGGTGGACACCCTGGTCATTTGCCTGCATGCAACTCCTGAACATTTATGGCAGACTGATGCTGCTGTTACGGCTTGCCAGGTTTCGACCTACTTTTGCCCTGCTACTCAGCTGACTGGTTAAGCTTCAAATAAAAGATCAATGCTTGCCAGTTGTTGGGAGAGAAGTCCCTCTTCATTCCTAAGCAGGAAAACCCCATTATTGTCTCTGAGCAGTGGTCAGAAATAAAAACAATTGGCATTTACAATGTAAACCACTTTAATTTTCAACCATAAACTGGTCATAGAAAGAGCATGTGTGGTTAAAACTGAAGGGTTTTCTTTCAGATCTATACTTTGTGTGTCTGAAAGTTGCTGCACTGAACCTTTTCTCTGAGTAGACACGCCTAAAATGGAGGGTTGCTTTCTACATTTGGTGGGGAAGATATCCAGAGTTCTAGAATTTCATTTTTCTGCATGTTTGTTTCCCTATGTATATTTGCAGTCTTCCAAAGATGCAACACCGGGAGCTGAAAAGAGTAAGCACTCCTCACTTGTATGGCACTGCTGAACTGCAGGGCTGAGCTAAGAGTGAGAACAAGCCTCTGTCCAGGGCAGCATTGCTAAAACTTCAAAGCCAGGGCAGGTGTGGTGTTTTACTACCTTGAGATTTCCACAACAAACTTGCTGACATTCCTTCCTTTGTGTGGGTGGTGCTACTTTATCGCTACAGAAAAGCCATACAGTGGTACCCTGACTTAAGAGCAGCTCGACTTAAGAGCAATTTGACTTAAGAGCAGAAAACTGTTGGCATTTTAACTGCCGCCTTACAAATTTTAGATATGGTCTGCATGACTTACATATATTTTTTCTTTTATTTTTAACTAATTTTTTCAGTTTTTTAGATAGGTACCATGACTTATGAGTAGTTCGACTTAAGAGCATGCGCTCGGGATGGATTAAATTCGTAAGTCGAGGTACCAATGTACTTGAAAAATGAGTTTGCTTCTGGCATATATTCCAATGGCACCTGCAACAAAATGGCGCAGTGAGGCCTGTTTCTCTTCAGAATGGCACCACCCAGGCTCCCCCTCTTCCAAAATTTGCCCCCCTCACCCTCCTTCTGCATCTTCTACTTTGAAGGGGGTCTGTCAGTGCTTTGTGCCCACACAGCATACTGAACACACAGAAAGCTCTTAGGGTTATGTGGGTCAGAGAGTTGTTTTGAGTTTTTCGGGCTGTTTGACCATGTTCTGGAAGTTTTTTTTCCAGATGTCTCGCCAGACTCCATGGTTGGCATCTTCAGAGGGCAAGGAGCTCAGAGAACTAGGAACAATTATAATACATATAATACATTATGTGGGTTAATTTCCTGGCTCAAAACTTGGGGAGTTTTCCCAAGCCTACTGGTACACCTCCTGCAGTGCACCTGTAGAGCCAGTTTGGTGACATAAGGATCCATAGACACATAAAACAAGTTTGATATTGGGTTGGGGGGTTCACAGGATTTTTCAACTACCCCACACACCATACAGAAAATTGACATTGAAATATTCCTTGTGTTTTCTATCTTCCTCCAAGAAGATCAGGGTGGCACAGGTCGAGTCCCTCTCCAATTTCTTTCTCTTTTTTCCTCACAAGAGAACTGTGAAGTTGGCCAGGGGTTGTTATGACTGGCCCAGGAATACTGAGCCTTTCACGCCTCAGGATGAATTTTCGACCCGGTTTCTCTCATTGTTAGACCAACCTTTTGTTTCCCTAACCTTTTCCCTGGAAAACAATTATTATCCTCTCGTCCACCACATCTTTCTCACACCTGCGAAGAAAAACTCGTAAGCGCGACGAGAAACCCAATACGCTCCACCCCTAAAAACTTAAAACAGTTGAGAGGGCGGAGGAAACATGGAAATCGTTGGGTTTTTTTAAGTTTAGTTTTGCTTTTGTTTCTATGGCCGGGCTGCTTCAGAGTCTGGTCCCTGCCAGAGAATCCCGGCCTCCTTTTTTAGGGCGATGATTTTTTTTTTCTTGGCAGGAGCCTTGTTTACAGGCTCCAAATGTCAGCGAGGCGCAGAGCGATGCCCTCCCTCTTCCCCGCCTTCCCCGGGAGAGGAAGGCTGCCTTCAACAGGCTGGCGAACACGTGTGTGAGAGGCGGGCGGCGTGGAAAGGCGTCTTCCCACGCGCCCCTCCCTCCTCACGACACCAGGGAAACCTGCTTCTTCCCTTTCTGGAGGCACGCCTTAAGGAGGAGGCGGCGGTGGCGAGGAAGGGGAATCCGCTGGCTGCTGGGGTTGCCGGCTCCGTGACGCGGGAAAGGGGGGCTCGCCGGACGGCGCCGCGAGGACGAGGAGGCAGGAGAGATAGAGAAGGGGCGCAGGCTCTTTTAGGAGGAGAGAAGCCCCGAAGAGGCTCTCCAGGAGCAAGGTGAGCGAGGCGTTGCTTCTGGGTCGGCCCGGGTGGGAGGGGGAGGGGAGAGAGAGAGAAACCGGGAGAGCCTTGCACGGCGCAGCCTGCCGGGTGGCCCCGAGGCAACAGATGCGAAGGAGGAGGGTGGTGGTGGCCAGCGATAGGCCGCCGCCGCCGCTGCTGCTGAGAAAGAGGAACCGCGTATCATTCTCAGCGGCGATACCCGGGCCTAGTAGATAGCGGTGGCGCCGGCAGGGCTCCGCGTGGGCCAGGCCCCTCCCTGGACGAGAGCCGAGCGGCCCTTCCGTTTGGCCAGCGAGGGGCCCCCGCGATCGCCTCCGGCTGCCTCCCGCCTGGGCTTCCTTCCTTGCTTCCCGCCAGCCAGCCAGCCAGCCAGCCGGCTGCCCTGCTTTGCCCCGCTCCGGCAGCCGCGCCGAGTGGGGCGCGTGTGAGCGCTTAAGGGAGCTTGACCCGGGTTACGGGAGATCCTGGCTCCACCTCCTCGTCCCCCACTCCTCCCCCTCCTCCTCCTCCTCGCCGCTGCTGCCGCCGCCGCCACCACCTCTCCTTCCTGCAACCCAGGCGCTCGGAGGAGGCTCGCTTTTGGAAAGCACCGCCGGCGAACCCAGGGTTGGGAAGGGAGGCTCCGGCCGGCAATCGTGACTGTAAGTCTTCTGTGTGTCTCGGGGAAAGCGCCCTGGCTTTCTGGACTCCTTGGGGCCTCCTTGGCTTGCTGGACCAGGTGGGCATTCAGGGCAGGACCCAGAGCCGAAATAAGTGAGTTGGAGGGGGTAATCTTTGCCGAGCATCTTTGCAGCCGGGGCTCTGACCCAGAACCCGCTGTGGATGTTAAAAGTTCAGAGTTCCAGCCATGAAGACCATGGTTCTTCTGAGCATATACAGAAAGCTGTTCTCCCTGAGCTACCATAGCCACCTTAGTATATACAGATACAGGATCATGGCTTACCTGAATTTGTGTCTTTGTTCGGTCAGTGAGTGATCCACAGGTTTCCCTGCATGAGGATGGAAGGGGAAGTGGGAGAATTGCAGCTCATCCCCCCCCCCACCCCCAAGGATTGAATGTGAGTAGGGCCAACCCTAATGAAGCAACAGACTTTAGATGTGTTGAAAAGGGAACTAGGTAGGTTCCTTGTCAGTTAGTTGATTTCTCCTAATATAATGTATTCCTTTATTGCTGTGCAGAGGAAGAGGTGCTTATGGCTCTCTCTCTCCCCCCCCCCCCCGCCCCAGGTGTTCAAATAACTTGCCTGGCTATGGATCCTCTACATTTTGATCTGGATGGGCTGTGGGATGGGGTGGGGAATCATCTGCTCTACCTTAAGCTGCAAAAGACTTGTGTTGGCCTTGAATGAGTCAGCCACACTCCAAGTTTAATCTTAGTAAGTTGTTATCAGCACAAGGGTCACATGACATTTAATAATGAACTCCAATGCATTGAGTACATAGGTGGGGTTCCCCCTCATCCAGCTGAGCCCTTCTAGCTAGTTTCTACATAATCTGGCACTGGAAAAAGGATTTACTATCTGAAGGGTGTTCTTTCAGAGGAGGCAGGCCTTAGGGCTTCACAAAACTATTTCCTCTCCCTCCTCCTTAAGTGCCTTTTAATATAATGCTTTAACAAAACAGAGAATGTAGCCTGTTCAGCCCCCCCCCCCCTCTCTTTATGTTGAGGGGTCCCCCCCCCCCCTTTTGGCCTGTTTCAGGATGTCAGTTTATACAGTGGACCCTTGTATAACAAACAACTTGTATAACATAAAATTTGTACAACATAAAAATTCGGGAGATAGGGGAAATTTGCTTAACATAATCGCCTATGGGGAGAATCTGTTTTCAATGCATTCCTATGGGAATTTGTATAAAGGAAAATCTGCTTAACATAATTTCATTTGGAACGAATTAATCCCTTTATACAAGGTACCATTGTATATAATAGTTGGTGCACCTGTGAGTTATTATTACTACTCTGTAAAAAGTAAGTAGGCCTGTGAGGTGGCAGATAAAGTGATGGAGTAGAACTAAGGAGACCTGGCTTCAAATCCACCTCTGGCTATGGAACCTCTCTGGAGAGTGTCAATAGTAAAAACACTCCTTAGGTATCTCACGTACCTTGAAAATGGTATTAGGGTTACAATACCCTAATAGTTGGCCATGACTTCACAGTATGTGACATTACAAGTTCATGGAAGCAGCAATGGGAAGTAGTTGTGAAATGTTAGACGGTCACAGAGAGCGAGTGGTAGTGGTAACCATATAGTCTATCCTGTAGAGCCCCAACTGGCCTGTTGCCATTGTTGAAAATTGTATAGCCACTCTGGTTGAATTTTTAATGTTGAAAAGGAGGTTAAGCAGTTCTCTTGCTTCAGGAAGCAAATTACGGCACTGCATTTTGGACTATGTATGACTCTTTGAATGCTACTTCGTCATGTTCCTGGTGTCTTGGGCAATATAAAGTGTATTACTCAAGACATTTTCTTAAAGGGTAGGGCCTAGTTTTGTTAAGATGCTGAAAGGAAATTCCTGTCACTCAAACAGAAGTCACCTTGCATAACTTGTTTTGGCCATTGTTTCCAGAAAATAAGCCCCCGGGCTTGATCTATGTCAGTTTCCTAAGAGAATATTCCAGTGCTGTGAGGCCGGAGCCATTTTTAAACCTGACCTTACCTCTAAAATGGTTTTGTTTTGGTAATTCTGAACTGATTTTGAGTATTGTGATGGGACTGAGATTGAGTTCTCTGTTGTTAAGCTATGGCTTAATTTGGGGTATAAATGCATTAATTACAGTATATATATTAGATAGTTAAGGTTTAGTTTTAAAAGTATGTAGGATGAATACCTTGCTAGTAAATGAGTTGTGACTTCAGCTAAGCCATTGTAATAGGCACAACTGATATTATTTCAATGGCTTCAGGAAAACCCCATTCGTGTAAAAGCTTAGAATGTGATATGGTTGTCATGGGGTTGCTGCCAAAATGGCCCTTGTCTTGGCTGTGTGCATGTTAACTGTACTTTGGGTTTGCCCCACTCCTTGTACCACCACCAGCTTCTAGGAACGCACAGATCAGTGGTTGAAATGCACGAGGGAAGCTGTGCATATTAAAGCCAGCCAAAGGTTAATCATTGCAGGGGATCATTCTTGTATTTCACTGGTGAATGTAATGGGACACTCTGTCTGGAGTTTGCAAGACTTGGGCCTCTGTCAGGCATTGAGACCCTGCTCTCCATCTGCTTGGAACTCTGGAATTCTAGTGAAAAGATCTGCAGCAACTCCTATTGCCATGGTGATAGGGGGGGTTCATTCAGTTACACAAAGGAAATAATATCACTGTGTCACCATAGCAATGGGGTAGTGCCCTCCCCAACTGTAAAACCAGAAGAAAGGCCACACTGGCAGAGGACAGCAGGTTTAGATGCAGGCATATAAAGGCAGGCAAGTCAAAACTGATTTTGGCTTGGCTTCTTGTGTGTTGGAATGGTTGGCGTGTGTATGTGCATGGGGAAGTGAGGAATGGTGAATAAATCCTGTCCTGTCTAGAGCTAGAGCTTTGGGAAGCAAAGGTTAAGCCTTCAACCTTAAGTCTGTGAACCTGCTCACACTGCCATAGAGTTATGGCATATGGAACCCCCATGGCACTCTTTGGCATGAAAGGAAAGACTTCATCCATTTGTGTTTCTACTTAGAAAAATCCAGCTTTCTCCTCTAAGAGCTGCCCTACACCAAACTGGCACAAGGCTAGGGCATGCAGGTTATGTAGCACAATTCATTGAGATGCAAAATAAGTCTCCTTTAGCATTCACCAAAATGACACTGATTCACTTTAACTGAGGAGGCCACCTTATGATGCATTAGGTGGGTTGTGGCATTAAAAATGAGGATTTGAGAAACTGCCCCTCCTCCATTTTCATTTTTTTTTATTTTTAATAAAATATGCTGTGAAATTCTTAGACTATGCCAGGTTGATGCATTGCCATTTCAACATGTCACTTGTTATACAATAACAAAAAAGAATGTCACCCCCTTGACATCTGAGAGAGAAAGCAGGGAAGGAGTCTATGTTGACTCTATGGGTTTCATCCCACAAGGCAGTACAGCCTCAGCAGAGCCCCTTCTCTCTCCCCACACCCCCACTAGCTAAGAAGAATGGTGGGTAGTGGAGGAAAGGGGAGTTACCCTCTGTGGTAGCACAAACTATTTACAGACTTGTTCACCTGTAGCCTTTGGCTAAGCAGATTATCATATGTCCACAAGCACCTACAAGTTCATGATAGCCAAAACACCTATGAATGCTTAGTTTGTTTGTAGACAAGACTACAGGTGACCAGATTTTTTATATTCAAAGCTAGCTTGTAGATAGGTGTTTAATACAGGCTTCATACAACAGTTGATTTTATTCCACGTTCTGTTTCATAAATAATATTTATTTATTTATTTTATTTATTTATATAGCTTGTATGCCGCCCACTACCCAAAGGTCTCTGGGCGGCTCACAATCAAAATGGACAATTAAAACATCAAAATACAATAAAATTAGAATAATAAAAACATGTAAATGCAATAAATACGATACATTAAAAACACCACTAAAATTGCCATCAGGACCCACAGTCATTAGTTAAAAAACTTTTGGAACAGGAAGATTTTTACCTGGCGCCGAAATTTTAGCAACGTCGGCGCCAGGCGAGTCTCATTTGGGAGGGCATTCCATAGTCTGGGGGCAGTTGCTGAAAAGGCCCTTTTCCTGCAAGCCATCCCTTTCACCTCCTTAAGGGATGGCTCTTTCAGGAGGGCTCCCTGACTAGATCTTAATTGCCGGGTAGGTTCATATGGAAGGAGGCGGTCCATCAGGTATCTAGGTCCTAAGCCGTTTAGGGCTTTATATGTCAAAACAAGCCTGTTTTAGTTTTGATTTTCCAGATTGGTGGAATAAAGTATGCCACAAACATTAACCACTAGGTTCAACGTTGTCTGTATTTTTAAATCAGTTCTCAGGGATAAATCTGAACCCATATCTTTTGCAGAAATGGACCTTATGTTGTCCCTTGAGTGCAAAGTTTTATGTTACAGCAAGTATATTGGTTACTTAACAGCTGCCTCCTTCTGTCCTTTCACACTTGAAATTTACCCTTTTGGCGTGTTGAAGAGTCTGTGTATGTATGTGTTTGTGTTGTAGTACTAGTGCCTTTCAGAGGAAGATGTGCAATATATAGGGCCAGAAAAAGACCCTATGTATTATTTCAGTAACTGACCACATTTCTGTGCTTTTTCTTTGCCTTTCATTTATGGATTAAACCAGGACAGCATCAACATACCATCAAAGGCATTTGTAATATCATTGGTGCTGTCCACATTTACAGTTATCCTCCGTTGCATAAAATTTGCTGTAATGATGGACTGTAAGATGTGTTGAGGTCAGCTACAGAAAATGTAGATTCTCTAGTTTCAGGTTCCTTCCCAGAAGACATATTCCTTGTGTACAGGAGAAGCACACGGCACTGCCAGTCCCAGACATGGATGCAGTTAACTATAGCACTATACCACTTTAGAGTATGGACTATGAATTGTATCACAGTTATGCTAAAACAACTCATCACACCAGCATATTAGGGTCAAAGTCTGTATCTTTCCTTTTGTATATTAGCTGTCCATGGGCAAATGATTTTTGGGGTGGGTGGGGGTGGAATACATAAAACAGTGGTTCCCAACCTTCCTAATGCCACGACCCTTTAATACAGTTCCTCATGTTGTGGTGACCCCTTGCCCTGCTTGGAAGGGGCCACAAGCCCCCTTTGGCAGGCCACTGCCACAGGTGCCATAGAGGACTTCCCTCTACTACAGGCACCCTCAGCCAATTGCAGCCTCCAGTGCCCTTGACTGACATCCCTTGCAACCTATCAAGCTGCAACTCACTCTTTCCCCCCTTCTTCCCCCTCCTCCACCACATCCAAGCCATTTGTGCCTTTTTCTTCACTGGCTCATGGCGACCCCTGTGAAACGGTCGTTCGGCCCCCAAAGGGGTCACGACCCCAGGTTGGGAGCCACTGCATTAAAATATGAGACTTTTCAAGTGATACAAAATAGGAAGACTGGACAGTTAACTTAAATATAGTTTGCTTTACTTTTGGTGTATGTTTCCAAATATCACTGACATATGACTTCTGACAGACACTCTGCTCGTGTCCCGTTGCAGCATGAGTTCTGTGTATCTGCTTTACTCTTAAAATGCTGCCCTGGCTTATGGCAGCTTGTATGCTTTGGCCATCAAGTTGCATCAACTGAAACTGATCCTTCATTCCTTGCTAGTTCTCAAAGTATATTTTTAAAGTGTAAAGTGTGGTGGAACTGTAGCCTTAACTTGAAAAAACATGCTTTCAGTCCTAGTGTGATTCACTGCAAAAATAGTATTAAATCTCTCAAATAGCCACAATTAATATTAATGTGTTCTTTTCTTTGATACATACATCCAGATACAGAGTCAGCAGTGTGTTGCTTTCACACCTTCTATTTTAGTGTGTAGTCAGGTCAGAGAGTCATGTATCACTACATGGGCACAGTTAACATTGAGCTATGATCTCATGGAGACATACACTCTAGAAGTGAAATTCTAGGTTCTTGGATGCTTTGCCTTTGACCTCATAGAATTGACTTATCAGCATTTCTAGGTAGCAGTGCAAAGCTCTTTAATCTGTAATATTTTAACATTGTAGGCCACAAACTGGGTACCAACTATAATACACTCAAGTCAGAGACCTTTTGTGTTCTAGTTTTTTTTTTTTTTTTTAAAAAAAATCAGGAGCTTCTACGTATACAGTTCATTTGTTCTGGGTACAATTCCACACACCTGCAGTACATGTAAAAGCCTGTGTTTATGGAAGCTCTGTATACATCTTGGAAAAACTATGGAGCTGTATAGCATGAACTCTGTTTAAAAAGTGCATTTGGGATGCAGTGGTAACTAAGTCAGACTATCTTAATTAAAATGTCTTTGTGTAACCCACAGGTCTGTGTATTTTAGTTGAATATAGAAATGGTGATTGTCTAATATTGGATCTGTTGCTATCTTTTCCACTCCTGCTCTAATCATAGGTATTCTGTAACATTATTGCAGTGGTTTCTATGGTCTGTTCTTTAGGTATTAAATAGAGATGGGCACGACTTAGCGGAATTTCCGTTTCCGTTACGGAACGGAAACGGTAACGGGAATTACTCCGCCAGAACTCGAACTCGAACCGACTAAAGAATAATTGGGTCTGATTTGTCATTGTCGTTCCTGGCATCGCGGCGATCCCGCGATGCCAAGTGGCACAGAAAAAAAGTTTTTAAAGGTTAAAAAACCCCCCCCCGATTCCCGGCCCTAAAAGCAGGCGAAAACTGTCTGAGGGCACCTACCAGGCCAGAAGGGTGTTTTATTTGGGGGGGGGTTTCCCCGCCCCCCTCTCCTTGGCTGGTGCTACTGCTGCGCTGCTGGTACCAGGCAGGGGGGGCATCGTCTCATCTGCCTTTGCCATGTGGTGTGCGGGCGGGGGGATCCAAAATGGCGACCGCAATATTTTTTTTGAAATCGTGGTCCAAAAACCCACCAAAGCACCACAGAAACATGCAAAAATTAGCTATTTTAAATGCTTGAATTTTTACAGTAGCAGCAGTGGGTTTTTCTTGCAACAAAACGTCTCCGTTGATTTTATTTTATTTTATTTTATTTTAATTTTTTTACACCTGCGCACGCGCAATGATGGGCTGGCCATGGGATGGGACCATGCAAATTTTTGGAGCCATTCCACCAATCGCATGGCCAGGTTTTGCTGAGACTCCTGGGTGTGCCAGAGAGGGCATTAAAAGCCCACAAACCCAAACCCTAACTCTAATCCGAACCCGAACCCATACGCCAGTACACTGTGTTCTTAGTGGGCCAGAGGCACCCAGAGGTACAGCCCACTAACCCACCCTAACCTTAACCGTTACCCTAAGCCTAGCCCTTACCCCCTACCCCATGCTCTGGGAAGTGAAGTCACGCTAAATCGCGGCGGTAACGACAAACGAAAAAACGAAAAACGAAACAATAAATTTTTGAAAAATTTCGCGAAAAACGGAAACAAGCCGAAACGGACCCGTCCCGAAAAACGACAACTCGAAAAAATTTTTTTCCAAGTCGTGCCCAATTCTAGTATTAAAAGTGTGGCTAGTTTCAAATGGTATATTTCTGTGCCAGGCATAAAGTAATTGAATGAGTATCCTTAAACATAATCCTATACTTTCCTGGGAGTGAGACCCATTAAGCATACTTCTAATGAAGTATGTACAGTATACGGTTGCTTTACAAACCATTGCATCATCAAGGAGGACAGCTTTATATTTGTGGGACTACATCTCCCATTAGCCCCAGCCAGCATCACCCCGTGGCACAGTGGTTAAATGCCTGTGCTGCAGGTAAAACTGTACTCATGACCTGGGGTTCAATCCCAGGTAGCAGGCTCATGGTTGACTCAGCCTTCCATCCTTCCGAGGTTGGTAAAATGAGTACCCAGCTTGCTGGGCCAGGGGTGGGGGCAATGTGTAGCCTTCATATTGAAATTAAGAACTTTAAACCGCCCAGAGACTACTTGAAGTGGTATGGGGCGGTGAAGAAGCAGAACACATTTGCTTTGCTTAGTCCAACACCATTCAAACTTAGAGAACAGTAGAATGGAAAGGGACATTATTAAATCCCCTACTGATGCTATAAACTGAAACATTTAATGACTTGCAAATGTTGGGACAGCCGTCCTTCTGTTAAATGTGCTATATATTGTTATGATTCATTAAACATTCACTGCTTTTATCTGCCATGCCCATTTGGAAAAGGTGTGTATGAGAAAGAAAGAAAAATCTAAAAATATTAAAATTCTCCTTTTCTTTTAGAGTCAAATGTCAAGCTGCTTCCCTCCCTGGTGTCCAAATGCAATCTCTTTTTAATTAAAAAGGAGAGGGAAAAGCCAATTGCTTGGCTTGTGCCCTTGGTTGATAGCACCGAAATATGCATCTTGGCTCCCTGCAAACAGTGCAGCTTCAAGAAATTACCAAGTGGCGATGCTCTGCAGGGGGAAAAAGCCTACGTTTACCACAGTTGTCATCCAGTTGTCTTTGTAGTAATCTAACCCAATTCTTTCTCCTGTGATCTGCTAAACTTTTTCATTTTTAAAAGAAAGCAGTTTGGAAGCTTTTCTAGAAAGTAAATACGCTCCTTCCTTAGACACTGGAAGCCTAAAACAGCTGATCTCTCTCCCAAGCTTGTGCCTGAGTAGCTATTAAATGTGGTGTTCTATTTTTTATTTGACAGTTTGCATGGCTGTGCCCGAAGGAGGATGTATGTGTTAATGTGACTTTGAAGCCGTTCACTGCCTACTTTTTTTTGCTATGCATGGAAGGCCAAACTTTTATTGAGAACAGGTCATGAAACGAACAGGGCTGATCAGAGACCTCCCATCTCAGTCCAGAGCCCTGGTCAACATTTTGTGATGGACTCTGATTCAGGCCAGAGCAGAATTGGCTCCAGCTTCCTGAGTCTGAATCACTTTGTGAATTCGGATTGCCAGCCTCCTATTTATTTATTAACTTGCACCAAAAAACCAAAAATATCTTGACATTTTTGTTTGTTTATGCCCTGCTGCTCATGAATTTAGAGACATAAATCTTAACCTGCTAAGTTTCAGACAGTTTTTGGAAGTTTGTGTACTCAGCAACTTTGTAGTTTGCGTTAAAAAAGTCTTTTAAAATCAGGTATACACAGTTGAATGCAGTCTTGGCCACTCAGACAGTTTTTGTCCATGCCGGACAGAAACAATGAAGAATGTTTTTTTAAAGGAACCACAGGGAGAAAGCCAAGCTATCAGCTGAGAATAAGAGCTGGTAGATCAGGCGAGGTGAGAATAAATTTCACTGCCTATATATGCATCAATTCACAGACACATACAGAATTAGGAAGCAAGACATTAGGCCAGATTATTCTAATCCTTGAGACAAACTGGTAGGAAGTGTGATGAGATAGATTTAGAATTATTCATAACCCCCACCAGTTTTGTGGTCTGCTAATTATTGCACCAGTCATTAAATGAAGAAAGACCTGTTTGAGATTAACCATGTATCTTCCATTACCCTAGTTCACGCACATCCCAGTAGTCCTATGACTGGAAATTCTTGACCTAAATACCAAGTTAGAAATGTCAGTGAGCAAAGCTCAGCTCCCCTACTTCCTTTTCCAATCACGATGTTGTCGTTACATGTTATTACGCCTCCTCCAAAGATTGATTCTGAATGAGAGATCTCGGAAATGTCCTGAATCAAGCCTGTGGCCTCCTTTAGGCAATACAAGCCTATAATCAAGTTTCATTTTTGGATTATTTATTTGTAACTTTTCATACTTGCAAGATCTTTAGATGGAAAATTATTTTTAAAGATGGAAAATTGTTTTTAAAAATTTCTGCCTGTAGTTTTCATAACTTTAAGAATAGTTTCAATGCGTATTGTTACTTTTTGAAGTATTTTGTACATATGGAACATAAAAAGCAATGTAGATAAATGAAGCTTGGTAGATTTAAACATGATTAGAATTATTACAAAAGAGAAAAGACCTATATGTTGATACTCAAGTTAATTTTGATATGATTATCAGTGAGTGCTTTTATTCTGGAATTAATCTGCAGTTGGGATAAAATTCCAGCTGTGACAAAGGCTTCTGATTTTTTTCCCATAGAGTTTATAAAGTTCAGTGGGTCTCTTACGGGTTTATTTAGGTGTCAGACACTCTGACCAGACACATTCGCCTGTAGGAAATGATTCTGCCTCTTCATATTCTGTCCTAACACTATCCTCTTATAATTCTTTACTGCAATCTGTTCCCCACCCCACCTTGCTGCTTCTAGACACCAAGCTTGTCATATCAGTCTGAGTCATCTGTGATCAGTTGACTTTGATCGGGACCTTGTAGAAATTGGCTCAAATTGGTCAGTGTGATTCAGGGGTTGGACATAGCCAATGAACAGCCCTAGAAGTAACTAGCAAAGGAATGGCTGATATGATTGCATTGATTTTTTTGGCTCATAAGCTGTTTACTGAAATAATTTAATTTACTTGTGAATGCTGCATGTTGAACCATGATTGTTCATATGAACATACAGATCCATTCTTGCATGTACCAAATACATGTTTATTATATAGAGCTAGATAAATTTATTTATTTATTTATTTATTTATTTATTTATTTATTTATATACTGTCCATCTTCCGGAGGAACTCCGGGCGGTTTACAACATTAAAAAGCAAACAATAAATAACAGTGCAACAAAAATAATAATGATAATATGAAAACAAAAGGTAAAATATATGAAGGTATGAAATAAAATAGCTATACTAATATGAAGGCAAAGCACAATAGAAAAGATATCTGGTAGAAATGGGCACGGAACGAACATTTTTTCGTTTCCGTTACCGTTTGTCATTTTCGTTACGTAACGAAACGACAAACGAAAATTGTGATGAAAATGAAACGAAACGAACAGAACCATGAAAATTGTCGTTACGTTTCGTTTCCGTTAATGGCGACGCGCAGTGAAATGAGCTGTTTGAAATGTTAAAAAAATACCCCGGACATCCGTAAAAATGCAGCAATAATTATTTATATTGTCTGATAATACCTACCAGGGGGGTTGGGGTCCTTAAAACGTTTGTTTTTGTCTTCTCCCATCATGATGTATTTTTATTTTCCCTTTAAAATGGATGTCGCCACCAGCCACAAAATGGAGGCAAGCCGTGTGATGTGGGATCATGTTCAACCAATAGCATGCCCAGGTTGCAGACTGGGCAGGCAGGTCTGGCAGCCACAGAGGGCATAAACAGCTCTGGCAGCCTCCATCCTCCTTGTAGTCTCTGGTGGGAGTTAGGATGGGATTGCTGTCTCTGCGACTCTAGCTTCAGTCGTGCAGCCTCCCTGTGTGCGTGCGTGCTGCGTACCTCTCAGTGAGTACCCTCCCCTGCCCCGCAGTGCAGTCACTCTGTGGCTGCCTTGCACCCTGGGCAACGCCCGCCGCTGCCTTTGCAGCCTCCCTGCATACCTAGTCTATACTGTGTCTCTGCCAACATCCATTTTTTTAGTGTTTTCCCTCTGGTCTGGGGCGTTGGGGGATGCCTGCGCACGGAAATGCTTTAAAAATCACGCAAAAAGCGGGTAGAAATGACAAACGAAAAATGAAAAACAGTAACGAAATTTTTCAGAAAATTCGCGACAAACAGAAACGAACCGAAACAGACCTCTCAACGACAAACGAAAAACCGAAACACCATTTTTTCGTTTCGTGCCCATCTCTAATATCTGGCAAGATGGCAGGAAAAACAAACTAAAGAAAAAAACTTTAAAAACCGCTATTCAAGGTCGCCAAATGCCTCACGAAAAAGCCAGGTCTTCAAATTATCTCTTATTTCCTATCACTGACAACAACTTTCTGTGTAGGTACTGGAGGTGCTGGTGGGAAGGGAAATAAGAATATTTTTAAAAGGCACCCATAATCTAACAGGTACCAGTACATCCTTAATATGCGCTAGCTAAGTTCTTTTAGTGGCATAATTTATTTTATTATTGATGTGGGCTCTTATTTTCCAGAAAGGATTTAGACTTTGAGTTGTATATGAGTCGTTTTTTTTAAATGGGAGGGGTTGTAACTCATTGAGGGACTGCTTTTCTCTCTGCAAGCAACACAGCTGTACTTCCCTGTGCTCAAGCATGTGTAGGCAGGAAGTGTTGCTGCTAGTTACACCCACACCTCGCACATTTTGTTGAAGATAGATTAAGTGTGTGTTTAATACTAAGAACACTGTGGGTATTTTGAGCCACTCCCAGATTCATAGCGTATGCTTGAGAAGCAGACTTACAGATGAACTGTAAGTCCTGGGAGCTGAAAGCCACCTTTCCTTTACCTGTGAAAAGCCCTATATTATCCTCTTACTGTTGCTTGTAAGGACGTTGCGTTCTGCCTGCTGAGATCCCTATTAGCTAATAGCGAAAGGAGAGCATCATCACCACCGTGACCCATCAAAGCTGGTAAAGAGCACCTCTTCCAAATCCTAATCACAGGCAACACCAATTGGTTAGGATTGCTGTTCAGGGTCAAGAACCTAAAAAAATGGGTGTAGGAAGGACTGCCTTAAAATAGATGTTTGCCTTTTTTACCCTTATTCTGTAAACGGAAGGAAAAAGGTGTGCTGCAGTGGGGAGGAAGGTTTTAAAGATTTCCGTAGTTTTTCCTATTTGTCTTGAATAACTTTAAATAAAGCCCGGCAAAGAATTGATTTACCGTAATTACAATCAAATCTGTAGAAAGCTGAACTCCTTAACAGTGGCTTATGGGGTGTAGCTGATTATTGGATTTGATAAGTTTATTTCCTCATTCCACAGTTAGTCTTCTGCTGATATGTAGAGCCACACCTGTGAGCAGATGAAAGCTCTGCCTCTTCCTTGTTGTGGTGGTTAAAACCAATTTGAAATAAAGGGTGAATTTGCAAGGGCACACATAAGAAGGGGATCTACACAAGAGGGAATGTGATTATAATGTGGAGGGAGAGCAACCTTTAGGATTCTCCAGCCAGCATGTAGTCCAATAAATCACTTTTCCATGTGTTTTGCATTCTGAAGTTTCCAAGGTCTGGAGGCTCTGAAATCTCTGTTTCAAGTGAGGTCTGCAGAGAACCATTCTCTATCCCCCCCCCCTATTCTTTCTAGATTGTTTTTGCCCTACAGTCCAGACAGCATGGCTTGTGGTCAGAGGGGATGGAATTCCAGTTCAAATCATCATCATCATCATCATCATCATCATCATCATCATCATCATCATCATCATCCAAAGGGAGCACCATGTTGGAGCAGGCTATAGTAGATCCTAGTGTGCTAAATGCCACATGAAGCTGCCCAATGTCCAGTCAGACTGCAAGGCAGCAGAATATGGCAGGAGGGATGCACTGTGTTTATTGCGTCCATGGTGGCAATCTGGAGCTATTTAAAGCTGCATGTTAACTGTAAAATTATATACATGAGATTATTATTAACTTCTGAACACAGCTGCCAGGTGTTAAGCTGGAGTTGGTCTTCTCCAATGTTTGAGCTCTTTCCAAGGGCTTAGAGAATGACTGGAGATATCTTCGTAGAATATATGCTGTTCCTAATAATGTCGCCATTTGTTGTTGACTTATGTCGATCTTGTCAATGCCGAGGGTTTTCAGATGTTCATCCAGGTCTTTTGGGATTGCACCCAAGGTGCCTATTATTATTGGTATTGTTCTTGCTTTCTTATTCCATAGCTTTTCAGTTTCTATTTCTAAATCCCGATATCTTTTCTAACTCTTTGCCACTGACTCTTGTGTCTCCTGGTCTCCTGGTATTGCTACATTGAAAATTTGAACTTTGTTTTCTTGCTTATATACTATTATGATGTCTGGAGTATTGTGGACAAAGTGTCTGTTGCATTGGCTTCTGAAATCCAAGAGCACCTTGATGACTTCATTTTCGGTCACCTTTTCTGGTTGATGTTCCTACCAGTTCTTGCTTGATGGTAGGTTGAAATTTTTACATATGTTACAGTAGAGTATGGCTGCTACTTTATTGTGACGGGCTAAAAAATCAGTCTGAGCTATTTTTGTGCAACAGCTGATGATGTGATCTACAGTTTCATCCTTTTCTTTGCACAATCGTCTTTTACTATCTTTATAGGCTTTATCCATTTTCGCCTTTATGGCATTTGTTAAAGCTTGATCTTGAGCTGCCATGATTAGTCCTTCAGCTTCTTTCTTTAGTGTTGCTTTTCTTAGCCAAAGTCATGTTTGTTTTTAGTTGATCTTGTTATTGGTGTCTCTTATAAACTGACAATGCAGTGTTTTACTATGCCAGTTCTCTATTCGGCTTTGCATTTGTTGACTTTTAAATTCTTGCTTAGTTTCTGGATATTCTTTCATTATGCCTTCGGTAACTATTGACTTAAACACAGCATTTTCACTATGGTGGAGATAGTGAAATATTCTTCATTTTTCTTCAACGGTTTGATGAACTAGCAAGAGGCCTTTGCCTCGTATTTTCCTTGGCAAGTAGAGCCTCCTGACATCACTTTATGGATGTAGTACATGGTTTAATGTAATCACTTTTCTTGTTTTTCAGTCTAATTCTTCTAATTCTGCCTGGGTCCAGTTTATAACACCTGCTGTGTATTGCAAAACTGGAATAGCCCGTGTGTTTATAGCTTGGATGGTATTCTTTCCATTTAATTTTGATTTTAGTATCTTTCTAATTTTTCTAATGTATTCTTGGATATCTTTATTCTTTACTTCTTTATGCCTGATGTTATCTGCTTGTAGTACTCCAAAATACTTATAAGATTCTTCTTCATCCAACATTTTTATAAAATTATTAGGCATATCAATTCCTTCAGTCTTTACTATCTTTCTTCTGATGATGCTGAGGGTTGCACACTTGTCTAATCCGAATTCCATTGCAATGTCATTGCTGAAAATTCACACTGTGTTGAGTATTGACTCTGTTTCTTGTTGTGGTTTCCCCTGTAGCTTCAAATCATCCATATATAGCAAATGGTTTATTTGGCTTGATATTTTTGATATTTGATAGCCCATATTTGTCTTGTTCAATATTTTTGTGAGTAGAATTAGAGCAATTACAAACAGCAGGGATGATAATGAATCAGCTTGAAACATTCCTCTCCTGATGTTGATATGACCAATTTGTTTACCATCGATGGTTAGCTCGGTATTCTACTTTTTCATTGCCTTGATAAATTCTTGGATACTTCTATTAATTCCTGCTAATTCCAAACTTTTTAGTATCCAATCATGTGGCAAAGAGTCAAATGCTTTCTTATAGTCAATCCATGCAACATGCAAGTTGGTTCTGTGTCTATTTATTATTATTATTATTATTATTATTATTATTATTATTATTATTATTATTATTATTATTATTATTATTATTATTATTATTATTATTATTATTATTATTATTATTCCATCTTGGTAGTGGAGCGGCTAAAAAATCTTGTAAATAAATCTTGTTAATAATAATAATAATAATAATAATAATAATAATAATAATAATAATAATAATAATAATAATAAAATACAGAAACAACAATAACAATATCATTTGTATGCTGCATGTAAATGCAAGGAGATAAATAGGTACCACCATAAAAAGTGGGAAGGTAAACAGTGTTCCTTGCGCAGAAATGTGTTTGGCCATGCTGGCCACATGGCTACGGACTTGAACAACACTGGCTCTTTGGCTTCAGAAACGCAAATGAGCACTGCCCATAGAGTTGGACACGACTAGCACTTATTTGTGTGGAGAACCTTTACCTTTACCTTTACCTTTACCTTATTTTCCCAGTTAAAGGCTCCAAGATAGCTCACAAGTTATTTAAAATCCCAATTAACTAAAACTAAAAGTGATTATAACGCTAAAATGCAATTAAAGCAGTTGTAGCAGTGTTAAAACAATTTGTTAACGCAATTAAGAACACATTAAAACACACACAGATAAAAACAGCTTCCAGCAGATGGAATCAAAAACTGCCCAGTAAGCTGAAAGCTTATCTAAACAAGATGGTCTCCACTTGTTGCCTGAAGGCTAGCGGGTGTGTGTGTGTGTCCAACCTAGCCTCCTGAAGAAGGGCCTTCCACAACCTGGGAACAACCATAGAGAACAGCCTCTCTTGTGTTCCTCTCAGACATGCCTGTGAAGGTGCTAGGACTTAAAGGAGGGTCCCCTTGAACATTTTAAAGGCTGAGTTGGATATCCAAGAAGGGGGGCAGTAGTGAAGTTCAGTGGTTAGAAAGAGTTTCTGTGCTTGCCCTCCCACGGATCATTATAGCAGTGGGCCTGCCTGGATCAGTGATGTTGGCAAGTTTTTGGGTCTGAATCCCAAGTCCGACTCCAAATCTTGGGGAATTGAATCCCTGCCTAGGGAGTTATGGGGGCTATGGGAATCATAGTCCCAACCCACCCACCCTGGTAAGATTCTCCCACTGCTGCTGCATGGTAAGAAATGAGATCTATTATGTGACCTCATTACTTAAAGCTAACTGAACTAGCTCAGGCTTTTTTGGATCTTTAATGGGGACAAGTTGAGTTGCTCCATTTTAGATGAGTCTCTTGCAAGTAACCCTTCTGAGCCTTATTGGGTTGGAGCTAAGCTGGGATATTTTCCCTTGTCTAGCAACACCCTTGATGTCCTATGTGCTATAGTGGATTTAGGAATGAATTAGGACTCCGGAGGCCTGGGTTTGAATCTCCCACTCAGCCATGAACATTCACTGGGGGAGTGGAACTGGAAAATCCACTCCTTGCATGCTTCACCTGTTAGGGTTACTCCAAGCAGGTCCTGACCTGAAGACACACCACCTTCACCACCACCACTACCACAGCAACAAGACACACCCTTAATTGTTTTTGAATTGATACTTGCATTATCCTATGATAGTGATCTTGCAGTTACTGTAGACCAGAGATGTTGACAAGTCTTTCCATCCAAGTCCCAAGTTTGAGTCTGAGTTTTTTGTAACAAGTCCTGAATCCCAGCCCCAAGTCTAAATTGCTAGTAAGATAAGCCCCACCCACCCCAGAAATAAGGGAAGGGTGGGTGGGTTCTGAGTAGCAAGTTGATTCTGACTCCACCCCGAATCGAGTACAAATTGAGCCACCAGTGTGACTTCAAGTCTGACTTGACAGTGAGCCCAGCGACTCAAGTCCCCAGCCCTGCTGTCAAGTACTGTATCTGAAATGCATACTTGTGCTTGCTAATCCCCTTTCGTTGTGGAGATGGAAATAAATCTCCTGGAACTTGATGTGCCTTACTTCTGAATACACAAGTACAGGACTGCAATATAAGGGACATATTATAAACAGCAGTTCCAGGCGGTCTCAGAATGAATGCCATGAAAAAGAGCAGGAGCTTATTTCTGGATAAATATGCAGTATGATTGCTTTGTAGGTTTCTTCCGTATGACCAAATATAATTCCAAGAATTACATATCAATGTTTGCATAGATGTTGTGTAACATGCAACAGCTAATTAGTTTTTTAAAGTGTGTGTTTGTGATGTGAAAGTACTGCATCTGTGTTACATTTTTTTATTCTAAAGGAAATTCGTCAGATGGAAGCAACTTTCTTTTCTCTCTGCAGAATTGACTCATTTGTTATTGATGTCTGTGTCCAAACAGTATGAGCCTTCTCATCATCTTGTGATACTTTTTTCTTTAATTTTTCTGTTACATATACTACCCAGGCTAGTGAGAAACTGTTTAGAAGCATGATATCTGGTTCTCCATGTGCAGACAGAATGAATGATTAAGACCTGGGAGTTAATAATCAAACCAGGGAATTCTTCATCCCATGAAAGGGCTTGAATAATAAATTTTTGAAGTATGAGTAGAACAGATTATGATTAATTTCCTGGCATGTATCAGCAATTATAACAACTCTTGCTTGGAGTACAGGGATGAGGTAGGATCCAGGTTGAACTTGAGCTCTGGGAATCATACCAGTTTTGTTTTTTTAATTGGTAACATCTGAACTTGGGCTTCTCAGCAGGCTAATCTCTGTTTTCATCCTGACATGCTTCTCAAATTGGTCTTGCTATCTTCTCTTAAGTTATGCAGCTTTCTCCTTGAGCCTCATATCACAGTGGTTAAAATGCTACACTGTAGCTGTAACTGTGCTCATGAAATGAGGTTCATTTCCAGGGAGCAGGCTCAAGGTTCACTCAGCCTTCCATTCTTCTAAGGTTGGTAAAATGAGAACCAAGCTTGCTGGGGGAAGGGGCAATGTGTAGCTTGCATAATTAAATTGTAAACTGCCCAGACAGTGTTTTAACTCCTATGGGAAGGTATATAAGCAACACACTTCGCTTTTATTTTTACTTTGAGTCCCTTAGTAAGAACATTCAATACAATACTTTTTCTTCTTCTCTGCACTGCTAAAAATGCAAAAAAAAAAGTGTGAATTGCTAGTAAAAAATTGCTTCAAAGGTGGAGAACATTGGATGCTTAAAGTGTTTTGAACTGAACTCCAATAATCCCTTGTGGTGCAGTGGTTAAACAGCAGTACTGTAGCCAAAATTGTGCTCACGACCCTGGGTTCAGTCCTGGCTCATGATTGACTCAGCCTTCTATTTTTCCGAGACTGGTAAAATGAGTCAGCTTGCTGGAGGTGGGGTGGGGAGTGGGAGCAATGCATCATTAAATTGTAAACTGCCCAGAGAGTGCTTTAAGCACTGTGAGGTGGTATATAAACAGAACATGTTGCTTTTTGACTTTATAATTTCTATCACTGGTAACTTTGATTGCATTGGCGTTCCTAGATAGCCTAGTGGTTCAGGTTTGGTTAGGAGTTCAATTCCCCACTGTGTCTCCTTGACAGGGGTTGGACTCAGTGATCCAGAGGTTCCTTTCCAGTCCTGCAGTTGATCTGGGTTCCCATGTGTCTCATTTGATAGAGACACCCTTTGTCCATTGAAGAGAATGCTGAAGAACATTTGTTCCTGAGAGACCCCCATTTGCTACCAGTGAGTGGGCTGCAAAAAGGAATGGGCAGGTCATTGTTCTTCCATTGTCATCAACAGTTGGGTACTCAACAGAAACCTTTCTCTTGTGACATAAGTTGTTGTAGCCTTAGGGCCTTCTCCCTGAGTGGTATGTTCTGTGCAACAATTTATCTCCTATCATACATATGTAGTTAAAACGCAAGGTGATATAGTTACACACTTTCTGTTAAATATAACAGGTATCTTCCATTGAAGATCTTATGCTTTGTGCCCTTGATTTCTGGTGAGTGGCAATAAAAATGCCCAAAAGACTTAGTAGAAGTCTTCAAACAATATCTGCCCTGCCAGTCCTGTCGCCAACATTTGTGAGTGGAACCAAGTGATACAATTAAGAAAACCTGGTATCTATGGACTGAATCTTAAGTCTATTCAGAATATGTTTTTAGGTGTTGCAAAATTCTTCTGGATGGTTGCAACCATTACAGTTAGTATATGTGCTATGATAGTAGCATCATTCTTGAGACTTGAGGTTCAATAATTTCTGGTTTCCCCCCTATTAATATTATCATGATTGCTGTGGTTTAACTAGCTCCAAACTATATGTTTCCCAAGCAGTAGATTCTTCACAAAACTTTGAAATGAAACTTTACAGCACCTGAGCCATTAAATACAGTTGCAAGAAAACATATGTGAACTTCTTGGAATTTCATGGTGTTCTGCATAGAGATGTGAAGGCCCAGAAAAAACCTGGAAAAATTTGGAAAAAAATGTTTTTTCCCCATTTTTTCCAGAAGCCTTTTGGGTTTCCCCCCTGAAAAATTGAAAAAAGAAAACATAATTATTGAATGTTTTATTTTTACATGATGATTAAAATATTTTAAGACAGTGTGTTCTAATATTTTCAAATCCTTTCTAAAAATATGCATAGTATCAGATTATTCTAATTTCTGTGCACTGAGGACAAGGAAGTCCTAGGTTACAAACTGAACTCTCCAACACAAGAACAAGATGCATTTCTTCCTTTAAGAGGTGCTGTTATTGGCACAATAAGAAGAAAAAGGTTTCACTTTTGTTTTTGCATGTGGGTGGTTGTGTTTGGTTCTGTTCTGTCCTGTTCACTAAGCCTCAAAGCACTGGAGGAAAATACAGAGCAACAAAAATGATTCTGATTAAATTTCATGCCCATTCATTGAAATTTAGTTCCACTTCCTTCTATACATTTCCCCCCTCTTCATTTTTTTTTTACGAGAATGAGGTTTTTATTTTATTTTTATTTAATACTGTGGAGCGGAATTATGAATTGTTAATTCTGGATATTTAAACATTGTTTTGTAGAGGTTTTTTGTTCCACATAAAGTAGTAATCAGTTCAGGAGATTGTTACTCCATTTGTTACTTACAATTACAAATAAATATTATTTTAAAAGTAAATTATGTTTCTAATAATTGTTTGGATACACTATATTTTAATATGCTAGTTGTGATAATTTTATGCCAAGTCAAATTGTCCATCGTCATATTTTATGTTCCCAAAGTAACAGAATGAGTGGTAATGTAGCATTTTTTCAATTGTTCCGAAAAATTCCCCCGAATAAACCTGGGGAATTTTTTTTTTGAGCTTCCGAGTTTCCGGAAATCTCTAGTTCTGCATTAATGTGTCATACAATATGATCTGATCTTCCTTTAAGTCAAGTGTATTGACAGATATAACATGCCTAAAAGAATAACACAACAAAAACTGACCTTTCATGTCTAATGCAGAACACCATGAAATTCCAAAAGATTCATATACAGTACTTTTTCTTGCAACTGTATTCCAGCCCAACATTGGTGAAATCCTTGGATGCAAATAAGACCAGTAAATACTTCCACAGACCTTATAGTCTTCATTTTAGAGACATTTGTTTAAAATACATATACAGTACTTAGTTCATCAGGGTGTTTTTTTCTTTGCTTCTGGTTTAGACAAATGGATTGTTCTAATTGCGTTTACCATGCTGAGTGCTGCTGTCTCTGTTTTTCCTTAGCAGGGTTAAAAAATGGCTTTTCGAACGGCAGTGAAAGGAGCTGTCCTTGTTGGAGGAGGTGCTGCAGCAACTGTTTTTGGCCTCTCACAACTTTCTGAGTACAAAAGAAAATATGTGAGTAGAAATTGTGCTTTTCAAAAAAAAAAGTGTTAAGGCATGTATGCAACTTCAGCATTTAAAAATGTATAGCACCATTATTCCAGGGCTGTAAGATTCCCCATTCTGCTAGAATAGTTTCATTGTGTGCAGAGTGGAAGGAGACCGAACCAACAGTTGTGAATTAGAGCAGAGGCTGGGTGAAGTACCATTGTTTGCCTCCTTCCTTGTCCTTGATTGTCTCTTCTCAGACTCTGGTAATGTTGTCACTGTACGTCTAGGGGCCTGATAACCTCTTTCACCTACGACCTTTAATTTCCACCACTTTTGAGGCAGAATGTAGCCTCTATAAAGTGCTGGTGATAGTTGTGATGCTGCTGTATGAGAAAAAGGGAAATTAAGAGTCTTTTAGGGTTTACGTAGTTTTGTTTTATTTTCAAGTCGCTTGGAGTTGCAATAAAGACTAAAGGGTGAAGTAAATATGTGGTTGTTTTTAAAGTGCACCATTTTTCAAAAAAGATACTGTACTGTTGGGTGTACATGCCATTTAGAGCTAAATTGAGTGAGTAGCGAGAAGTGGGTTTATACTTCCACACATTCGCTCCCCCGTTCCTACCTGGAATGGACTAGCGATTGGGAAACTTCCATGTGGCTGAGCCTGGGGAGACCTGGTGAAGCCCTTCTCCTCCAGCTGCTATGCTTCTTCCTGCAATATAACTATTGCGGGAGAAATCCATAAAGACAACTTAGTGGAG